>CM070105.1:7137015-7639515 GCA_036178185.1 Liparis tanakae
GCCAAATATCCAATCATGCAATATCTGACATCACCGAGCCCTCAGTCTGGGTTTCCATGCGGCCGCGCATGTGTTTCCAGAACCTCAGAGGGACTCGAGCCCATTTCATTTGGCAGGAAGCAGCAGCAGCAGCCTGCAGAGCGCGGTGGGAGGAGCTCCTCCACCCTCGCTCACCAATCAGCTTCCGGCTCACGGGCCCAGGGGTTCAGGGCTCAGGGCTCAGCTCATACGCCTGTTTCAAACGGGGTGATGGTGATATTTCCCGGGCTGGATAATATTTCTGGTCAGAGGCTTCTTGCCCTTTTGGCTTTTCTTGAAATTAAAATAAATGTATCTTTTATTGTCGGTGTGCTGGTTTTTGGGGCCCGTCAAAGGAATCACGTTGCTGTGCGGGTAGCGGTACGGGTCGTGTTCAGGCTGGATGGGAATCAGAAATTCCAAAAGAGAGAAATACAATTATGTTTGTGACTCCACAGAACACTGAGAAGACACCACCCCCCCACCCCCACCCCCCCGTGTGTGTGTGTGTGTTTACAAGACATTCTGATATCAGTCTTCACCTCCGACAAGCGCTGAGTGGGCACGGTGACATTCAGCGAAGGGGCCACTCCGACTGAGCGACATGTTTTCTCTTTGAAGATAGAAGTTTTTTATCAGCGTAATAAACCGCAAAATGGGGACGCTGACATTCTGACATTTATGTCTCATTGGCTCAAGAAGAAAAGTAGCACATGATGGTTTTGGGGTTATTTGAGTGCTTGGAAAAAAAATTGCAAAAATGTTGCAGCACTGTAGTTAGTGTCCATCAATATGTTTATATCCACCACTGGTATGTTTATACGGGTAACGAAGAACTGATCCCACAGTGTTGATGCCAGAATAAATTACAGTGGGGGGTTTTCGTAGGGAATTTATTTGTCGAGCTTTTTTTCCCTTTGAATCACACATTTGAAAATGTTATCCACCAATTTTTGTTGTTGTGTTGCCAATGTCCAGAAACGAACACTGAAAACGATCTTCTTCTTCTCTCTCACTGAGGAGACGGTTCTGCGTAGAACCATTCAGAACCCAAATGTTACATGTTGCATGTTCCGCCCCTAGCAACCCTGTATCACAAAAATGACGTTCCCCCGGACCTAAAATGCAATTTGCGGTTTCGTTCAACTGAAACGTATTTCGCTCCAAATTACACGCGCGTGCGTGCGTGTGTGTGTAATAATGTATTAGTTTGCATGTATATCAGTGGAAGTTGAAGGGTAAATCATGTTCTATTTACAATTCCCAAATTATTTCCCAGATTTTTCCAGATACCTGCTCTTTGTTTGAGTGTCACGAACGGTCGCGGATGTCGCAACGAGAGAGGACCCAAAAGCCGACATGTTGCAAAAAACAATATTTAATCTTGAACTATGATCATGAACTATGAAACGGGAAGCCAAAAACGCAGACCAAACAATACGAAGCCAGACTGGGAATGAGACAAACAGGGTTTACATACACAGGCAAGGTGAGAGGTGATTGGACAAGGGGGAACGAGACACAGGTGGACACAATGAGGGCGGGGCTTAGCAATCACACAGGAGGAAACAATCAGGAGCAGGGCAGACAATCACAGGGAGACAGACGACACACAGACTTCAAAACAAGACACAAACTCCAGATCCTGATAATGAGAAGTAAACACACCTGTAAATAACCCCATGAAGGGTTTATTGTTTTGAGTTGTTTGACTGTTTAGCATTTTTTTAAGGTTAAAATGCGAACTTTATGGTATAGATTTAAAAAAAAAAGTCTGCGATGAAAAAAAGAAAAGAAAAAAGGGAGGCGCGTGAACTGTCAGAGCGCCCAGCTGCTGATTATGGCAGCTTGGCCGTGCTCTGCGCAGACATATCCGCGCACACGTCGGGTGAACCCACTCTTATTAGCCCCTCGTCAACAACTTTGTTTGGGAGCACCGAAGACCCATCTTGACTCATCTGCTTCACTCTTCTGGGCTAAGCCCCGGATGTATCAAAATCCTAGAGACGTGTCTGGTATAGATTACGGACCAATGCACATTTAATAAAAAGTTCAATAGTTGATTGGACCCGTATGAGGCTAACTCTGTTAAGGCGGTGATGAGGTGGTGATAATTTACGAGTTTTAAATAATGTATTGTCACCTAAAGAAAGAAAATAAAGGAGTGTCACCAGCAGTAACTCTACACGCATTCATATGATCCGTTACAACGCGTATTGCTGTCATAATACGCAGGCGAAACAACATATAACATAATAATAAATAAGACTAGAGGACGCTTTTTCGAATTCTTTACAGCATTGTAGAAAAGAGAGACAACAATCGACAAAAATACGTCCAATACAAACGTAATATGGAGAGAAATACGTTCAAATCAAACAAAATGTACGTTCAAATCAAACGTAATTTGGAGAGAAATACGTTTCAGTTGAACAAAACCGAAAATTGCATTTTAGGTCCGGGGGAACGTAATGTTTGTGATACAGGGTTGCCCCTAGAGATGCTGCTATCGGCTGATAGGCTGCTGGGGGACGTTTAGGAGCTCCTCTCTCCTCTCCTGCCTTTGTAAACTATGTTTTTAAAGGTGCTACATAAATAAAGTTATTATTATTATTGAAGAAAGCATATTAGTTGCATTCACGTTATACGACCGTCTCATCATCGCTCGGCTGGCGTGTAAAAGTCCCACGCTTCACGAACGCTCCGTATTGATTTGCCGATGCTGCGTTCACACACCGGTGGCAACCTCGTGTTTTTGAATGCTAATTACGCGCGTCAGGTCTCCGCCCCCACGCGGGGCCCGGAGGCTCTGTGCCGACGTGAAGAAGAGACAACATGTAGGCCAAGGTTTCTGTAAATACACTTGAAGTGGGTCGAGAGGGATTATTTTTGGATCGGTCTATATCTCGCTGTTTATGAAATGAACGCTTGTTACGCCTCATACTCGTGTTTGATTGTGCGAGGGAAGGATTAAAACCCAAATGTTCAACATGCTCACGAGGGAGATGTCATGAGTTTATTTAAAGCTTAGGAGGAGAGAGGGATGAGTTGAGAAAAATGCTTTATATTCATCATGAAAATAACATTTAATCAATTGTTAATGAACACATTTAGGGTCCATACACATGTTGACCAATGGGTTTCCAAAAACATGACCAAACATTTTGTGAAATCATACATGAAAAAGTGATCAAATGTATATTATGTAGAATATTTCAATTTTTTTTATTTTTATGTGTAATACATTTTAATTTAAAAGAATAAATATAATGGTAATTGTTTTATGTGCACACACCCCGTGAAGCTTTATCTGCTGTATGAAGTCATTTCTCAGTCCCATTTTTATCATTTTGGTGAATAATGGGACAGACCACGTCATTTCTACTCAAAAAACGATAATATAAAATTTGATTTTAGACATTTATTTACATGTATCGAGCATTTTATTCAGATATGTCACTGCTTTTGGGAACCTAGGACCTGTTGGTAAACCAATTTCAAACATCAGCACAGTACTTCCACATGAGTAAAGGTGTGTTTTCACAAGAGATATGAAGAATACAAAATAAAAAGTAAATTCAATTTTCAGCTTCTGGGCCTAAATTATCTTTTTACACTTGTGCCTAAGGACAATTGTGCCTCATTATATAGAGAGATGAGATTGTTCTGCAATTTTTTATGTAAAACACCTGGGTATGTGTCATATGCAAAGTGCCTTTCTAGAAGGTGAATTTAAGAAATTGTGTAAAATCGAGAAAATGGGATGTAATGTAATGTAAAAAAATACCCCAGACTTCATAGGGTTAAACTCACATTGAGAATCCAAAACATACAGTATAAACTGCGTAAATGAACATATGAATATAAGAAATTTCCATACTTTTTAAAAAACCTTTGGGATTTAATTTTTTACAATGACTTTTCCAGGCCTGGAATTTGGATTGACGTCTGGCGGGGCTGCAGTTACTTCCCATATCTCAACAATTGTGTTATTGCTGTGGTCAACATAAAAACTCTCAGACCTTCCAAAGTGTTGTTTTCTTCCACTAAAGGTAAAGTTGAATTGATATGAATCACCAGCATCTACACCCTTTAGCTCTCCATCCACTCCATTACTTTCAAATTGACCTGTGACATTTTCTTCGAGCGGGAGATGGATGCCTCGCGTCATTCTGTAGTACAACCGCCTTCCTCACAGCGCAGCCGGAGATGATCGGCCATGAAGCGAGACGGCGGGGGATGGAAACCGGATCAGCCGAGGTGCACATGACAGACTGACCACTCTGACTCCGCAGCATGGTGGCCCTGCTGCTTTGTTTTGAAGGAGCCGAGCAGATCCTACATGCAGAGACTGGGTTGTTGACCGTTAGGGATGCTGGGGAATTACAACAGTGCTTTTATATCCTTCCCAGATAATTAAATATACTGTATTTTTTATATATATATATATATATATATATATATATATATATATAAATATTCATATAAATATATATGTTTACATAAACATGTATATGTATATATACATATATGTTGAGACAAAATGGTCAAATTTGATCAGCTTACTTGACTTTGATTTAAAGACCTCAACTCCCATAATGCACCACCAGAAGGCCGGTGCAGGCTGCTAATTACTTTAAGTTGGAACACCTGCAAATGGAAGGTCTCTCTCAGTGAATCTCTCATGAAACATTTCAAAGAGAGAAAGGATTCAACTCATGGTACAAGCAAAGAAGCCACTTGTACTGTAACAACACTTTTGTTGTGATGTGCTTTCTCGTTTGATTACACTTTTTGAATTTTTTTTGAATTTTTGCATAACTTCAACCAGCCCAACAACTAACAAATACATATTGAGCTGTGTTGGAAAGAGTTATCCCGTGCGTCCTTTGAGGTTTATATACCAGGCCATTTCACGTTGGACAAGAGTTGAAGAAAAAACACGTAGGGACTTGACAATATACGAACATAAATACATACACACATATAGTATAGTATAATAGTATAATATAGTATCCATGCATTACATTGATAAGCTTTATTTTTCACTAGTTGTGGTTTGGTAAGTTAGGACTGGAGTGCATCGCTAGTGGATCGCTAGTAGCTGTACTGTGACAGAGAGACTGTACATTGAGATACATGCTAACTCTGTTAGCTGACAATGCTAATGTTCAAGGCTAGTGGCTGTACTGTGACAGAGCAATATATTGAGATAAATGCTGACTATATTAGCATACAACAACAATGCTAATATCAAAGGCTCATGGCTGTACTGTAACAGAGCAGTACATTGAGATACATGCTAACTATATTAGCCTACAGTTCTAATGTCAAAGGAAAGACACCTATTTGCTTTCTGGCGAAAAGATACATATGAACATTTATCACAATCTTGTTTCTACGCTAAATATGAAGCCGGGAGACAGTGAGCTAACTCAGACTGGATACGATGAAACAGCTAGCCTCTGTTAAAGAACAACATGACTTACATGTTATCTTGTTTAAATTTGTGTCAGTACAAAATATATTATACAAAAATGACCTGTTGTGGTTTTTTAGGGGGTATCGTGTGTTGTACCTTTTCTTGGCTATGTGTGGGGATTCCCTTGAGTTTTGTTGTTACTGTGAAGAGTTTAAGAAAGCTCCAGAGACCCCAACTGACAAGTAAAAAGCATATGTCAAAACAATCTCATGCTATTCTTGTAAATGCTATTAGTCTTGGGTTGACGTAGGAGTGACAGTGGAGCCTCTGCTAAAACCACAATTGTTGTTTTCATACATTTCTAGAAACAAATCTGATATGATTGGGTAATTACAGAGGTATAAAGATGCTGCTTTCCCCTTTTTACCACTCAGTGCGAAACTAAATTAAGCCAGTAGCATTGCTGTTGTGGATCATGTGTACACTTCTTTCTCTCTCAGCAATTAAAGTCAATATATATGACTAGTTCAGAATATGCATAAAAGGCCACGCGCCCATTTTCTCAACCATTCAATGGTTCTTCCAAAAGTAAAGATAGTCTGGGTTTGAGAGATTTCGGCTCACGTAGAACTATCAGGGAACCCGGAAGAAATAGACCCAGAAGCACAACTCAGACATAAAGTACACGAGTCGAGACAAAACATTCCCAGTAGACTGCCTTCCAAAAACAAGACAATGGGATAAACAAAAACAAGCCAAAGAAAAAAATCCAGCTTCAAGGTCAAAATCACAAACTATTGAGAAATGAATGCTGAGACTGGAACTCAAAAAAAAGGTGAGCTCAGTCTAAATATACAAGGACGAGGTTGGTCAACACACATGGCAGAAAACCCACAAGGACAAGAAGTGAAGTATCTGAAAAGAGACAAAAGATGAGACAAAATAAAACAGGAGATAACTGAAAAACCTGAACTCAATACAATATAACCTCAATCACTGGAAAGGGATGCATCAAAGACACAGTTCTGTTAGTTTTTGTGAACAAACTAGAATTTTAGCAAAATTTGAATGAGAAATTTCAGTCGGTTGTTTTTTCTAATGTTGTCTGGTGTAATTGTCGCCCTCAATCAATTCGAGGTTCAAGGTTCATTCATTGGGATTTTACACAGGGTTGCACAATACATGTGGTTGTACTCCCTTTATGTGACACAAGAGAAACATTACAAAACATTACCAGTAGCGCATACACTGGATCAGATGTCACCCGGGAACAGGCTAGTTATGCTAGCGGGAGTGTATTCGCCCGACTATTTGTGGTTAATTCGCTTCATTCATTGAAAGAGGGCGTGGCTTATCTCAATGGCTTGTCTCCGTAGAAACAGTTATCATTTCCGCCATCCACCATGGAAGAAATAAAAACTATTTCAACTTTATAATTGTTGTGGAAATTCCACAAACGTCGGAACATTAGACGCAATTTCCGTCATTCGCTAAATGAACACATTTGTTCATTGACTTTGCATGAGATCTACTTACGCACAAGAAGTGCGATGCTTTTGGTGTGAATGCACCGTCAGTGGAAAGATCAGAGGTCAAGAGCCCAACCCTGCACCCGCTCTTAACCCAACCCTACGCCTACTCTTAACCCAACCCTACGCCCGCTCTTAATCCAACCTTGTGCCCGCTCTTAACCCAACCCTACGTCCGCTCTTAACCCAACCCTACGCCCCCTCTTAACCCAACCCTGCGCCCACTCTTAACCCAACCCTGTGCCCGCTCTTAACCCAACCCTGTGCCCGCTCTTAACCCAACCCTATGCCCACTCTTAACCCAACCCTACGCCTACTCTTAACCCAACCCTACGCCTACTCTTAACCTAACCCTGCGCCCGCTCTTAACCCAACCCTGCGCCCGCTCTTAACCCAACCCTACGCCCACTCTTAACCCAACCCTGCGCTTCCCCCTCCAATGTCGATGAGCGTATCTTTGCCAGAGGCCATGTTTGCTCTAGTAACAATAGCAAAATTACAAGGAATTATGATAACAACGTTATTCATGGTAGTCACTGGTTGCTCATGGTGACCATGGCAAAGCCAAACCCAAACTGTGATGATCAAACATAAACTGAGTTTATGAGCATTACACTTCTAATAAAAAAAAAAACCCGGAGGATAATGCGTTACATTTAGCTGACGCTTTCATCCAAAGCCACTTACAATCATGTTACATTCATACAGGGAGCGATTCAGGGTTAAGTGTCTTAATCAAGGACACATCATCTAGGGCGGGGATTGAACCTCCAATCCCCTGATTGAAAGACGGACCTCCAGACATTTTTTCACACAAATTTTGTCACTTGGAGGAAACACGTGAGTTTTGAACAAAAAAAGGACATATCATCACTTTTTATGTCTAAATTAGGAACTTGTTGGCCGACAGTTTACATATTTACACCTCCATCCGTAACAGATTCATTTGGCATGGTGTTTGTATCTACCGAGCCAAATATCCACTTATTTTGTAACCAAAACAGTCAAACAGCTAAACAATGACCTGAAAGTTACTATGAAGCTCTGTAAAGCTACACTTTCAGGTGCTAATACTCTGAAGGTAAGCTTGAACGTTTGTCATTGTATGCAAGCCGCCTCTCAGTGTTGTATTATTTTCAAAGACACATGCAAAATGATTGATTGCAGTGTCTTATTTGGTCAGAGTTGCAAGACAAACTTTAAACTCTAAATCTCATTCCATGGTTCATTGTATAGGGACCGTTATGTTTGGTTCCCAAATGTATGGCCCCCACATTTCATTGCTGTCTGTGGTCACAAATCTATGTGACAACATCTGTGACACCTTTTAGTTAATCAGTTAACCATTTATTTCACAACAAAGTACAATGTAGGGCAATGAGACCTCCCTTCTGAGCAAAACTCTCTCAATATAGCCACACAATAGGTTACACTTCAATATGGACGCTTCTAAATGGCCTTCTTACCCCAGTGTGAAGGAATGCATCTCCACAGCCAATAACCATGCTCACAGAGGGCCTATCGCTCAAAGCCATCTTCAAAGTGTGACATTATGAACATGCCTGGTGGATGACACAGTTTATAAAGGCTCGTTTAGCTCCATCCCCCCGAGTTGTGCTGGTATCCATATGTAAATGCCTCGCACTCCGCTTCCTCTCCATGGGAGTAAAGCTGATTAAAGTTCTGTACCAGGCTCTGGACTGAGGGATTGCCCCAGTTCAGTGCAATTTGACATGGCAGCAGATGAACGATCTCGCTCACTGCCGGAGCTTCACCGCTCTGGTTGAATTCATCACGCAGGCTGAATACAGACATGCATACCAGAAAGAGGGAGGGGCGAGGTTTACAGTTGCCGACACACTCGATCACGTCTACTGGCGGTTCTTTCTCTTCATCACTCAGATGCAAATGAAAAGACATCCATCACGTGTGCCACCGCCCTCGCCTGGTCACTAACTGATATTGTGAGCTTCTACAAGCCAACTGCCTTGTATACTTTTATTTTTCTATGTTTTTCATCAAACCTTGTTGGATTTGAGCAAAGAAGGTCCCAGTGCTTAACAAGCACTTGCATTTAAACTGGTTGTTTCGGGTCATGACTTAGAAAAGAGTCCAGGGGTCTGGAAAACATATCCCAGTCCATTTGCTGCAATACATAAGTTATTAGTCATCAGTCTTTAATGGGCAAGAAATTGTCCCACTTGAATTACTTGCAGTAAATTATATAGAATTCTCGAGACGATTTTGTGGACCAGGGGCATAAAGTGGGGTCAGCTAATCGATTCCCCACTACCCCCCCCCCCCCCCCCATTACTTCAGGCCCCCTCATTTGATCTTAACTACACGCGGTTTCATTTTATGGAAATGCAACAACGACAATAGACCGCATGTTTGTTTCTTTAAGGATTGCCACGTGTCAGACATTCACTGGAGAAAAAAATATCAGGTCTAATTAGAGAATCAATGGAGAATCTGAACACTTCAGCACCGATATGATCAATAATTTTCTTTTTTAGTGATGCAAAATCTGTCCACGGGCTCCTCTGAGAAAACCTCCTGTGTGGTAGTTATGACTATGACAGTTATGGGCTGGTTTGCTAACGTTGCCAGCGCAGTCAAACCCAATCGACCCACAGCCACACAGCTTAGAACTGAAAACCACTAACCCTTCTTCTTTTTTATTTAAGAAAATAGATGCCCTAGATAAACGAAGAAAGTAGAGGTTGTACAAATGCAAATGGTTATATAGCAGCTTCTCGTTAGCATCGTCTCGTTAGCAGCGTCCCGTTAGCATGATGCATAGAGCCATATTGGAGCCATTTCCATGGAGCTGTAGAACTTACTGTGCTGTGTAGAGTGGAGTGAACAACGAGGCCACGCTGAGTGAAATGTGACAGGAGCGAACGGCCCGGGGTTTCACAGAGTTGGTGAGTTTACACTTACAGGGAGGAGTCGAGCTGCTTCTCCGTGCTCTCCATCTCCTCGGCAAACCTCCGAGGGACCAATCAGTGGATGAGTAGTCCTGCCGTCTCCTGTTGGCTCCCGTCTTCTCGTAGCCATGGCATGATTTCAACTCTTCCACAAAAAATGGGAAAAAACAAACATTCAAAAGCAGATTGAAGAAGCTGCTTTTTTTTCTTCCTTCACCACATTTCAAATGCTTATATTTTTTTCAAACATCTGCCTGGCTCAAACAAGTACACATTTGTGTTTGTTACAAAACAAAGGCAATTACAGGTGAACCAGTGAACTGAAATTACCTTATTTGAAATGCGTGATGTAGAGACGCCATATACAAATCTGGTAGCAACCTGTCAATCACCTTGTAGCCCCGCCCCTTAAGCGTCCCCTGCTTTATGGTCCTTTTCACTCTAAATGACTATAATGTACTAAGTGATGACATCATGCTGTATAGAAGAAGACTTGAAACTAGAGAATGAGACGTAAACTCATGTTTACAATGTTTACTGAGGGAATACATCAAGAGAGAAGTAGAGTCACTATATAGACTTCTATACAACCAGAGGAGTCACCCCCTGGTGGTCAGGAGAGAGAATGCAGCTTTAAGAAATGACACATAGACTTCTATACAACCAGAGGAGTTGCCCTCTGGTGGTCAGGAGAGAGGATGCAGCTTTAACACATGAAGCATAGACTTCTATACAAACAGAAGAGTCTCTTCCTGGTGGTCAATAGTAAGAATGCAAGTTTGAAGACACTTCCGCATTTGCTTTTCACTTGTCCTGGATCAACCCAATAAGTGGTAATTCTAGTGGTAATTTGAAGAATAGATTTAAATCCAAACAAACCAGTGTCAAAGAGACACAAGTTGGTAAACAATCTTCCATTAAATCAGAAATGCTGATTCTGACAATGAAAGTGCGCTCGTGACGCCGTCCACGTCCATCTTGCAGCAACCCACTTTGCTAATAAACCCATCGGTGCGTGCAGCTCCAAAACTGAAAGAAGTGCTGAAACACATGCAGCGGCGGTTAAATAAGGGCAGCTAAACTTCACACAGGAGCGGCGGCGAGGCTCAGAGACCTCGGTCTGAACCCCGCAAAACGAATGTACACAGTAACTGAAACGCACAAGCGTGCAATTGAGAAGTTTGTATCACTCCGGCTGCATTAGGGGCCCGGCTGGCTCCCAGCTTCTCGGGCGAGTCTATTATCCTTCGCGGGGGCCAAAGTAGATTGGAGGTTGCAGCTGGCGCAACAAAATGAGATTTATCTCTTTCGAATAGAAAAAGACAGTAATCCATTTTCCTGGGACTCAAGGCAGGGGGAGTGGGGGGGAGGTCACTCCGAGAGAATTTGGAGTTGTGCCGTGGACCGGAAAATAGATGAAAAAGAGTATTTCTCCTAATTGTGAGTCAAGACCATGTTGAACCTGTCCTTAACAGAAAGACAAAGCCCCGGATGAACCGGAAGAGAGAGAACGTCTTCATGGACAGAAGACGCCGGGAAGAGGACTAATCAAACACACACAAGCTGCTGCCGGAGAGACGCCCGGTGACGGAAATTAAGATGGGCTGACTGCGGCCGACGGCAGCGGCCGCCTGAGGACCACGAGAGATATTCATTTTGAGGAGAACCTCAAAGGGAATACTGGAGCTTTAGCGGGAACAAATTCACAAGGATTTAGAATAGGAGGATAACGGGAGGATGACGGGATGATTGTAAAAACCTTGTGATGTGATTTCAACATAGTCCTCTCCAATAAAACCCATAACTGGGTTCAGAAGTGTCCTTGGAGAACATGTGGCGGCAGCTGGGGAGCATCATGAACTTCAGATCGACGCTTTGGGACGGTAACCACACAAGAAGACTCTCTATCAAATACGTCAGGCGGGGCCGCGTGGAGACATCAGAGAGGTTGAAAATTGAATGATGGAAGATATCTGGTTGTCAATCTAAGAATTTCCTAAAAGAGCCACATTAAATGCTCATATATTTAGTCACTGCCTTGTGTATGTTCTTTGTGTATATATTTTGTTTTCTCTGTATATTTAGTATTTTAGTACTAGTATTTAGTATTGTTATTGTGTTTTTATTTTCATCATTTATTTGTATTAATGCTCTAATGTGGGACTAATAAAGGATTATCTTATCTTAAAAGTGGTATTTTGAATTGGAAATGTTACTTAATTTGGATTAAAAGTATGACAAAGTAAGAAGAAAATAAGTAAAGTTCTCTATGCAAATATTTCCCTTTAAAATGTTGTGGCATAGAAGTAGGAAGTGGCATGAAAATAAAAGACTCAAGAATTGCACTTAGTTACGTTTCTTGAGTAATTGTCCTTAACATCGGAGCAACAACTATCTGTGTTCATGATACAATACTTTTATTTATTTATTATATAGCTTTATTATTTAGCCCTGTAAATTGATCGCTAGAGCAAACACGTTTGAAAACACACAACTTTTATTTTGAAGGCAAGCTTTTCTCCGTTCCCCGCCTCTCGCCTCTTCATCCCTGGAGTCTGAGATTGGAACACAGGGATGTTTTGATGTGTTAATGTGTTGATGTGTTTATGAGTGTGTGTTCATTCACGGGATGGTACCCCCCCCAGGATGTGAAGTCTTTGCGGCAGCAGGAAGAACAAAAAACACGACCATCGTCATTTACCTGAGCTGGTGGAATTATTTACATTATTGCTTTTTAATATTCCCTCGGCCTCTGAACACGAGACACCGTGTTTGACCTCCGTCTGGGAGACGGACATACAGGAGGCTGTCCACTCGCTCCCTCTCTCTCATTCCCTCTCTCTTTCCCTCTCTCTCCATCTCTCCCTCCCTCTCCCCCTCTCGCACTCGCTTGTTTTCTCTCCCTCTCTCTTTCCCTCTCTCTGCCTCTCTCACTCCCTCTCCTCCTCTTTCTCGCTCCCTCCCCATTTTTCTCTCTCTTCCATTGTTTCTCTCTCCCCCTCTCTTTCCATCTTTCCCTCTCTCCCTCTCCCTACATTATTATAACTATATCACTATCTACATCAATGTAGTTTCCGTGGAAAGTAAAACAATGTTCAGAAAGATATCATGAAGTACCTATTTCATGGATTTGTTCTCCCTAGTGGCGTTTCCCAAGAAGCCTGTGAGAAAATTCCACTTGATTTAAATTCCTTCAGTAAACATCGTGAACACAAGCTTTATGATCCGTTACCACCAAACAGACACGTCACTCATTCACGGTCCAAATATGGTCACTTCACCCCATCGGATGCACAAAACTAAACAAGACGGCAACGGTCAAAATGAACTGGAGGCTTCAAAACGGCGGTCCCCAAACCCCACGAGTGACATCACAACGACACCCGGAGGAGCCTGAGGAGCACCTCAGGCCTCCAGCTTCGTCTCCATTTCACATCAGCAGACTAACTTTATTCACTAACGCTAAATTCATCATATCTGAACAATTCATCATTCAGTCAGCACTTATGCGCGATGTATGATATCACATTTCCAATAACGAGGTTCTTATATACCAGACCTGATCGATGCATGTCACGTGACACGCCTCCAAAGAGTCCGGTTCCTCACAGCCTGCATCGGCTCTGCTTTTCTGCTGCAGCCGGGGGGGTAGCCTTGGGCGTGCTTTGGGGGGGCTTTGGGCATCGGCTTTGAAGCAACCTGTGAGGGTCTGACCGCTGCGGCTGTGTGTGTGTGTGTGTGTGTGTGTGAAGGCGACTGAAAGACTTGACGTACAGATTCCAAATGGATGTCGAGAGTCCTTTTCTTTCGCCGCAGCGTGTGCGTCACATGTTCTCATCTCTGTTAGACGGTTTATTTTCCCCGCGAACCAAGCCGCACATTGAGGGTAGTTAAGGATCCAGAGGACCTGAAATCAGCCTCCGCTCCCCTGAAGAACACATCGAGGATGAGAGGACTTGTATCTCAACAGGACTTGGAGGAACCTGTCCATGCGTTTCTCTTCAGTAGACTCGACTACTCTGACGATGCGTTCACAGGTCTCTGTAAAAAGGCAATCAGAAAGCTGCAGCTGGAGTCCTCTAAGACCTTAACATCCTGCTGCTGGTTCATAAAGCACTGAATGGTTCAGGGCCTGAATACATTTATGATCTGCTGCTGCCTTATGAATAATCTATCCAATAATCGGGACTAATCTACTTCCTGGTCCAAAAGTCAGAACTAAACAGGGAGAAGCAACGTTCAGGTCTTCTGGAGCACGGTCTCTGAAAGCAGCAGGACTGCTAAGACCATGAGAGACCATGAGAGGCCCTCATAGACCCCCAGAGGCCCCCAGAGGCCCTCAGTTTCTTTAATTCCAGATTGAAGACTTATCTGTTTGCCGTTGCCTTTAATTGGACCTGATTCAAGGACATAAACCTCACTGCTGCATATTATTTCTCTCACTGCACTGCAACTTCTATTCTGATTCATGCTTTTTAATGTTTTAATGAATGTTATATTTATTAAATCTTGTGTTCTTTTGCATCATGTTTTGATGCTTTTAACAGTTTCATGTCAAGCACTTTTAATTAACTTGTTGTTGAAATGTGCTGTACAGATAAACTTGCTTTGTGAGGATGTAGGACGGAGGGGGGGGGGGGGGGGGTCTAGAGCGAGCTCAATTCTCCAGATATTGATGCTGAAGTAGCCGATGACGGTCGCCATCTTGGTCAACTTTGACCCGCCGGACACGATGTTGTCTCGTTTCTTTCATCGTTTTTTTTCGATGTGTATTGGTTCACGGTGACCAGCGGGCATCCATCTCTTGTCCCGCGCTGTGCATTTCATTCAGGCAATGAGAACAAACAAAAGTGAATAACAGCCGGGCTCCCGTGGTGGGATCACTGTCTCTCTCCGACTGCAGACAAGATAATAAACGGAGCTCTTCTCTCCTGCAGGACATCGTGTGCCTCGTGCATCATTAATATCACTCCCGCAAACTTCCTGCTCACTGCCAAGCTTTTTGTGCTTGAACAGGAGGAATACTTCCTCTTGTCTAATCACAGCTTTTAATTGGAATATTTTGTTATGGCCCCAAACAAAAAGATCTTTTGAAAGTGCGTTCACACTTAACTACTACTGACATCTGTGAGAGTTCAATTGAGTGGGCTTTTTAAAAGCTACAGTTGGTTCCACTATTAAAAATATTTTTTTAGTTGAGTCATGTCTGCTCATCGTGTCACTTTATCCTGACAGGTAATCAGGGATGGAATCGGTTCCTCTGCCTCCTTTCGAACTCGGCCTCGCCGATCCAGAAGGAATCAGAGGTCCGTTAGCGGATGACAGTTTGAACCAAACGTAATGCGGATACGTTATTATTAGCTTATTAAAACCTCGCTCTGTCAGAACTGTAGACACAAGAGAAGAAAGAAGGCACACCGCCGGCCCGACTGGGCGAGGAGAGAGAGAGAGAGAGGTCGGCTTTCTCGACCGACGTGGCACAGGTTTAGGACTTTGTTGTGTCAATGGGCTCAGCTCTGATTGGACGAGCCACGGGACAGGAGTTGTTTTTCCTTTTATGACCAGCATGAAGACGAGTATTTAAAACAACGAGCAAAATCTTCATCAACCGCCGAACTTTAACGCATCTTCACCAAAAGTCAGTTTTTCTGCGAATGGTAGAATTCAGTCATCTTTTAATACTCTTACGATTAGGTCAAGTTTAATATCTCTCGAAACGTCACATGTCATTAATTATCACACACACACACAAAGGTTTCCATGGCAACTAGCGTAGTAGCCCAGCCTTTGCTGAAATCGAGTGTTGGATGTAACATATATTCTAGCCACTCAACTGCTTTCACACACACACACACACACATAAACACACTTCATAATAAATTATGACACGGGGAAGCTCTTTCCTGCAGAATTATAATTTTCGAGAAATTGAGAGTTCAAAGTGGTGTAACTAGACGGAGGACTTCGGGGCTCTTTTCCTTGCGATCTTTCCAAGGATCCATCCATCGCGGGTGAAACCTCGGGGTTAATTAGGCGATCCCTCGTCTCCCGCGACCGCTTTTTAACGCCCGGCTTCAAACCACCCGTTCCATCACGAACCGCCGCTCCAAAAGGCTTTTCATATCACACGGCAACCCCGCTGTGCAGGAAATGCAAAGGAAATATATAAAAAAATTGCCAAATAAAGCCATTCATAATCTCCGCGCTGGATGGCCTCGTGTTTCACGCACGGCTGAATTATTCATTCACTGCATTATTCAACAAAGCGTTATTTATCCTTTTTACTTGTTTTTTTTCTCAAATTCTTTGCCAGCAATGACTTTGTTCCAATATTAATGAAACCTGCCATTTAACAAAGACATCGTCGGTTGGGGCAATCGGGCACAAGCAGAATGAGCGATGGCCGTTTCACTGTGCTTACCTGTCTGCAGGCCTCGGGGGACGCAGGACACGTCCTACTTATTACTGGACTGCCGCTGTCTTTCACTCATGTATTTATTATGCCGTTTCTCTCGAATGTTGAATAATAAATCGTCCTCTAATATAATGTTGCATGGTTTTTGTGTGTGGTGTTTTGGGTTTCGGGTCCTGCGTGTCTTTGTTCCGTCCCTGAACGCCTCCTGTCAGTTTCTGTCTGCAGCTGCAAGAATAAACTTGAAACTGAAAAGAGGCCATGAGGGTGTACTCAGCTGAAAAGCTCTTATTTGTGTTGGTTTCCCCCAAAACAACGTTGTCTCTTCTCTCATATCCTTTCTTTGGTAATCTGACATATAAGTGGCAGAATCATAGATTATGTGTGTGACGTTGTGCTCCTCCTTCCCCTCTTCATTCTCCTCCTGTTACTCCTCTCTTTTTTCCTTAGACTATAGATCCCAACAAAAATTTTCTGTTTCATGGATTGTGGAGGTCTGGATCGTGGTCCATGCCGACTATTCATTATTATTCACATTCAGTCATATTCATTAAATATTTATTTAACTGTCCATCAGGTCACATGACGTCTATTCCTCTGTCCATCCTGGAGACAGATCCTCCTCTTTAAACTGAAACGTCTCAAGTCAACCTTCGCTTCTGAAGAGCGAAGATGATGTTGAGCTGAATAATGTTAAATAAAATCAATGATGTTGATCATATCCTGATATGATAGGCATAGGCTGCGTGCTAGCGGACAGTTCTGTGTATTCTAGCACCCCTTCCAGAAAGCTCCACCCATTCCTCCCGGAGAGACATGCGTGGAGCCCTCGGAGCTCAAGGGGGAAGAACTTGGTGCCGGTAAATCGGCGAGATGAAGAAACCTGAGCTCCAGTTCGGTGAGAGAGATCATGGAGGAGCCGGTTCTTCTGTTTGGTTTGTTGAAGTTATTTTTTTATTAAATATGGTTGAAAATCTGCAAACTGCCTCTGCCTTTGACTTCTGCCCTGTTTTTCATATGGGGGTCCTCCGTGTAGTCCAGTCACACCAGAAACACGATTTATTTGAGGCCACCGTGACCTCTGACCGCCACATTTCATCCTCCACTCCGAGTGGGTTGATTAGGAGGATGTGAGGTCAAAGGTCAGGGATGTCGCTAGTGTACAGATTGTAAAGCCAACTGAGGCAAATGTGTAATTTTGGGCTCTACAAAATAAACTGAACTGAATGAGATGAATCCATCGGGTCTCAGTTCTGATCCAGGAAGTTAACTCATTAAATAATCTTGTTGGTGTGAATAATAATAGCCGTTATGTAAGACTTTTTTATCATACAATTGACCTGTCACTACCTTGATTTATGTGTAACTGTAACAATAACAACATGTCATCGCTGTTAATACAACTGGGAAATTATAAGTAGCAGGAAATCAAGTCAATAGTACATATTATGTTGTTTATATTCACATCACAGTCCAGGCTGAGAGGACCTGAGGCCCTCGCTGGTATTTGTCTCCACTTGAAGCGATGCCCTCTGTCAAAGAGCCTCTCTGGACATCAGAGACATTGCATGCGCTGCAATTAAATATGCTGACTCATTATTTTTGTTTTGTATATTCTGTAATAGAAAGCCACTGAAGTGAGCCGGGCTGTTAGCGGTGCAGGTAGCTGATGGGTGAGTGTACATCACGTTGGTTATGCCATGAATAATACAACACGGCTCCTGCTGCGCTCATGACACTCAGGAACAATTACTGTTTCTTACACATGAGGAATTTATCATAACAGATGAGAAATGCTGTGGCGGTGCAGTACAGTTCACTTAAAGCTCTGGAGGATATACATGTTACTGTGGGGGGAACCTTGTGGTCCAGAATGGATGCTACAAACCATGTGTGTATAGGTGTGTATACGTGTGAGTATATGTATACATAAATATACAGGACTGTCTCAGAAAATTAGAATATTGTGATAAAGTTCTTTATTTTCTGTAATGCAATTAAAAAAACAAAAATGTCATGCATTCTGGATTCATTAGAAAGGTAGATAGATAGGATATTTGAGTTTTCTTAATCTTTAAGCCATAATCAGCAATATTAAAAGAATAAAAGGTTTGCAATATTTCAGTTGATTTGTAATGAATCCAGAATCTATGACATTTTTGTTTTTTTAATTGCATTACAGAAAATAAAGAACTTTATCACAATATTCTAATTTTCAGAGACAGTCCTGTATGTGTGTGAGTGTATATATATATATATATATATATATATATATATATATATATATATATATATATATGTGTACATGTATATATGTGTTTGTGTATATGTATATATATATGTGTATATGTGTGTATACATGTATGTGTGTGTATATATATATATATATATATATATATATATATGTGTGTGTGTATACATGTCTGTGTGTATATGTGTTTAATATGTGTGTATATGTATGTGTTTGTATATAAATGTATATATGTGTGTAAATATGTGTGTGTGTGTGTGTATATACTGTACATATACAAACTTAGTCGGTATCTGGCCTCATCTTAATTTATTGTATTATTATTGTGGTCTTTTGAGCGTCTTCATTATCTTCCAAATGATTTCTTGACAGTCTTTCCAGTAACTTGTTGCGTCTGACAGGAGGCTGTTGCTGTCTCGCAAGTGAAGTAAAGAAGAAGTCACAAAAAAAAGTTTCCCCGACTTACAAGGCGGTCGCTGCACTTTCATGTCATCCAATTCAACGAAACAGCGCCGAGTCCACACCGTGTGCCGCTCGCAACTCTGTGTTGATGCGGCTCTTTGAATGCAACATGGAGAGTAAGAAATAGGGGTCATTTCATGGCTGCCACCGAACGCATCAGAGTAGAGACTCCGTACAAGAGAAACTGAATTTGCTCTCATCTGAGAGCAGCACAACTCGAGCCTCTGAATACAGATTGAGAGGGAGGGCTGAGGAGAACACCGCTCCGGCTGCTCTGATTCCACCGCGATTGGATGTGCCGTATTTCCAAGTGAAGTGCTCGCCGCTGCCATTCTCTGTCCTTCCGTCTCTCTCCTGCTATCTCGCTTTCAATTATTAGTTTTTCTTCCTCTTTCTGTCCGTGTGCAGTGCGGGGGAGGGGGTGGCGGGTGGTGGTTGTAAAGGTGCCGTGACCCGATATGTATCAAATCAGCCAAACAGAGGATGGCTCATCGTAAAAGATTTCCTTTCGGATGCGAGAGGAGCATCGCAGGGCGGCCTGATGACAGCCAATCAGCGAGAGCCACAGGTCAGCGGGCATACGGGGGTAAGACGCTCACACCCAGAACAATATTGTAAAAATCAGGACAATATTTTCAGGACAATATTTGTAATCTGATTTTTTTATTCCCTGACGTTGAATCAGAAATGGGGGGAAAGACGGATATCACCCCCTCCAGGGGATACACTGCATGTCCTTTGGCTGGCGCTGATATCCAAAGAGACTTACAATCATGTAACATTCACACAGCGTAGACTCAGCTACAGGGAGCAACTCAGGGTTAAGTGTCTTTCTCAAGGACACATCGACTAGGGCAGGGGTTCAACCGCCAACCCCCTGCCCTCAGCTGCTCCTCTGTCTCCTTGATTGGTTCATTCCCCTCACCTGCCTCAGCCACTCCTCTGTCTCCTTGATTGTTTAATTTTCTTCACCTTCCCTTATCCACTCCTCTATCTCCTTGATTTGTTCATTACCTTTACCTGCCCTCAGCCGCTCCTCTGTCTCCTTGATTGTTTCATTTTCTTCACATGCCCTTATCCACTCCTCTGTCTCCTGGATTTTTTCATTACCTTCACCTGCCCTCAGCCACTTCTCTGTCTCCTTGATGGTTTCATCCCCTTCACCTGCCTCAGCCACTCTTCTATCTCCTTGATTGGTTCATTCCCTTCACCTGCCCTCAGCTACTCCTCTGCCTCCTTGATTGGTTCTTCCCGTCACCTGCCCTCAGCCACACTTCTGTCTCCTTGATTGTTTCATTCCCTTCACCTGCCCTCATCTACTCCTGTCTCCTTGATTGTCTCATTCCCTTCACCTGTGTTTTCCCCTAGATATTGTGCCAGTCTTTCTCTCGTCTCCTGTCAGTTTGTTGTCTTCATCTCTGTCTCGTAGCTTCTCTGTTTCGATGATCAGTTTCCCAGTCTTTGTTTGCGTTTTTGATTCCTAGGCATTTCCTGTAGTCGCTTGCCAGAGTTTTTATGTGGTGGCTTTTCCTGAAGTACACTGTTTTTGTTTTTCGCTTTAAACCTGGAGTATTGCCTGTTTCTCTGCACCCGAGACTCACCCTGTGACAACCCGTGACACCAACACATTGTCACTTAAATTCCTTTAATTGGAATTCTAGCGGAGAACAAAACTTTAACTACTGAGCATGTCTTTAGGAGATGGTCGCAAAATAAACAAACATAGGACGTAAAAATGGTTTCCATACAAACAGAATCAATATTCATGAAACGGCTTTTACAAATAATATGTAAAAAAGCCTATTAAATAATTACATAAATAATATTTATGGCAGTTAAAAGCCATATAGTAGCCGTCTGGGGACGCCATGCACTCTTGATGTAGTTCATATTTGTCCAGAGACTGGAGGAAACTACGTGCTTCAAATTTAATGTTATTTCAACTCCCTTTATTGTCTCCCCCCTCCACCATTTCTATTGTGTTTGTTGAATGGATTTGCATTTATATAGAACCTGTCCAGTCCTCTGACCACTCAAAGCACTTTACACTATGTGTCAACGTTCAACCATTCACGCATACTTTCCTACACCATGCAAGGAGGCAACCTGCCCATCAGGACGTCAGTGAATAACAACTCTCGTACACACGGATGACCTTTTTTTGGGGATAAATAATTATCTTGCCCCAGCCAAGTCACAACTTGAGTTGGGTACTGTTAGGTATTCTGAAACAGGGCACTCTGCAGATGGTGGAAAACAGGCTTCGCGCGTGAATTAAGTTATCAACATTTAATGGCAAGAAGTGTAAAACAAACAATCAAAGCTCACGATGGCGGTCTTCCTTGGGGCAAGACGCTCCCGGGCGATACAGTCAAGGCTCACATCGTCAGTGGCGGTTTTTCCTACAGGCGCTCATCAAAAATATATATATAAGTTCAAGTTTTATTTTTGTCATTGAGGGGTCTTGAACCCAGCACCTCTTGTTCGCCAAGATGGATCCTCTACCCACTAAGCCAGGGGTCGGCAACCTGCGTCTCCTGAGCCGCATGCGGCTCTTTAGAGCTGCCTAGTGGCTCCCTGGAGTTTTCAAAAATGTTTGAAAATAGAAAAAGATGGGGGAGGGAAATATATTTTTTTGTTTTAATATGGTTTCTGTAGGAGGACAACCGTGACACAAACATTCTTAACGTTTTCCAATGCTGTAAAAATGTATGAATAAATATTACATTTCAACATTTCTGTCAACGAAGATTTGCGTCATAGCCTGCGACACGTTTCTGTCAGCAGGGCGGGATGCCGGGCAGGTGGCGGTTTATATACCGGTGGCTGTGTGATGGGCCATGGACCCAAAGGGAAACAGCGAAACATAACTGAGGAGAACAGAGGATTCAACGTTTCTTAAACCGATTCATTTGCATTCATTGCCAATGCGGAAGGATTGCCTTAATGACCGCAGGGCTCTCAAGTTTTGAAGACAGGCAAGCGTGACATTACATGACCAGCGATAGGAAAGTGACCCACGGCGAGCGTTGTCGACGTGGGTCTGAGTTCGATTCCTCCACAGACAGCGGCTCATGTTGGCGCTGCAGCATATTAAAACATTAAATAGCCAAGAGTTTTTTTAAGCGTGAGAAATACGATGTGTGGCGGAAGTGCATAACTTAAAACCGAAATGCGTGAGTCTCACACTCAATGTGTGAGGCTTGAGAGCCCTGCATAATCCGTCAGCACCGGTGAATTGGATTAGGAACCGGATTTTGCGTCTTTGCCCATGAGCACGCAAGCGCAACAAGTATCGCCACGAGCGTCGCAACGAGTTACAGGCTCTCAAGTGTCGGTCTTAACTCACGCCACACATTGTAATTCTCACGCTGAAAAAAACTCTTGGCTATTTCATGTTTTAATGTTCCGCAGCGCCAACATGAGCTGGTCTCGCCGCTGTCGCCGTGGGGAAAACAAACGCTCCCCTGGAGGTCAGCTGTGAGGTGTTACTTATCAGCCAATCAAAAAGAAGAGCTGGACTACACAATAGCCAATGAGAAAAAAACTATCTCTTGTATCTTGGTAACATTTAATCCAGCAACCAATGAACCAATGTCTTCAAAACTTGAGCCCTGGAGTTGTAGTGAAAACAGCTCCACCTGTCGTATCGGAGGTGACATGCTTAAACTTGTACAACAGAGTAGTCACGTGGTGCGTTATTCTCTACACAGGATGCACCGCAGGAAAAATAAACATTTAATCATGAAGGTTCATTATGTATTTGTAGCCAAGTTAGTTATTTTGATAGTAGGCTAATATAGATACATACAGCATCTGTTGTCTTTTCATTATAAGGCTTATATAAGGCTTTACATTTTTTTGCGGCTCCAGACGTTTTTTTAATTATTTTTTTAGGTCCAATATGGCTCTTTCAACATTTTGGGTTGCCGACCCCTGCACTTTTGTTCTCACATTTCATAAATTTCTCTTCTCTACCAAAAGTACAAAACCATAAGATTGTTTATAAAAACAATTTTTTTCGAGGGGGGGCACAAGTGAAGTTTGCCTAGAGTGCCAAATGTGCAAGGGCCGCCCCTGCACATTGTGATCGGTTTGCAGCTCCTCCACCCGCCTTCGTCGAGAGTCCCGTGGGGAGAGAAAGATTTCTCTTCTTCGCAGCTTTTGTAGCCGGCGGTCAAAAAATCATTTCCGGTCAAGTATTTTCACAAAAAGATTTCCTGTCTATTATTTTCAGTATTAAAGTCACCTTCACAATAAAAGTCCCTCATGATTGGAAGTCACTTCACAGATTTCAACCGGCTTCGTCGATTTATAATACTAACATACAGTCAATCTCATGAAACATAAATTAATTCTTACCATTTACATTTGCATAGAGTAAACATTACCCTTATGCTTGATAATACATAAATAACGATATCAATGTTCTCCCTAATATTTTCTATTATAATATCTTTCTATATGTATTAATTTAAAACATAAGACCTCTGCAGATGTTATCAAAATAAACTATTACAACCTAACAGTACCGAAAATACGACTGGACCGAAACGCAATGCACATTTCGGTGCCTGAGCCGATTGAAATTTAATTTGTTTTACTTCTCTGGTGAATCTGCTCTGTCAGCAGGTTACAATAGCATATCATTTATATAGCTATAGTAACTAGCTAGAAACTGTCACAATTGTGGCTGTATTTCTTAAAATAAGATTTTAACAAATTTGACATGCAGCGAATGCAAACAAAAATAATTGTGTGTAGAGGGAGGAACACGTCAAATTGAATTTAGCATCTGGCAACGCATGCCATCCATTGAAAGCGGAGGCATGCAGTGTGCTTGACTGCCGAGCACATCAGTGTCAGGCTGATGTGGAGACGGTCCCCCTGAACACGTGGAGACTGATGGTTACAAGAGCAGCCTGAACTCAGATCAATACCGTAACATTGATTGCAAGACTTGCAGTTAGAAAAGTAGGCCAACAAATAATAAATGAGGCATTAGAACCATGTTTAAGCTAGCTAGGAGCTACGACCGCGACAGTATGATATCCATCTTTCAGTACGGCCTTGAGAACGATCTTTTCAAGGAATATGGCCGAAGAAGTTTACAATGGCGTCATTGTCAATTGGCGTTTTGTGCTCACAATCAGAAGACAGGCAGGGGTTGAACCCAGGCCACTGTGGTGCAGACTCCGCCTTCACGTATAGGCCTTACCCAGCGAGCGACCAGAGATGAACCGGGGCCATGTGTGACTTGCTAGATTCATTATGGTATTTGGTTTCTCCAACATCTCCGTGACGCAAACAAAGCAGCAATCATTATCTGGGCCATGGTGTCTTGGAATAAAACCAGGAATGTGTCGCGATTACCATGAAAGTTAAAGGTTGCAAAGTTTCATTGGCATTTTGTTCTTTACTTTCACGTGAGTACCCCCCCCCCTTCCAATCTGCCACCGCCCCTTGAGCAATGCTGAGCACAGATGGTTAATGCAGCCTGTGGCCTTACAAAAGTACCTCGGCTCCTTTCACACTTTCCATTCAGGATTCCGTTGAGCGACAGAAAAAAAAATCTGAGAATTACCTGTCACATATGCCTTGCAAATCTAGGTCTTCTTGAATTTTGTATTGCAGCGGTATAGCAGAAATACTTTCCTGAGGCTTTTTAATGTTTCACACTCTACTAGGTCACCCCTGTCTCTGCCTCACAGTGAGCATCAAAGAGTTTACTATTCAAAAGTGTCAACATATATTTTGAATCTACTCCAGTTTTAGAGCCTCCGCAGATATTGAAATAGTGGATTTCACATTTGTGAATTCAAGTGGCCGTGATGATCATTTTATGCAGATCTGCTTATTAGAAGGTGGCTGGAGATGTCCTGATGCCACAGCAGTAATTTCTAGATTAGATTTTCTAATCCAAAATCTAATATTATCATCTTTTATTGCTGACTGCTGCGGATCATCTGGGGTTCGACTACGACCCTCTACCCCACGTTCAAGCTGCATGTGGAACATTCAACCAAAATAAATATCAACTACTGTACATGTAAATAGTTGGGTTGTATCAATCTGGACCAACATGCATGACTCCCAGTGTTGTGGCTCAGTGGTAGAGCAGGGTCGTACGAACCCTGTTGTGAATAAAGGGTTTACAATTACAGTTTTTTGTTTTTATACCCGATTAATCGATTAATCGAAAAGATAGTCAACCGATTAATCGATTGTCAAAATAATTGTTAGTTGCAGCCCTAGATGCTTTGTCATGGTGGACAAACACATTAAACTGTCATGTGACTATGTAACACAAGCTAGTGACGTCTTATGAACAAACATAAGACTTTCATTCTGGAGACCAGAGTTTGTCTTCTGTGCGTTGAGTTATTGTAAACCAGGCTAAGTGTTACGAAGTTGTGTCTCGAATTTTGTGGCGGCAGGCTTTAATTTCAAAGAGTTTGTGGTTATTTAATTTATTTCTCACTTTTTTTGCTTATCCAGGGTACCCAAGCGAACATTTTGTGTCGATGATTATAATATGTTCTACAGCCTTTATCTGAACTGGCAGCAATTACAAAGTGCTTTACAAGGCTGAAGGGAAATAATTGTGTTTTCGTTCCTTGTGAGAAAACTAGGTTTATTGGCGCTCCTATAGCTTGTATTACAATGAGTTTACAAGTTGGAGGGTCAATACAAATAAATAACTGTATGGATTATGTGATAACAAATGAATGACACTGTTTGTAATAAGTAAATGTTTCAATTAGAATTATGAGATCTATTAAGTGATTGTGGAAGGAATCCAGGAAACATCAAGCCCCCACCAAATCAGTTAATGTAAGCAAGGACACAGCGTGGAACGCATTGAGGCCTTGTACCTGGCAATACATCCAATTCAGGGATGTAGTTGCAAAATGTGTTTATTGAACACAACCTCTTTATGTAGTCTGTAATAACGTGTCGGTGGTGTTTAGGTACTGACTGGCTGTGTGTTTAGGATCTGAAAGCATTGATTTTGGTCACAGATGCAATCAGACAGTTGTCAAAAGTGTCAGATGTTTAGCAAATACGGTTTAGAAGATTTTAATTTGTGTCTTCAATTATGAGAAAATGGTGGAAGGTGTCAGAAGATGTTTTATGAGCAATAGACCCTTTCAGTTTGTACACAATGACGTACAAAAGCAGGCATCTAATCAAAGTAGAGCAATAGCATAGCTGAGATATGGATGATGGGAAACAAGCTATCTATGTTCATTCTGCTGCACTCAAAGAAATGGCTCATTGGATGAACTCAAAGTGGTGGCAGGTTTTCCATCCAATAATTATATGCAACTCCAACTCAAATTTAGCACATCATTGCAATACAATGTAATTGAGTTAGTCCAACTCATTTTTATCAAACACATCTAAAATAAAATAACGATATTCATTAAATTGAATTAATTTGAGTTAGTCCAACTCATTTGTATCAAACACATCTAAAATAAAATAACAATATTCATTCAATTAAATTAATTTGTGTTTGTCCAACTTAAAATATAAATTGGAAATTAAATTTTCTATTCAGTTCCGCTTATCCTCATTGAGGTCTTTGGAGTTGACTCCAGCTGACTTTGGGCGAGGGGGGGGGGGGGCACCTGGGGTCACATAGAGACAGACAACCATTCATTCTCACACCTATGGACAATATAGAGATGAATTAACCTGACTGCAAGTCTTTGGACTGAGAGGAAGCTGGGGAACCCACACTGAGAACAAATAGTTCTACCCTGACTCAGAATTGAACCCACAACCCTCTTGCTGTGAGGCAACAGTGCTACCCACTACCCCAGCCCTGAAAGCATCTCCACCTTGTGAAAACAAACGATTTTCAACTGGCCCATGCTCAAAGGGTAGTCCCCAATTAAACACATTAATTTTGAGTTGATATGCTAACCATCTAACCTAAATAAATCTAGTAAATGAAAGAATTTCTATATTTTGTGTTACACCAATTAAATATAAATATCTTCATTTTGTAATTGATTTATTTCAATGTATTAAACAATATTTAATTGAGTCATCTCTAAGAAGACTTGAATCGTTTTTTGTGAATGGAACCTAAATAAATCTAATAAATGAAAGTATTCCTACATTTTGTGTTACACACATTAAATATAAATATCTTCGTTTTGTAATTGATTTATTTCAATGTATTAAACAATATTTAATTGAGTCACCTCTAAGAAGACTTGAATTGTTTTTGTGAGTGCAACCTAAATACATCTAATAAATGAAAGTATTCCTACATTTTGTGTTACACCCATGAAATATAAATATCTTTGTTTTGTAATTGATTTATTTCAATGTTTTAAATAATATTTAATTGAGTTACCTCTAAGAAGGGCTTGAATCGTTTTTTTGAGTGTGGCCTCATTAATTATGGTGTAACTTCCTGTCTGAAAGCAGATTTAGTTGTAGTTGCACATTAATTATTTAAGTCAAGATTAGTTGAGAACATTTTATTAAATCCCCAATGGGAAACTTAATTTGTCACCAAATTAACTCAAACAATGAGCCTACACACACTTGCAATAACCACTAAAGACAATGAATGCAACCTAAAAAAAAAGGAGGCTTTCCAGAGTGTTTCCAGAGTGCTGCTAGCAAATGACCAATTTAGCATATTTAGTGGCCAAAAATGGATGTGCATTTGGTGGCAAGACATAATGTGAAACATGACACCAGCTAGTCACCAGATGTATCCAATTATTTTTTCTGTCGTCATGCTACAAAAAGTCAAGTGCAATGACAGAGACTCTGATGTTTGGACTTTAATGGAGTTTTACAGTGGTTGTTACAAACTGTCCAGTGGCAGTAAACATGTCTAAAAGCCCACCGCCATAGATGCTGCAGTAAATTGGTTTAACGAGTGAATGTGTTAACTGGCGTACCCATAAAAGCCTTGAATAAAACTTTAAATACATACTAATCTGTGTTTATTATCTACGCTAGCTATTTACGTGCTTGACTATGAATGACCACGGTCAATTATTGAACTAAATCACCTCCGACACTGTCAGGACTCTGCAGGAGTTCTGTAGAACCTGACTCCGCTGTTGGACAATACCAAATCTTCCAATGGAACACGCAACAAGCAGATATTCTGATGCTGGAAGCAGTTTTAATTCAACATTTCAAGCCTGCTGGGCCCAACATGCATACGTTTGTTTGTATGAAAATATAATTGGAATACTAATAATAATTCATTGTATGTACTTTTTTCTTGTGTCCTTTGCAACCGACCCAGTATTATTCACCACCAGCACCCCAATGGAAAAGGTGTTGGAAAAGAGAAATGCATCAGCCGTGTTACATATAGCTAAAGATGTCTAAATTCAGCAGACATCTGTTAATTACTATGTGTGTGTGTGTTTGTTTGTGTGTGTGTGTGTGTGTGTATGTGTGTGTGTGTGTGTGTGCGCTCTCTGTCTAAGGTGATCAGCTGGCTTATGTGATTGAGCGGGATAATTATTCTGCCAATATGATTGATTTGGAACCACTCCAGAGGGACTTCAGTATTGGACATGTGCAGCAGTGGGATATGGATGATGGGAAACAAGCTACTGTGCATCTATGTTCATTCTGCTGCCCTCATTCATTATGGTGTAACTTCCTGTCTGAAAGCAGATTTAGTTGTAGTTGCACATTAATAATTTTTCTGAGACAAGTAAAGATTAGATTAGCAAATTGTACTAAATCCCCATCGGGAAACTTAATTTGCCACCAAATCAACGCAAATGATGAGCCTATACATGCTTTAAATTCAGTGCACAATAAATACAAATACAATGTACCACAAATAAATGATAGCACACAGACTTGTTTGAGACATGATAAGCTGGAAGAAGCGTGTTTTCTTTTGATTGGGCGGCTGCGAGAACAAAGTCCTCAGTCACTCACTGCATAATGGATGGGGTTTGAAAAATAAGGGTTTTGTATTAGGCCTTTTTTCTACCGTGACCTCAAGTCAGCCTGGAGTAAGAAACAGAAGGACACAGCTAATATAACGCCCAATGGCTTCATCCGACCGAAAGATTTGCCCCCCTGTGGCAAAAGGCATGACCCGAGTGACTCTACTTCTGGTAGAAAATCTTACCCGAAGCCGAAGAAATCTCAGCTTTCATGCTTCAACCAACCCAACCCAGCCCACGAGCTACAAGAAACAGACTGTTAATTAACTGTCCAGGTGGACACCAAGATATTTGAAGGACTCAATAATTTCCCTCTGCTGACCCTGAACCCTCCTTGTGTACCTTTCTTGAGTTAATGCCATACTCCAACACCTTTTCCCCCACAAACTGACATCTCAGTCACATTTGAAACTGTTCATTGTTAATCTTACATGTTGCAAACTGTTGACCACTGCTGTAGCTCCCGAGGGCCTGTTATATTTTGTTGGCCAGTTACCCAATAAAGCTTTAAGATTGAATCGCACCGACCTCCCGGGGAAATTAATCATGTCCCCGTTCAGCTGACCAAGCGACGATGGCTTCCGTGTCACGGTTTTACGTTTTTCTCCGTACTGACGTATTTATCGCTATCTCACCTGCCGGTAATCCATTAATATTATTTAAATGTTATCATTAAAGTAAGAATCCTTCAAAATGTTCACGAAAACCCTGTTTTAAAGAGAGTAAAAGGTGACTTGGTCATTTTGTGACTGAAATAATGTAAACACGTGTGATATACGAGCAGTGATGCGAGTATGGGGTGTGTTTAAGTATATATAGTATATGGATGTAAAAGAGAGTGAAGGACGGGAAGCGCCACAGCGAGTTTAGAGTTTACACACGTTGAGGCGGGAAACTGATCAAAGATGGCCGCCTCCACTTGGAAAAAAGATGGTAGGACTTGCCCCAAAGTTGTTTTACAGAATGTGAAGTCATTCTAGGAAGTGACTGCAATATGAGAACTAACTTGACAGTAAACCTGAGTGGCAATTCCACATCCAGTCAATAGGTCAGCCTGACAATAAATTATTATTATTCTAGTATTTATTTATTTCTTGCAATCGCCACCATCGTCAGCGGCATTTAAATTCCCACCGTGTGAATAAATAGTTAAACTTAAGAATGAATGCATTTCTTTTCAAAGACCAACTCTGACTTCAAGGTGATGACTCAAAACAAGTCAACGTGTTCACATCACTTTACTATAACTATAACTATAACTCGACCATTGCGCTGGTAATGACCACACACACACACACACATACACATCCCAGGAGTACCAGAGGACTCATCTCCTTTAGTGCGACAGCGAGACAATGGCCGACACGTACACACCGCCGCGGTGTGATTTATCCACCGTGCTCCGCTCAGCCAGACGAGACCTATCCAGTGTTTCTCTGTCTGCTTCATGTCGGAGAGACTTAGGGTCCTTGGTATAGAATGAAGACAAATTTGTCAGGCTTCAGTGGCTTCTGCCGGCAGGCAGTGTGGCAGAGGGGGGGTGGGTGGGTGTGGGTGTGTGTGTGTGGGGGGGGGGGGGGAGCACATTCGGCAACAACCTTCATTCAACACACTCGCACACAAACACACCCTTTTTAAGGCAGTATGGAGGCAAATGAAGACATCTGTGTGTGTGTGTGTGCGTGACAGAGTGTGTTTATGCATGAAGCTTTGAAGGAGTTTGACAAACGAGCAACAGATATAAAAAAATAAAATGACATTACGATGGAGTAAATGCGCCTGCTCTCGGTTGCCAGATGTTTCGTTTAGAATAGAAGGCCCCCCCCCTCCCCCCCGCCCCGACATACACCCCCACACACACACAAACACATACACTCTCCCCCTACATCATCTCTCTCCCTCAAGCACTACAAATTAAGATGAATCAGGTCAAGGAGATAGCGGGCTACTGCTCAGCTACAATTACTAACAGCCCATCAACATCACCCACCTTGCAACACAACACCTCCTGTTAATAAAAATGAATGCTATCCTCCGCCACATCTCTCCCTGGGCACCGCTGATAAGGGGTAATTGCCTCTTTGCTTATCTGAGGACTAAGATTAGCGGGATGGCTTGGTCCTGAGACCGTCTCCGCCAGACTAACAGTGAAACCAGATAACTTTGCCTCAGGGACAGAAGAGACGGCCTGAGCAAATAGTCATGGAGGGCTACCATCAGATAGGACGTTTACGCTCAAGTACACAACCCAAGGAGCGGCATGTTATTGTGAGAGTAAATTTTTTTTCGATATTGCAGATGGCCATTTTTCTATTTATGGGCTTGAGGTTTCAAATGTTGTATACATTGTTTCTGTAATATTACCAGTGTAATATGAGAGCTACAAATGATGGTGTGAAAAGTGTATTAACCTAAAAAGAAAAAGTTCTGTGTTTTGTAGTCGCTCCACATGCAAACATTTCCTGAGCTGCTGTTTTGAACGCACATGCCACACAGAAACAGCCTTTTTTATATTAAAAACTGAAATTATTTTAATTAAAATGAGGTGTGTCCATACACCAATCGCTCAGAGCCTTAGGGCACAATCACACCAGACGCGACTTGTAAAAGCAGCCGCTTCAAAAACGTCTTGGCAAAAACGCGCCCGAGGCGCCCGTGGCGCCCGTGGCGCCCGTGGAGCGCCTGCGTTCGCAAGCTGGCGATAAGACTTCATTTACAAAATGGATTCAAGCAGACGTCGGGCTCTTGCCCTTGCTGTGTTGTGGGATGAGTAGGAAGAAAAAGGAAGTTTTGGGTTCACGATATATAAACAAAGAAGGAAAGAGTAGGCGAATACCACACAAACAGGAAGGAAGTGTTAAAGTAATAAAGCCCGCCACTTGCTTGATCCGATTGGCTGCTTTGGGCCTCTTGCTTGATCCGATTGGCTGCCTTGGCCAAGTGTGACATTGATGAGCTGTGCGCCTCCGCACCTCGCGCATAAAGTTGAGGATATTTTAACTTTTATGAGCGCCTAAAAAATTATAGAAAAACGCGCCATAGGAAAACAATGGTTTTGCTAGCGTTGCGTCTTTGAGAGTCACGTCTGGTGTGATGGAGCCCTTAGGCAGTATTCACATTTTGACTGGTTTTACAATTTGGTTGCTCATTGCTGATATGTTGAGGTTTGGAAAACGCAATGAAGGCACAGGACAGCACTCGGGCAAAGGAGTGACTCGATGGAACAATCTCAATTTTAGTCAGATGCTGAGGGGTTTGTTAGTCGACAGGGTTGGGAGGGGGTTATGAAGCAGAAAAGGACTAAGAGCCGCCTACAAGCAGACCTTGTAAGACTTCATTGGTATGCAGCTGCTGGTAGCGACCCAAATTAAAAACAAATGTATTACACAGGATTTTACACTTGGCCAACCAGGCTGAAAACTCATCAATCCACAGAGTAAGAGATAGGGGAGGGCAGTGGTGTGTCAGGGTACTTGCTTTTACTTGTTTTCTGACCTTCTGAAAAACATGAAAATAAATCCAACTTAATGCAAATATTTCCCATTTCCCTTTCTCTCTGCATCAGTGTGACCCTGAAATGCACACATGCCTATTATCAGGCCACACACTCCGTGTATGAGTGAATATATCAGTACTGCAGCTTTTGCAAAGTTCTCAGCTTGGTTAAAATGCTTTGTTTTGTTGTCCTTGGTCTCGACTTGTGACTTCATTTGAGACTTGTTGGTCTCAATTTAACTTGGAACTTGGGCTATAAGAAGAGTATGAACTTAGTGGTTGTGAGTTTGGACTGGACTAGGGATATGTTTTTGAGTTTGGACTGTTGGGGAAAATTATATAACCTAGGTTGAACTCCTTATAGTCAACATAAACAATTATGCACTTTGCTATGATACTTGGTTATCTAACAGATGTTTCCTGAAAGGGGACCATGATCCCTAGTTATCTAGTGCAGTTGGGACACGGTCACCTTCAGCCAACCAGATTAAATCGTTTGCCATGTTCTCCAACCATTGATCTGATTGGTTAAAGTTCTGATGGGAGGGATACAATTACACTATAAGGGACTTGGGACTGGACTAGGGATATGTTCTTGAGTTTGGACTGCGTTTGGGACTTGATGGTCTTGATATGGAAGTGAATTGAGATATGTTGGTATTGACTTGGGAATTGTTCTAGATTTATGACTAGACTTTAACTTTTTGGTCTTGACTTGGGATTTTTCTTTCCTGATTTGGGACTTGACTCAGGACTTGTTGTTCTTGATTTTTGACTATACTTGGGACCTGTTGGTGTTGACTGGAAATATATTTGGTACGTTTCGGCCTTGACTTGATATTTGACTTTTGAACTTGTCAGTCTATACTTAAGACCAGAGATTAGACTAGATTGAGTTTTGACTAAGCTCTGGACTTGTTGGTCTAGACTAGGGATCCGATGTATTGACTGTAACTTACTATTTGGTTTTCCGTAATTGTATTGAAATCAGAATTTTATGTATTTTCTGTTGCAGAACAGGCACGTCCTCATGCTGCTCTATATTAAAAACGTTCAATTGGCTAATCATTGCTTCACTTTTGTTGTGAAACTGCCAAAAGGAAAGAGACTAATCACAAAAGTGTTTGCCATTGATGCTACTTTGCTTTTCAAAATTCGGACATATGGAAATGTTTTCCAGTTTAGTCAGCCGTTCAGCTCACACCCAAAAAAAAAAGGTTAAGTGTTATTCAAGATGTTCTAGATAGAGGCCGGATAGCAGCTCGCCAGCACGATTTTGGCCAAGGCCTCTCGAGTAAAATGGTTCACTCATGGGCTACTATCAGATCGATTGGCAGACTAGAGGACGTAATTTAAAGTTAGGCTGTAACTCCTCGTGGATTTTGAGGTTAAATACTTGGTCTTGTAACTGCTGTAAATCAATTTCCTTCATGTGCCCTGAATTCCGCTTCCCATTAATTAAAAAGGATTTGTGAGAATTAATTGGTGGGGCTTGTAAGCCACCTTATCAAATGTAAATTGCTTATTGAGGCAAAGTAATTAAAAGGAAACTCACACCTCAAGAGCTCCATCTGTTGTGTTAAGGACCTTTGCACACTCATGGGCAATGCACACTGCAAGATTTCTGATATGTTGTCGACTCAATACAGTCGGCTCACACAAATGGAAGGAGATCAGGGGGTGAAACCTCTCTCTTTGTTGCTTCAGAGTTGTTTTAGTTGTTTAATTAGTTGAAGAAATCTTGTAGTGTCAATCAACCCAGAGGGACCAATGAACAAACTACTGCACACAAGCAAAACATAATTACATCAGTTACTATTATTATAAAGAATACAGTGGGATATAAAAGTTACTCTATGATGGTGCAAATATGAGACACATCCTCACATGATACCGCACTCAGTCCCCGTCTCTGCTAATTAACCCAGTCCTCAGACCCAAAGTCAAAACTGACAACATGTTTTTATGGAAGAAAATATATGTTGCTTGAATTCATATATGCATATTTAAGAAAACATTTTCACTGCAGTCCAAAACAGTTCACTCTGTAGCCTAGGCCTACTAACTATCTGGACAATAAAGTTGCTTGTATTGCAAACGGCAAGCATGGCGTGCAGTGTTCTGGCTGGCTCAGATATTCACTTTTTTACATTTTGAACCAGTATGCAAGTAAGGCTAACTGTAAGTAAGGCAGCTAGTAAGTAAAGTAGCGAGTAAATAAAGTAGTGAGTAAGTAAGGCTAGCTGATAAGTAAGGTAGCTAGTAAGTAAGGCTAGCTGGTAAGTAAGGTAGCTCGTAAATAAAGTAGCTAGTAAATAAAGTAGCGAGTAAGTAAGGCTTGCTGGTAAGTAAGGCTAGCTAGTAAGTAAGGCAGCTAATAAGTAAAGTAGCTAGTAAATAAAGTAGCTAGTAAGTAAGGCTAGCTGGTAAGTAAGGTAGCTAGTAAATAAAGTAGCTAGTAAATAAAGTAGCGAGTAGGTAAGGCTTGCTGGTAAGTAAGGCTAGCTAGTAAGTAAGCTAGCTAAGATAGTTTCTAGTTATCGTGATTGCAGGAGCTAGATGTTCTGTTTCGTTTGAAAGACTTTGGGTTCGGGTAAATTAAAAACACTGTTGTCATTTAGGCTAGCTGTGTCTTTGATTGCTGTGCTTGCCAGTCAGATGGCTAATTATTCGGTCTTAACTCAATTTGACCAAATGTGCCATTGCTGCGTTTTGTCTTTGCTGGACATGCACTCGTCTCAGAAAATGACGCATCGTGTAAGTTCTGGTGCAGCACTTAATTAGCTGTCATTACTACATTCTCCTGATCATTACATCGCTGCTGCTGGTTGTATTTGCTTGTTCTTGCCTCACACTGCTGTTACCAGCTGTGCTGATTGATTTCCCCCTCCATCATCCCCCACCCCTCTGGTTAGTGATGGCATCACTTACATTCTGCATGGGGGACTTCTTCCCTTGAATGAAGTTTGCTTTCAGAAACGGAACTACAGTATATCATCTTTTTTTGTTTTTAAATCAACTCTTGGATTTTATTTAATAAACATTTCTGATTCATCCACTGATTCAGCAGTGATATTTGTGCTGGTGCTAGTGAGCGATAACTATTCCAGAAGCACCACTTCAGAAGTGAAAGACTACAGGACATCTTTCAACGATTTCATCAGCGTCGTCCCGGAGCAGATGGCTGAACTACCAACAACCGGTGGTCGTCTCTCAAAAGCAACGATAGTTTTAAATAACAGGCTCATGCAAGATGAGCCAGCTCTGCTATAAATTATCCCGATGTGTGTCCGACTTGATCTGACGTCATGTACTAATAACTAATAATCTCATAAGATCTTGGCAGCCGCAGTGTTTAGAGCCGGGCGCCGGGGTTGTTCTCCACTAAATGCATGACCCAGTGCATGATAGAAAACGGATGATTGGCTCTTAGAAGTGAGAGCAAATGCCACGTTTTGTAGAAAATCCTTTTTTTCTGATGTTGTGCAATAAAGGTTTAATCTAAAGACACATCTTGTGTGGTCAATAATAATACAGAATATGTTTTACTCTTTTCAAGATTAGCAGCAAAGTGTTTCACAGGCAGACATAAAAAGAACCAAAGATAGTACACGATGCCGGATACATGCACCTGAATGGAATATATATTTACAAACACTTATGAATCTGAACAATGTCTGCAAACTACAAGTAGCCTAGAGGTCGTATCTTACAGGATGTAACGGTTTCTTTGACTTCCTGTTTATTTTACGAAGGCCGCTGAAAACTGTCCGACTAGACCAGTGGTTCTCAAATAGGGGTACGCTTAACCCTGGGGGTATGTGAAGGTACTCCAGGGTGTCCATGGCATTCTTTAAAAATATATTTAAAATTAGCATCCATTAAAAAATCCTATGAAAAACACAAGTGTATGTTCATAAACTTAATTTTATATTAAGTAGGCTTTTTAAAATATTATCCAAAAAACTCTGCGTCCCTACCATATGAGGATGGTTTGACCCAACCTGGTACACACCCTGTCATCACCTGCCAATCACTGTCGCATTGAAAACCTAAACAATGGAGTGGTGGAAGCGGAGCGGCGATGCTATATACAAATATATATTTAGCCAAGTAGGCCTACTTGGCTAAAAATAATAATTCACAGTGGGTACATCACTGATAAAGGGTTGAGAACCATTAGACTAGACCACATTTAGCTTTTTTTCATCGCAGCCTGCCAGTTCAGAGCTTATGAATATCACAGAATTAATCGATCAGTAGGCTAAACAGGCGATCTCCCCTCTATTATGCGTGTAGTGCATTACAACACGTCTGTTAATTCATTCATTCATTAGTTAGAATTACCGCGCTGTGTTTGTTCTTCCTTAACATCCACATAAATCCAACATGTCATCAGCTCATACATTTTGTTGTATTTGGCATTTCTGTGAAATTGTCATCATTAGCACTTTAGTTATTGTGTTACGCCTAACGTATTTCTTTTTTCAAGTTACAGAGACCTTTGGACTACCAACACTCTAATCAGGGCCTCAGGTGATAGTTTGTGGCAAATATTAGGGAGATTCCCAGAGATATGGTGTTCCTGAGAAATTAATGGAAACCATAATGTCATTAAAACATTAAACGGTAAAGAAATGAGAGACACACGCTCGACCGGATCCGTGTCAAAACATCAGAGAATCCCATTGGCAGCCAAGTGCTCTGTGACTAGATTAGAACAGTGGAGTATAATTTACTAGAGCAGCTTGAATATGATATATGTCACAAATGTCATCCAAAATAAGTAGTGTGTGTGTGTGTGGGGGGGGGGGGGAGCACATGAGAGATGAGATCCAGAGTGTATTTTGAAACACTGTGTACATGGATGGCAGCAACTGTTTGCCAATTCCATTCTAAATTTAAATATTTAATATATGTGTAGTATTGGTATTGATGGTGTATCTTACATGTATATGATATGCAACATCAGATATGCAAAAACTCTTACCATGCCATACAGATATTGCATTTGAAGCGGTAGTTTCATAAAAGGCAGGGAGGAGCTCCCCCTCTACGTTGAATATTATGTGCATAATTAACTCCAAAGAAGCGATTCCTCACCTATTTTATGATTTCCAATAATTAATACTCTAAGATTGAGAGAACGTTAAGGTCAGAGAGATGTCGAGGAATATATATACGAGCACCTCTTCCAAGGATTTATTCACCAATTCAAATTACTATTATCTTCCTATATTCCTTAATGTTGCAGTCTTCTATCCGTAGGGTGCGACAGAGAGGATATCATTTTTCTATCGTAAACAAAAGTAGTCGGCTGCCCCCCCCCCCCCTCCCCCCATCACTCTCCCCCTCAGCATGTGTTAAAGAGATGTGACTGTTTTTTTTTAACAGTGTCCACTCCACCTTGAGAAAAATAAATAAAAAATCAAACGAGATTAATGACTGCTCAAATTAAAAAGTAATTAAGCAAAGGGCACGGTGGAGGAAAGCATTAACTCTCATGGCTAAAATGTCCCGCTGAAAGCAATATTGGAGCTGCGGAAATGTTCCCGATCCAAACCACTGAGCCGAGGATTCTCAGTAGACCCCCCCAGTACTAGCACAGCTCATCATGGGGGCCGTTCCCAGGGGCCAAGGGTCATTAGTTAAATTAGCTGCTGGCAACTCTGCTCCCCATCCCATGTCATGCTCCACTACCATCCTCTCACTATAACAACCTGCTTTAATATATACAGGACTGTCTCAGAAAATTAGAATATTGTGATAAAGTTCTTTATTTTCTGTAATGCAATTAAAAAAACAAAAATGTCATGCATTCTGGATTCATTACAAATCAACTGAAATATTGCAAGCCTTTTATTCTTTTAATATTGCTGATTATGGCTTACAGCTTAAGAAAACTCAAATATCCTATCTCTAAATATTAGAATATTTCCTCAGACCAAGTAAAAAAGAAGATTTATAACAGTAAAACAAAATCAAACATTTGAAAATATCCATTAATGCACTCAGTACTTGGTTGGGAATCCTTTTGCACGGATTACTGCATCAATGCGGCGTGGCATGGAGGCAATCAGCCTGTGGCATTGCTGAGGTGTTATGGATGCCCAGGATGCTTCAATAGCGGCCTTTAGCTCATTTACATTGTTGGTTCTGGTGTCTTCAGCTTCCTCTTCACAATACCCCACAAATTCTCTGTGGGGTTCAGGTCAGGGGAATTGGCAGGCCAATGGAGGACAGTGATGCCATGGTCATTACACCAGTTACTGGTGGTTCTGGCACTGTGGGCAGGTGCCAGATCATGCTGGAAAATGAAATCCTCATCTCCATAGAGCTTTTCAGCAGACGGAAGCATTTAGTGCGCTTAAATCTCTTGGTACACAGCTGCATTTACTCTGGACTTGATGAAACACAGTGGACCAACACCAGCAGCTGACATGGCTCCCCAAACCATCACTGACTGTGGGAACTTCACACTGGATTTCAAGCAACTTGGATTTTGCTCCTCTCCAGCCTTTCTCCAGACTCTGGCGCCTTGACTTCCAGATGAAATACAACACTTGCTTTTGTCTGAAAAGAGGACTTTGGACCACTCTGCAACTGTCCGGTGTTTTTCAAGGCTCAGGAAACCCTTGCAGGTGTTTCGAGTAAATTAGACGATTCAAGTGATTAGTTGAATACCCTATTAGTATACTTTTTCATGATATTCTAATATTTAGAGTTTGAGTTTTCTTAAGCTGAAGCCATAATCAGCAATATTAAAAGAATAAAAGGCTTGCAATATTTCAGTTGATTTATAATGAATCCAGAATGCATGACATTTTAGTTTTTTTAATTGCATTACAGAAAATATAGAACTTTATCACAATATTCTAATTTTTTGAGACAGTCCTGTATATATATATATATATATATATATATATATATATATATATATATATTCTAATTATGCAAGATACGTGGATATTCATAATATTTTATTCAGAATGTTATTTTATGTTTTATGCTCATGTAAAACAAATGAGATGGTGATCTGTAACATTAGGTTATAATAATTATCCACTAATTTTTATATATATATATATATATATTGTATATATGTATATGTATTTGTCTTTAACAAGAATCAATACATAATAAATCATGAGAGAGGTAGGGTCATTTTCTCATAGACTTCTATGCAATCTGACTTCTTCATGCAACCAAAGAAGTCGCCCCCTGCTGGTCGGTGGAGAGAATGCAAGTGTTAAGTGTTGGCCTGCAGCTGGCCAATGAAGTGGAGTTTGGGAACCGGGAAGCATGAGGTCAGGTGACTGCAGGGCTAACGAGGGCCAGGTGAAACCAATCAGGGTGGGGCACACAATCCAAAAGCAGGAAGCGATGTAACCTGAAACTAAGTTAAAGAAGCGAGCAACAAAAAAAACACGGGAATAAAAAGACAGGAAGTACAAGACAAACGTAACCTGGGAGCTGGAGAAGATTTTGGAAATAAGTGACTTTTGTACAGACGTCCTTGGCCGGGGGATTCTGTTTGATCTGCTATCCTGTCGGGAAGAAACTTCTCTTTCAGTCGCCTCGTGATGAATGAGTCAATTACCACATTTATTTGACAGGATTCCCATTTTCGGTGAGTGGATGGCCATTTATCATCAAAGGTTTTTGGAGGCACAGTTTGCTGACCTAAGAAATCAAAAATCGTTTCCGACTTTTGGCGCTCTCCCCGCAAAGCGTGTGTATATCTGTTCATAAGAGCGTGCGAGGCGTTGCTTCCAGGAAGGTGTCGGGTCCGAAGGCCATTAATAAAGCGAGCCCTTTCTCCATCGGCGTATGAATACGTCCTGCTGACTTCCCTGCTTCATCAGTCAGACTGCACTCCGCCCCCCAGCGTGACCTTCTCTCAAATATACTCCAGACTCCTTTGAGATCAAATATGATGAGCGAGTGAAGCACTGCACTACATTGTTAATTCTAACTCTTCGGTAGTAACTTTAAAACTTTCATATTTCAAATCAATAATGGTATAATTTCACTTTGGAATAATCTTCTTCATATTGAAAAAAAGAGGGGATGAGTTTTACTTTCAGAACAAAAGAACATCTGTTGGTACTGCAGATGGCTTAGCTTCGAGGAATGTTGTGACTGGCAAAATTAGGAAGTTTAGATATCTCTCAGATTTTGGTGAAGGCACAACATCTTTGATTGTATTAAGGAGGATCATGTTTCTGGTTCAAGTCAGTACTTCATAAAGTTATGGATTGTTCATTGTTATGGTATACATAGTTCATTGTTATGGTATACATAGTTCATGGCACACTTTTAGGAAAAGTCACAGACTTCATAGGATTGTTTCCAACTCGTGTGATCCAAACATTTATATATACTCTCAGTGTAAATATATATAAATGTCCTTTTGAAATAGTGTATATAAATAATAGACTGCTGAGGAGACACTGGTACAGCTGTCTCTTTATAAAGCATGTGTAGAAGTTCTTTGTTTTGTTTTTTTTACTTGTGGTTTTTTAATGTATTTTATTTTATTTGAATGTTTTGTACTATCTGGACCTTGAGTCTTTAATAAAAGTTTGTGTGTATGTGTGTATATATATATATATATATATATATATATATATATATATATATATATATATATATATATATATATATATATATATAAAAAAATGTCCTTTAGCAATAGTATAGTGATGGTACTAGGAGAGTGCTATATTACATTTCTACATTGATCCTCTCAGTAAGCCGAGCGACATTCCTAGGGTGACATGTTGTTTTCTCTATAAATACATGAAGCCTGAACAGAAGGGGGGGAAAACATGTCAAATATCTCATTGTTCCATTCAGTATGTTCTTCAGAGAGACACAACATGTGATGCTCGCACACTATCTGTTCCCTCAACAACCATAATCGCTCACTTACTCTCATCGTCCAAAGAGTTTGCCATGTGGAGAAAAAAAATCTATGTTTCCCTGGACCTGATTAAAAGAATTGATTCTACAAAGTGTACGCCTGAATGTCTTCGTGCACTGTACCTACTGGATGTCAGCATATACATACACACGCCTGTAGTTTAGCACTCCAGCCTCAAAAAAGTCCACCATATCTAAATTAACTGGGCACCGAGAGTTTTAAAGCCACAGTTTAGAACTGGAACCCTGGAACTTATCAGAATGAACTGGCCCCTGGGGTTCTAAAGCTGTGGCTTTAGAACTACAATCATGGAACCCATCAGAATGAACTGGCCACTGAGAGTTGAATTGCAAGCATACTTCAACGCAAACCTTTACCTAAACATAACTTAAGTACCTTTGCTGCCTAAACCTAATAAAGTAGTTGTGTTGCGTAAGTAAACCGAAAAACAAAGTAGAGCCTCAATGGATGTTTATTTAGAAAAGAGACCGAGTGGTCACTGGCAGGTATGAAACTGATGTTAGAGGGATACCATCTACGAACTGGAGTTCCACTTACCAACCGGCAGGGTTGTGAGGTATTGCGAGAATAATTGTATTGCCCCAACGTTTTTGGGTGAACCCTCTGACCTTTTTTATTCATTATAATGACCCATTCAGACTTCCCAATTGGATGAGCCGACATTCTAAAAGCTCTTCAGTCTATCAGCTCTTCTGGTTAAATTATTATCTCTACACAAGATCCTAAGAACTAAGTTCTCGGTTTTAAACGTTTCACCGGAAGCCACCCCAGAACAAACTTTCCATTTTTTTCGCCTGAATTTCTCCTAAGGCCAATGAGAATAATCAGCACGGTGTGTTTTCTTTCTTCTCATCTCGAACACAGTATAAATCAGGGGAAAGCATTTACTTCATGCAGGTGCACCAAATGAAAGAAATAGTGTGTTGACGCCGCTTCAGCAGAGTGGTATGCAGATTTTCATAAGGTTCATAAGTCTTAATACTATTCTCAGTTTTATCTATCTGCTCCTCGTACTGTGACAGTAAGACTGAGTTTGCTCCAGCGGGATCCAATTCAAAGACGTGTTGCTGAGAAAAGCAACCTCCACCGCCCCACCAGAGCCTTTAGTTACAGTGTTTGTATATTAATGGCTTCATAAACATTAGTATGCATTCCGATATGTTCATACATCGGCCAAACGTTGGTTACGTTCATCTATTCAATGCAGCTTTAGTGATTAGGATTGCGCCAGATCAAAACTCAGCTGTGGCTGGGGTCACTAGTCGGCGGCCTGAGGTCCAAGTCTGTTTCCAGAAGCCGTCGTCTTCGGACCTGGATCCAGGAAACACACCAACCAATGACATGCGTTGTAAGTCATCTCAGATGATGCTACTTTTGGGCTTTTTGGGGGCGCAACATACATGTCACCAACATTATAATAATATATGGCAACGGTATTCATTCTCTCTACTGACTCCTCTGGTTGTATAGAAGTCTATGCTTCATGTGTTGAACATGTATTATCCTGACCACCAGGGGTTGAGTCCTCTGGTTGTATAATAAGTCTACACATTTTGTAATCCAAGTATGAATGACATATACATATTCATATTTATATGCATATAAACTGTACATGTATATGTTTAGATGACTTGTCTAGTGGGGCCACATCTCTTCAATAGTCTTCATGGAGGGTGACTTCTATTTGTCTTTTCTCAGCGGGGCCGTTTACTCTTTTACTCCCCAACCCGTCTGTGCTAGCCCTAATTACTGTAATAAAATATTAATCTAATAATCTGAGTTAGTGAGTCTTGCAGCTTGTAGTGCCGTGATGAATCGCTGCCTGTACATTAACGGCCTACCATCATAAATCATCATTAGCCAGAATCAACAAAGAGAAAGTGTTTGACTAAATTTGTCGGCATCATTTATAATTTGGGTAATTATTCCACGAGCCCAGGCGTCTTCAGAGCGGCCAGAGTTTTTTTCTGCTTTTTATGCCGAGCAAGCGTTTGCACTGGTTGGTCACGTGTTGCGTTCGATGGAGCCTGAGGAATGTGGCTTTGAACTGCTCCCACCGCGGTGCTGAAGGGTCAGCCGTGTGCAGGAGAGCCCGAGGGGGGGCGGGGGCCTGGGGCCGGGGCCGGGGCCATGGAAGCTGAGGGCCACTGCATCTGGGACCAGTGATTGAAAGTTCTCGTTCTTTGAAGTACTCAGGTGGGAGGAACCCGACTTTGCAGTTTATATGCACCCATAGAGAATACTACATCCCCCCCCCCCCCCCAACTGAAGTTTGAGGGCTTGTGGTTTATTCATGAAACCTTGTTGAGTAACGGTTTACTCCACACTGTTTGACATTGTCCCCATGTCTAACGTTGAGTTTGGCTGTTCTGAACAGTTCTGCCTGTAGACATAGGTTACATTTTTTCGGGCTGTAATCGGGTTGACCCAAACTTTTAGAAATATTATAGGTCACGATCCCTACTTTAGGAAAACGGATCAATGTGATCTGATGATCTGAACACAAGTCGTGTTTATATATATATATATATATATATATATATATATATATATATATATATATATATATGTATAATTAATTATATATGTGAATTAATATATATAAGTATATATATGTCTCAATCAGTAAACATTTAAGACCCTCTGACCCTGGACCTCACAGAGCAGAGCAACACATTCAATGCATCTGACATACATGATCCACGTAACGAGACAACAGCCATGTGACTAATATAATGGTGATAGTAGGGTTCAGGGTCCAGGTAACCATGGAAACCTGAGACGAGAAGGCACAAAGAAGAAGGAAGGAGCTGTTAGTAATGTGCATTGACGGCACATATAACATATAAACGATCTATACTCTGGTATTAATGCAACCGCAGCTTTACTCCTGTTATAGTCCTTTTGACTGTCCCACTTCCTGTCCCCTCGTTGATGAACCGACCCACTGCTGCCGGAGCCACCGCGCTGCACTGGTTTACTGGGTTAATTGGTTTGTCATGTGACAAGTGGAAAGGGGCCGCGGCGATGCATCACACACGCAATTGAATTAGATGACCCACCTGGTGCCCACGGTTACCGAGGCCCTGCGCGCGGCAGTAATTGATCAATCGCCGCCGTCTCTCAGCACGGCACACACACACACACACACACACACACACACACACACACACACACACACACGCTCTCTGTAACGATAATTAATGAAGCCCGCGTTATGTCGTGAGGCTGTTTGGTTGAGCAGAGCTGCTGGAAAATGTTTCATCCGGTACTTCGGATGAGGGGGGGTAATAATAGAAATCTGTAAACAGCAGTTCTTTTTTGTCTTTATTTGATACCAAACAAGCTGCGCTGTAGCATGAATAACCCCCGGGTGCAGAGATGTCACCACTCCAGCGCGGCGGGGTGTGTTCATGCGGCCTGTCGGAGCGACATTAAACCATCCTTACCGAGCCACTGATCCCCCAACAGAGTTGTGTAAGTGTGGCTTTTAATGCTTAGTGTCAAATTATGATGTACTTATTAGGGTTCGGTGGGATAAAAAATAAAAAACATGAAATTATTGCAGATTTTCTTGTTGAAATTTACATTTTAGTAAACTGAAAAGAGTAGTGTTGTAACATGACTAGGGATGGGTATCATTATTTTTATTTTTCCGTTACCGGTGCTGAACCGATACTTTTAAAACGATACCGGTGCCTAAACGGTGCCTGAACCAATACTTTAAACAAAAAGAGCACAAAACGACGATTGACAATGACGACATATCAGACTGTCGTGCCCGTAGCTCGTAGCTAGCATGAGCTACCGCAAGCTAAAGGCTAGCTTAAACATGGTTATAATGGCTAATTCATTATTTGTTGGCCTACTTTTATGAATGCAAGACTTTCCGCACCGTCTCCACATCGCGCCCAGCCTGACGCTGATGTGCTCGGGGCTCACGTAGTCACACAAGGCGCATGGCTCCGCTTTCAAAGTCAAATGACAGGCTATCGGAACCTCCTGACAGGGCTCAGGCACCGAAAGGAAACGTTGAAATGTGCGTTGCACAGTCCGGTCGTATGGGAACCATATTGCCGCCGGTTTTCGGTACCCAACCCTAAACATGGCACACATTCATTTTGAGTGAAAAACATGTCGCTACAGTACCCATTCAATAAATCTCTTTTCCATGTAAGTCAACTCACACGTGATTACAGACCTGAGACAACAGCCCATAATACAGCCGCCACTGGACGATGCTGGAAAGCTAATACAAAGAAAACAACTACATTTATGTATCAGAGCGATGGTCCAGCAAATCAAATGCTGAATAAAAAACATGTTGTGATCCACGCAAAATATGTTTACTTTTTTTATTTATTTATTGGAGTGCAGCTTTTGCAGTCGAAGAACTTCTAAGCACGAATGAAACGTGGCAGAACTAATTCAATACTCTTTGGGTCACTTATGAATTCATGACAGACTTCTCTGTTTGTCCACTCATCTCCTTCATGTGCGTCTTCAGTGCATGGCGTATGACCCTGAATGACCCCGTGTCCTTTAAATTAAGCTCTCCTACGCGGTCAAACACGCTCTGGTTTCTAGCGTAGAGCGAACAGGAAGAGGAAATGTGCTCTTGAAAAAAAAGCTGCTCATGTAGAGGGAAACGGGCTCAATATTCCCCCAGCTCCCTTAATGTCCTGGTTCTGCTCCGACACATGAATGGGAGTCTTCCTCTTAGTGTGTGTGTGTGTGTGTGTGTGTGTGTTTCATGTTAGCTTTGAGTGCTTTAAATATGAAGGTAAATAATGGATGAATAATTGTAATAGCTTGTGATGTAACATTCCTCCATGTGAAGAGCAGGTGTGGGGGAGGGGAGAGAAGATGTGACCATAAGCTCCTGGTTGAGAAGTACCCCAAACAGTCCTGTACACTGAACAAAGCCAACATGGCCACATTCACTCGGAGCCGCAGGGAACCAGACAATAATCTGCTTTTCTGTTCCTCATTTAGCAAATATAGCAGAAGTCAGAATGAAAAGAGAGGTTTTAAAATGTGATTGTGAACCTAAAACATCAAAGACACTCAGTGAGTGCTGGACTTTTGGTTCCACTGGTGTTCACGCCACGCCACGTCACGTCATGTCTTGCCACGTCACGCCATGCCATGCCACGCCACATCACGTTACGCCACAAAATAATATTTCCACTTTTTAGAACTTATGCCCAACACGGGACGTTGCAACAGTCACTGTTGCTGTTGGTTCTGGAAGCCTCCATTGTTGCATCACATGCAGCGCTGCAATCTAAATTCACTGTGTGTGTGTGTGTGTGTGTGTGTGTGTGTGTGTGTGTGTGTGAGAGATGAGAAACACATGGTACTTAGCCAATACGAGGATCACCGATGTGGATCTACATCACAGACTGAGGAGGCCTTTTTAAAATCAAATCTGAATTGAAATGTGAGCTCCAAAATGCTCTGAATGGGGAGATTGAGGGGGATTGAGGGGGAAGCAGACAGGCTGGGTCAGTTCCCTGGATCCTGTTTCCATCAGTGAAGCGGTGCCAACTGGGCACCGCTCCAAAGCCGGAGCAGCAAAAGAAACTTTGAGGCGATCAGCTGGGATCTAACCCCTCTTCTGAGGTTCCTTCAGTGGAAGAAAGTTGCTCTATATACACAAGATGGATCTCCAGGGCGTTAACTCTCACTCTGAAGATGACAGAGTATTAGACTGCTAAGGAGTACATGGCCTTCACATTTCTTTTTTATTGTTGAGAGATGTTGAAACATGTCTAGAATATTTTTCTTATATTCCTCCAAAAATGCAATGCAGTATCACACAAGACTGAATGTGCCATTACACTTCTATAATAAGAAAAGAAATCCTCAATAGTTATAATACAAATGAATAACATATATATATATATATATACATATATATAAACATATATACATAAACATATATATACATATTTTACAAATACATATAAACATATATACATAAACATTTATATACATATTTAATATATCTATATAAACTTATATATAAATAATATAGAGCAATTTATATTTAAAGACATTTTAATAAAAAGCTATATTTAAAAAATAAATAATAGACCAGTGTTGTCATAGTCCGTATAAAATGGGTGCAGATCATGTCGTTGTCTCATGTAATTGATTTGACTGAAAACTCAAGTGATTTCCAGGTAGCCTTTATTTTAACCCTATGTTGACTGATCTCTTGTTGTAGCTGTGAAACATCAGCTATGCTATTAAATAACTAGTATTAGCCCAAAATCCTGTATCACCAAAAGTAAACTTAGGAACATTGATAGTTGGGGCTCCCGGGGGCTCTTGAACATAATGGGCTAGCTCTGTGATTTCTGAATCAATATCAAGCTGTCCAATCTCACACAGTGATTGGAGGAGCCACTACAGATGACTTGACGGGGAACACCGGAGATACAAATCAAGACGTGGATGGCGACCAGTCGGAGTCGGCAGCGGGAGAGGATGTTCAGAAACAATCAGACGCGGCGCGATAATGGTGCCCTCGGCGGAGCACTTCACCGCAGATAAACGCTTCCCTTCCCCTCTCTCCGCGGGGATGACATGTTGCCGGGTTGCCAGTGGTTCGTGGCGAAGATCTCCATCTGCGCTCTTAGCGCTCTAATGAAGAGAGCGACGAGACGCGGTCGAGATGACGGCTGTGTTTTTGATTTTAATGAGCGATGAGGAGTTGGGTGGTGCCGACACCCCTCCTTCCTTCTTCGTCTTTACGAGAGAGAAAAGACTCCTCGAGAGAGAGACTCTCATCCACCAGACGTCGCCATACAGCTGCTTGCTAGTTAGCTCACGCGTGTCGACACAAGTTATCCGTCGATTGGATCCAGTTCATTCGTGATAGTGTAACCCACTGATTGGCTCATGGAGGCAACACATTTAATTGGCTAATTCACGATCAGAGTCCTGATAAATATCCGGGTCAAGGAAGGGCACTTCCTGTTTTGATTGGCTACCGGACAGCGTGACTGATGTACCTTTAAATGTTATATCCCTTGCAGACCACGGTGAGTGCAGCCGGATTGCAACTTGCATTACTTTAAGTGAATCCTTTGTTGTGGACGATGAAATCTGCTAGCTGAGCATATTTTGTTTGAATGCTAGACCCCCATTTTGTGTTATGGCATGAGTTTTTCAGCGCTTTTGTTGCTGCTGTTAACATTTCTTTGTGTTGAATTAACTGTTTTTTGTGACCTTCTGTATAGGTCAGGTTTTTGAGGCAGTCAGGCGCAGATGACCACCACTTTGTATCAGATGGCGAGAAGTTGGATCAACATTGATGACTGTCCACTTTGCCCAAGTTTATTTTTCATTATCAATATATGTGTCTTACTTGATTTATCTTAAAATGTCAGTAAAACCCCTTAAAACTGAACTATTTGATTTGGTGTTTTTCCCATATGAATTGAGCTCCGTAGCCGAATTTGGTGACAAATCCATAGACTTTGGTTAAAATTATAAAAATAGAGCCACAGGTTACAAGAGCAATGATATTTCTTTACAATAAAAGGGGAAGAAGTGGTTCTGTTGGGATCGCAATGGGTGAGCAGCGAAGTCGCTTAACCCTCCAAACAAAGACCACATCACCACTTGAAGCCTCGGTGGGGTTCTCTCACGTAGCAGCAGGTTGGGGCTTATTCTTTCGCTCCATACACATTTTTGGGTATTATCTTTGTGTCCTTGGATGTAGTCCTGCAGCACAACAATGTATGTTGTGAAGTACAACAGTTACTATGCCATACATCGTAAGAATTGCAAGTACAATATTTTCTTGATCAGATATCACACATTCAGGCTCAGTTTGCTCTTTCTGACGAAAGCTTTCGATGATGTGTTCAAGGACCTTAAGAAAGATGAAATTAAGTTTTACGATTTCAAATAAAACTTTTCTACAACTGCCTGCTATTATAAACGGTGTAGTTTTGGCGATTGTGGATTAGATTATTAATTTGACAATATCCTTTTCCATTCCTCGGGCAGTTCTCAGAGTTCATACAGTTAATGGAGAAACAAAAAATCGATGAACCCTAAAAATGCAAAAGGCCAGAAGTAGTCAGGTTTCCCTTCTTCCACATCTCACTTTGTTCCCCTTGAAATGTCGTCAAGTAGAGACTATAATGGAATTAACATTACAAGGGTAGGTGGGGACTGGAATAACCTGCCTTGGGTGTGTTTCCTGTTTAATTTTGATTGTTTGTATCGTAAAGTGCCTTTGGCTTTCTGCTGCCTTGTTTTCTCTCTCACCTGTGTTTTATCAGTGCATGTGTCCCTTGTGTATTCATTCTGTGTGTTTTCCTCCCGTCAGTTGTCAGGTCATCGCCTTCATTCCTACCATCTGGCTGATCTAGCTTACTTGCCCTAGTTTCCAGTGTTCAGTATTCAGAGTATCGTTTTGAGTCGTATCTCTCTGTCACATCTCTCCATCTGTGTTTGGATCTAGATCTGCTATTCTCATAACTGTCATGTAAAAACTCAAAATACCCATAACCCAAAAGTCTTCTTCAGGGTTGTTAGCTCTCTTCTCAATGGATTACGGTTCTTTCATTGGGAAGATGGAGAGTGTTCTGTCTCAAATGTCTCAAGATCCAAGACTATCTACCCTCCTTCACCAACAGTCTTGTTTACCCAGTTTCAAACTATGAATGTCTCAGCAGTCAATATATTAGTTTCTCAAAAATCGTAGCATGGACAAGTGTAATGCACTTCATGCACTAATTCCTAAGCCCATAAATACGGTAATTCACCTCCCTCAGCATCTCGTTACCCGACTCATTCACACTCTCATGTTTCACCCAAACCACGATCCTTTCCTCAAACCAACCGAGTGGTTTCTCGTTGAGTTCACAGCTTTATTCATATATTGTTGTGGCACCGTAGTCGAGTGTCCTAGTTGGAAGTGCTGGTCTACTTAGTGTGTTGCAAAGTGATGTCATGGGGTCCTGATGAAGCTCAGTTGACGCTGCCCAAATTTGATCAGGCACCAAGAAATATCTTCCTCGAGTCCTGTGCTAGCTAGCTCAGGTTGCCTGTTAAGTTCCATATTAAATCAATGATGTATTGACCTCCTCTATGTACATTCCCATATATTAATGAAATTCAGCTGTTTTTATTGTTTAGATCCTGACCAGAGGTGACCTTTACTGTTTCAGACTGAAACTCGCTGCCTACTTGAATGTGTTTACATCATTAGCATCTAATAAAAACGTTATGTTATAGGTTGGTTTTCATGAATATGGAATAGGTTGCTAGGTTTTGGATCCCTCTCTTGCCTTTGTATTTATTTGTGTTTGTCTATTTTGGCATTATATTTTATTATTATGATTGTTTTTAATCAACTCTGTCTTTCTATAAAGCACTTTGTAACCTTGTTAAGAAAAATGCTCCACATAAAAATAAACATTACATCATCGCTTTCATCACCAGCGAGATACAAAAGTCTCCTCTGCAAACGCTTTCATCCATCGACACCCAAATAATGTTACTCTTACTGCCTGTATACCACAATGTGGGAGACTAGAGGATATTTCACAGGCATTAAAAAAAAAAAAAAAAAAAATATATATATATATATATATATATATTTATATATAGAATATCTTCATTTTTTTAAGCAATGCTTTTATTCCAAAAATATTTGCAGCAGTGTGTTTCTCCCTAACCCGGTTTACTTATACTAATTTCATGCTTATAGCGCCAACTTCCCACCGACCATTACCGTAGCAGAGTCTATTCGCTCCAAACCGGTTCATGGCAATGCGTCTAATTCCAACAGTGTGCTTGAAATTGGTTTGACGATTGAATGGAAACAGGTGCTAGAGAAGGAGGAAGAATCCGAACCAACCGCAAAAGATCAAAGCAATGTTGAAAAGATATAACGAGACGCTTTCATTCTGGTGTTGATAGTGGCGTAATTAAAGCGGCAGCGGAACCCCACGGGCTGTGACAAGGCGGTCAATGAGGACGAGGCCTATAAGACGACTGAACAGGCAGAAAGCAGACGATCAATAGATGTTCTTCTGGGAAGATACCCGAAAAAAGGGTGTGACAAACACAGAAGAGCATTTTTCTTTTTCTTTGCTCTTGGATTCTGGAAAGGCCAGCCCATTGTCGCCAACTCTTCCAACGAAAGTAGCACACGGCTCTAGCTAGTCAAAGGTTGCGCCTCCCTACAAAGACACTCCCCCAACATTAGACTAATCAATGTAATCAATGAATGCGGCTGTTAGCATTTCCAGATGTCAAGCTAGCAACACGAATAGCGTACTTGTTGGGCTTTTTCATACACCGAAGACACAGCTACGGGGAGCAATTCAGGGTGAAGTGTCTTGCTCGAGGACACATCGACTAGGGCGGAGATTGAACCACCGATCGTCTGATTTGAAATGAATTGATACCCCTTAAGTAAAGTTGCAAGTTTATCGAATGTGTGATGTCTTGTGAAGACATCGGAATGGACTCCAAGCTTTAGGTCACAGGCGGTCAAACAACTATGCAAATTCTACTCTAATTTTTGAATGGCACAGTTAGATATGTATGTGAAGACATGTAATGTAGATTTACTATAATATAGCGAGCCGCACTAGCTAGCCAAATGTTGCCTAATGTAAAAATTAAGTGAAAGCTCGTCCCTTTAGGCCTCCCTACAAAGACACTCCCACAACATTAGAATAATCCATGTAATCAATGAACAAGGCTGTTGTTGGAGAAAATCATATAATCTAGGTTGAACTCCTTAGAGTTTGCCATCATAAACAATGATGTACCTTGCGATTGTACTTTGTTATCTAACAGATGTTTCCTGGAAGTGGACTGTGATCTTTGTGTATCTAGTGCGGTTGGGTCACTGTCACCTTGATCCACCCGGAGTAAATAGTGTTCCAGGGTCTCCAACAATTAATCTGATTGGTTAAAAGTTATGATGGGAGGGGCTAAATGTACAGTCCAAATATGCGCTAGATATTCTAGAAGAACGCAACTCTCTGGTAGCACGCTCCGAGGTACCGGGTGTCTCGTTAAAATACTTCCCACCGAGTAGCTTTGCCAAATCAACGTCTCTCTGGTCTTCATTTTGCCACAACACTGTTGCACTCCCAGCGTTCAAGCTAGGAACACATTTATTTATTTCAAGGCCAATTCGCACTTGTTGGGCCTTTTGATTTAAACATAATCTATACCTGCCCCTTAAGTAAAGTTACAAGTCTAATGTCTGTCATCTCGTGGAAAATATAGTAATAACCAAAGTTATTTTATGATCGGCCACATTTTATTACTAAGATGCTAATCATTGTGTTAGCGGATATTTAGTGTGACTCAGAAATAACAGTATGTTCTGTGCCTCGTGTTCCAGGATCACAATCGTTATTATTATCAATTCAGGGAAACTGCCTGGCGGTTGCTGGTCAAGGACCTTGTTCTTTCGAAGCCTTTATAAAGCGAGGGAGCAGAAATAGGAGAAACATCCATTAGCAGACCTCAGCGGGGTAATGGGACGTTGCTCTCGCCCGTTTGAAGCGCTGTGTGAGGATAACGTCCGGATTTTGCTCTTTGCCGCATGCTATGAGTGAGCAAATGCTACTTTAGTGTATGTGAATAGCAGTATCAAACACACTACATCGTCACTGTCTATGTCACCCTGCTGTCTCACGGTGGTTACTCATTCGTTAAAATATCGGCCTGGTCTAATTAGCGGGCTCATCACAGTCTATTGATCTATGGATTAGTGTCTGATGAGAGCAGCGAGAGCAACAATGATGCAACGCGGGGCAACGAGAAAGCAGCCCGACCTCTATAATATACCCATCGTGGCCTGCAGGAAAAAACATTTTAATCAACAGATGTTTTTTTCCAAAGGTCGTCCTCATCTGTAAGTGTAATGTAAAAGCAGAAATCCTTACTTGAAGTACTTTCTTAGCGGATGATGCCAGGTTGCATATAATTATTCATTGAAAATCATTGATAGGTGTAAGGGTGAGTTTGGATTTGCCCCCGGTAAAGGTGAACGCATATATTTATGAATATCTGGCTGCCGCATCAGCAAATAAGCATGCCTCTTTTGCATAATGAGATCACATATAGTCGTGTATGTGCGGCACCCTTAAAACTGTTAACTGTTCAGGAACACGTCGTTCTTCTGTTTTGCAACTTTTATTTAACATGTTCCCGCTTAAAACAAGCATACGTTGTGTTGTTCTCAGCCTGCTTACTGCACCTTCACACACGCCCCTCTCTTAAAGAGACAGCACCCCTCTCTTAAAGAGACTGTGTCCCTCTCTTAAAGAAACAGAGCTCTCTTAAAGAGACAGTGCTCTCTTAAAGAGACAGCGCTCTCTTAAAGAGACAGTGCCCCTCAATTATAGAGACAGCGCGCCTCTAGACAGCACTCTCTTCCAAAGGGACAAGAAGCACTTTCCTACCTTCACAGATAGTATGTGCACATGTGATCAACACTCTCAAATATAGGAATAACACATGAATCAACCATAAACACACATTTAAAGTAAATTATAAGAAATGGACACAGCTGGAATAAATCAGTAACTTACATGACATAACATATTTCAGGGTGCTCCACACGTCAGCATAGGGGAGAATGTTTCTTTTCTAAATGACTGATGGCTGAGCAGCTGTCATTCAGTCGGGAGGCTGAGCGGTAACGAGTAACGGATCAGCGCTGAGACAAGATGACAGACTGTCACCGATCATGTCCAGTTTGAGAAAGAAAGGCTCATCCCCACCGTGCGTGGTGAGGATAACGGTGGAGGGGAAATAGGTTTCTAAGCTTAGTGTGCGCACTAGATTATTTAATGGGGAAAGCTCCAAAGGGACCTCTTGGGGTAATTAATGATCCCTGCTATTTCAACACCAACACAGATGAACATTACCCATCTGCTACAGGGAGGATGTCCAGAAAAGAAGAAACACATCTTTCTGCTGGGATCCTCTAGGCATCGCTACACAGGGGATGTGGCATATTTTATCAATGGGATGAAAATGTCCAGTTTTCATCCTGGATTGCTTGACGGACACCTTTGATATTCAATCGACTGGAGAAACAGAGATGGTGGTTTGTGTGACTGTGAGGGCGTCAGTATCGGTATTCACTGACGTAGAGAAGCCAGAAGAGGGAACTTTCTGTTATCTGAGGGGAAAACATGAAGTCTCAGTACCTCCTTCTCTGCTGCTCCACTGACGTCATAATACTAATAATTGATATAGTGCTTTTTAAAAGGTACTCAGAGATATGTTACATTGATACAACGTAGACATGCAGCTACAGGGAGCAATTCAGGGTGAAGTGTCTTGCTCAAGGACACATCGACTATGGCGGGGATTGAACCGCCAACCCCCTGATTAATACAGTGGGTACGGAAAGTGTTCAAACCCCTTTGAAATGTTCGCTCTTTGTTTCATTGCAGCCATTTGCTAAAATTAAAAAAGTTCCTTTTATTTCTCATTAATGTCACTCAGCTTCCCATCTGGACTGAAAAAAAAGAAATATAGAAATGTTTGGCAAATTATTAAAAAATAAAAACTGAAATAGAACATGGTCAGAAGTATTCAGACCCTTTTCAGAGTGACCCTTTTCACTGTTTATATATCAAAAGACTTTTGGGATGAATCAAAGAATGAATATAGAAATATTACACTTGATGCCTTTTATTATAACAGCATTTTCACATTTGATCTATTAAGCCAACGATAAGATTTACATGAAATAATGTTGAATTACCAGCTATTATGTGATGTAATATGTATTCACTCTGATTTCATCAGCATTCAAACTGAACTCAGTCTCTGATGATCTTTTGTTCAACTTAAAGTGGTTTTGTTTAACCTTTTAAAAAACATCTTATTTTTTAGGTTTCTGCTCGATATGATATACCCAAACTAAAGAAGGCGTATCTCTGCAACCACAACGGCTATTTTGAGCAGTGTTGGTGTGATAATAAAGGATGTGAGCTTTACTATTAACTTGAAGAAATACTGAAATATTAAGTAGTTTGTTCGCCTAACTCATTTAGAATATTTTTCTAAATCTGACTACGTATATAATTAATATTTTCCTAAACATTTATTTATTTAAATATTTGTATTATATTGTTATTATACTTATTATATTATATTTATTTAAATATCTTAAAAATATTTTCCGAAGTATTTGTGTTTCCTAAACCTAACTGGGTAGTTTCCTGTGAAGACATAAGTTTACTGTGACAATACTGTATATGCATGTCATAAGCAAATTGACAAGTGCCACTGTTTTTTGTTGGAAAAGGAAAAACAACAAAAAATCAGGAGTTTTGGTAAGATGCATGATGATATATATATATATATATATATATATATATATATATATATATATATATATATATATATATATATATATATATTTAAGGAGGTGGGAGTGAGGACTTCTTAAAATATATTTTATGTTAGAGAATACATCAAACTAACATACTGTATCCATGAGAAACCTAAACTTGATGTTTGTTGACAGAAAAACAACAAAATGCAACACTAAAGCCCCCACAACCATGACTTTGCAAATGTTTATGACCATAAAGCGTACAGGTCTCCATCTTTGCCGAAATGAGGTCAGCTCTACTTTTTAATAACAGAGTCGATGTCTTCCCTGATCCTCCCGCTCCTGGTGGACTGAGAGCAAAATTGGATTTTACTCTTGTTTTTAAAGAGTCTGATATTATCTCTTTCGGGGCGTAAAATCACGATTTAATAATTAAAATGATTTGACCAATTATGCTTCTTTTCAGCAGTAAATTAACGGCTGCTGTCTCCTTGGAGAGTTTAGCCTCTTAGCCATTGAAGGAAGCCCACCCCTCCTCTCCTCCCCCCCCCCTCCATTCCTCTTGTTTCTCTGCACCGTTTGTCTCTGTTAAACCGCTGAAATTATGAAGCTGTCCATTTCTTTTTGTGAAGATGAAAAGATGCTTGTCTTCATTTTATGGTCCATGCACACATAAATCTAGTAGGAGCGAGGTTTCACTGTTCAGTAAACAGATCTGATGCTTTGGTGACACATTTCTGCTGAATTGCTGTATTTTTAGACACTTTCCTGAATAATATCTTTTTATGATGCAACCCACAAGTATCTTTGGTACAATAATGTCAAACGTACGGTTTAAGTGATTTGAACATCAGCATTTAAGTGTATTCAAGCAACATATTTCTGTAGCGCTGATCAGAATGGAATTTATTTGTTTCAGGCAAAAATGAAGATTATAATTGGAACATTCTTTAATGTGGTTCCAGATCTAAGAAGATTTGGAAAACAACCTTTCCGGGCATGGCGAAAATACAGTTTGCGCTCGGTACACGCTTACAGACTCTTTTTACAATAAACCTCCAACAATTTTTTTGGGAGAGAAATATTGTGGTTTGGGTTACAACTTAGTTATGTGGGATGGCCTGCTGGCTTAACTTTGTTGTTTGGCGCCCCATGTACCGAGGCGGAATCCTTACCGCAGCCTTCAGATCTGACCCAAAGCCATCAGACACTAACTATCAGGGGCAATAACCAAGCATTAGTATCTTCACGAGTTGGGAGTGAAACACATGAAGCATATACTTCTATAAAACCAGAGGAGTCGTCCCCTGGTGGTCAGGAGAGAGAATGTAGGGTTAACACATGAATCATTGACTTCTATACAACCAGATGAGTTGCCCCCTGGTGGTCAGAAGAGAGAATTCAGCACTAACACATGAAGCATATACTTCTACACAACCAGAGGAGTCGCCCCCTGGTGGTTAGCAGACACAATGCCAACCCACTATATGTTTCTACAAAAAGAGAACAGCAATCGTATACGTATCCTTAGCTGTTATGTGACATGGACCATGGACTCCTCTAGAGGTAACCTATCTTGTATGGACCTGTGTGTGTGACTATTACAGTAAAGTTTAAGTTGTGAGTTTTGAAAATGTGTCTCATGTACTCTCATGTGTGCAGATTTGTTTTATTGCGTCACCACCACAAAAAAGTCTGTCTCGAAGATCCCACTCTATTTAAAATAAATTACATTTTCATTTGCCAATGTGGTGTACTGGAATTAGATTTCTATCTGTCGCATATCCCCATCCTCCACTCGAGAATTATTACATAAGGGTATGCATATTTAAAAAGGGAAAAGTACCATGGGCTAAGGGAATATGTGAGGCAAGCTTGGCGCTCTTGATCCATTTTGGTGATGTGCTTTTCTTGTCGCTGATGGGAAGGGTTGGACGCTTGCTGCTCTGTTTATAAAAAATGAGAGCAAACAGATGACATTCTCCCTGCCAAAGCAAGTCCTAACTTGCCAGTGGGGGTGTGGTATTTGTCTGGAAGATCCACAATAGTGGCGTTGTCATATTTGTTCCCCGTGGCTAAACCCTAAAAAGATCTAAAAGCCAAAGTAACTGACAACCGTCGACCGGCTCACCAGTTCACACTGCTCCAGACTCTCATATCTCATGAACCATTGGGTGTCTTGGTATTACAGTTGGTAGAGATGTTCAGGATGCCCCGATCACCTGATCGCCGGACACTTCCTCTAGTAACACGAGCAGCTTAAAATCTTTACTGAATCCTGCTGCTGGTTCATAAAACACGGAAGGGTTCAGGGCCTAAATACATGTATAATCTACCGTATGAACCATCCAGACCCCTCAGATAGATAGATAGATAGATAGATAGATAGATAGATAGATAGATAGATAGATGGATAATGTATTAATCCCCAAGATGAAATTTGTCTCAGGTCCTCTGGGACTAGTCTACTAGTCAGAAGAGTCAGAACTTAACATGGAGAAGAAGCGTTCAGTTTTTCTGGAGCAAGGTCGCTGAATTCTGCAGGTCTTCTGAGACCCTCAGAGACCCTCATCTCCTTTAAATTGAAGACTGTTCTGTCTGCTGTGGACTTTAATTGAACCATATTCAAGGATCTCAGTCAATCTCACTACTGTATTTTATTTATCTAACTGCCTTGCCTTAACCTGTTCAAAGGCATCGGATCTAGATGGGTTGCCATGATGTTTGGAACAGATGTTCGTGGAACCCAGAGAAAGAACCAATTTTATGACCCCCAGACTTTTCCTCTAATTCCATCATATGATTGGTTTTGGTCAAAATGTCGTCACTGACAGGATTTCAGTTTTTCACTTTTATAATAAAATATCAACAAAACTAATGAAATTCCCATCAATCCTATGTTGAGTGCTAATTAGCAAATGTTAGCATGCCAAGATGTTAAGATTGAGAATGTTTGTCATTTTTTATATTCTTTTGTTAACCTACTATTCAATTAAGGCCATATCTACTTGGCATTGTAGGGGAACCTTCATTTCCAGTTACAGCTGCAGAGATCATTTTGGTCATTTTGATTGAAATGCAGCAGTTTTATGATCCAAACATTCCTTCTGTGAACTCTACTCCAGCATAGAATAACAACACAATGCTTCCATATCAGTAATTTTGTTTATAATAAATTCATTCTTTACCTATATTTTTTATTTAACTTTATACAAAGCAACTTGTTGTCTCTTTTTAGGTGGCAGGAGGGAACTATAGCCATGCTCAATATGTGTTGTGTTAATAACAATTAGATGTAAAACTAAATGGAGGATAAACAGGATGATGTATTTCCTCCTATCGTGTTTGACCTAAAGCATTTACAGATTGTGGCTCCGCCACTGATCTGAGATGACTTTGAATCAAAAGACAGAATCTCTGGATATTCAAATAAAAATGTTTGAAAATTTGTTTTTCCCAATCCATCAATGGATGGTATGAACTTGTGAATGTGATTTAACTTTATAATCCATTGTGCCAGTATTGGCCATACAGTCACAATTAGCAGATAGCTCCAGGGTCTCATATTCATAAATATGTGTTTTTATTATTTATTACAATCATATTTTACAAGAACTCAGTTGTTCTTCACTTGCTTATTTATAATACCGCTTCAAAGAATATACTGTTCAGTTATGGAAATGGGATTCAGTTTTTTCTGCACATTAAGGAATACTGTGGTTTGTACTGCCAACGCACATTGTGTAATGAGTCTGTGCACAGGGCCCATCCCTCTGTTTTATTAATGTGCAAAGCAAAAAAAAATGTCCTTAAACAAATTATGTGCTGGTGTGATGAATTATTAGGTGGTGTGGTTTTATTTATAGATGCGTTCTGAGTAAATAAATCCAAAGTAGCTACTCGTTGGAGTGAATCGTGGGCATTGAATCATAGTTGCTGCTCTGCTATGTTATTCATCACCTTCCAGTTCAAACTACACTCTATCTGGTAAGTCAGTTGGGTTAATTTGGTTCAAATGTAAAAAAACGTTGGTCCCTTTTTCTTTTATGTTCACAAACAAAAAACAGGAGCAAACAGGAAGTTCTAAAGAACTCCTTAACTTGACAGTTTTGGGGGACGACCCACCGTGGGGGGAAATCTAATTCTTTAAAACTCCTAATGTGTACATATCAATACAGACAACACTGATTATGTGACATATTGTTCCAATGAGACAAATCGGGCACATGTTAGGATGGAGGAAGAGGAAGAGACAGGACTGTACTCACTAACACATTTTGAGAGTCTGATGAAGAGACAGCTGTTGACGTACTAATGAGGCCAAATAGCAGGGCTGACCATACATGTTACCGCGTCTACCAAATTATTTGCCTCTATATGGGCATCATTTAGATCGATTACTAGATTGTGAAATCTACCCAGGAAGCAATCAGCAGATAGATTTATTTGTGGTTTAGCTTCTGAATTGAAGTTATAATTACTTCAATCATAAAGTTGTTTGGTTGGTTGAGTTGGTTTGGTTGGTTGAGTTGGTTGGGTTGGTTTGGGTTGGTTGGTTGTTTGGTTCGTTGGTTGAGTTGGTTGGGTTGGCTAGGTTGGTTTGGTTGAATTGGTTGGGTTGGTTGGGGTTGGTTGTTTGGTTGGTTGGGTTGGTTTGGGTTGGTTTGGGTTGGTTGGTTGGTTGGTTGATTGGGTTGGTTTGGGTTGGTTTGGGTTAGTTGGTTTGGGTTGGTTGGTTGGTTGATTGGTTGGTTGATTGGTTGGTTGATTGGTTCCACCTCACTAACGAAAAGCTGCAGATTACGCTTGTAAGAGGGCCGAGACCCACCATAGGCCTCAGGTATGTTGTTAGGTGTGCACCAGGGTTTAAGTGACAGTTTTCCTAAACCCATATGAGCGCGACTAACTGGGCAAACAGATGCTGTGTTACTTAAACCGGTTGGGTGTGAAAGTGGCCAAAATAACCGTTTGGACTCATGTGAAACACAACGTGATGTGTTGTGCAATCTCACTCTGCGCTGCCGGAGGGCTGCGTGGGGTTAAAGGAGTCGCAAGGCCTCACTCATCACCGTGGAGTCAGATGCCATCTCTCAACTTCACGATAGATCCAGAGTCTGGTGCTTTACGTCATGGAAACACTGCAACATACATGTTGAAGAGCTTTTTGGGTCCCGCGTCTCATATCCAAGAGCAGACAAATCATCTCATTTAGATGACTAGAGAGAGGAATGTAAGCGCTGCTCTGAAGGGGAGACTTCTGCCTCAGAGTCTCAGAATAAACATAAACATTATAGATAAGGATGAAGTTATTACTGGTAAAAAAGGGAGAACAAAATAAGATTTCTCAATAATACAAATAAACAGTATTTTTGACATGAATGTGTTTTTAGGGCGTTTTCTTTCCACTTGACATGAAATTAAAACTGATAATATGTTGTTGCGCGTCGTCTCGTCTTAAAGGACACGACTTCTTTCCTGTTGTTAACGAAAAAATGAAGATCTATGGTTGTCCACAATAACAACATACAACAATGAGCTACACTGTTGCATGCAGTGTGTTTTCATCACCATGAACATACACACACACCAACGCACACACACACACCCGCACACAGACACTTACACACACGCACGCACCCACACACCCACACACCCACACCCACACCCACACACACAACTACATACACAAACACCAACACAGACACACGCACACACACACACACACAAACAAACACCTACACACACACACACACACACACACACACAAACACCTACATACACAAACACCAACACACATACACACACAAACACAGACAAACACTTACACACACACCCACGAAAACACCGACACATGCTCGCACACACACCCATACCTACACACACCTAAACACCTATACGCGCACATACATCCATACATACACACCTACACACACACGCACACTGTAGTATATTTGACACCCACAGAGCTGCATGTGGATGAATCCCTGCTCTCCTCAACTAATACACTATTTTCTCTCGTTTCCTCTGCTCTAGAAATATTTCTGATACTTTAAATAACCGCTGACTTCAGTGAACGTTAAATAGATGTGATCTGATTTGAAAGCAGTCCGTAGAGATCAATGGTGTTTGTGCATTGTCTTGTTGAACCATGTCTTACTCTATTATTGTTTGTCCACACCTCTCTCATGCTATTTTAACTTGTGTTATTTTCTATTATATTAACTTATAAATCATTTTGCACTCTGTCGCGATGTCTTCAATGTCTTCTGTAAAGCGCTTTGAATTGCCCTGTTGCTGTATATAAACTTGCCGTGCCGAACCTGTCGTGTACTGTAAGAGCCTCTATCCGTGCCCACAGGGGGTCCTAATGGACTTCCCCCAGCAGGTGGTCCTTACCTCACTGTTACATCAGTCTTTGGAGCTGGGTGACTGGAGTTGGAGTGTATCAGGCTGCTCACGCAGGAATATAATGTACGCCGGGTTTATTCTCCACTGACAATTTTCAATATTTGGAGGATATTTCATGTGAGCCAAAGGAAACCGTAGGACATGCATAACAAACTCGTCACGCACCCTGCGACTCAATTAAGTCCACAAAAAGCCTCAGGCGTGTTTAATCAATGTGTCCGGATAACGGCGTGCTACGAGCTGCACACTTAAACGGACAGAACCGAAGACTCTTTCATGAACTCATGCAGACGTTATCTACAGGAGCTCAACGTGGGAGCGCACATATCTGCAGAACATCTACAAAACGTGTGTTATGTGTGACCAGAGCGGCTCATTGTCCAGAGTATCCACAGCGAGCGGGTACAAACACATCTGAGCGTGACGGAAGGGTTCATTTACATCAGTGGTTCTCAAACTCTAGTGGTACGCCACGGTATTACAGGCGGGGTGCAAGGGGAACGATATCACATTACATTACATGTCATTTAGCAGAGGCTTTTATCCAAAGCGACTTACAATAAGTGCATTCAACCTAGAGTACAAACTAAGAACAACAAGAATACAGAAAGTAACATTTCCTCAACATAGTCAAACTACAAAAGTACCTCAATAAGAGCCATTTAAGTGCTACTAAAGTGCAAATCTGTGTTTTAATCCAGATATAGTCGAAAAAGGTGCGTTTTCAGTTTCCGGCGGAAGATGATGATATTCAGGGCAAAACAGATTAATTGCTGCCATAATAAGCAGCAATGAACAGCTCCTTACCCTATCTCTAAGGCTGAGCCCTACAGAGGAACCTCATCTCCTTACCCTATCTCTAAGGCTGAGCCCTACAGAGGAACCTCATCTCCTTACCCTATCTCTAAGGCTGAGCCCTACAGAGGAAACTCATCTCCTTACCCTATCTCTAAGGCTGAGCCCTACAGAGGAAACTCATCTCCTTACCCTATCTCTAAGGCTGAGCCCTACAGAGGAAACTCATCTCCTTACCCTATCTCTAAGGCTGAGCCCTACAGAGGAAACTCATCTCCTTACTCTATCTCTAAGGCGGAGCTCGGCCACCCTACGGAGGAAACTCATTTCGGCCGAAATGATTGCAAAGTAATTCTATTATTTGAAAAAGCACAGATGGAGGAGTCACCAAAAGTGGTAATTTCAATAAAAATTCAGCGTGGCCCATCTTGTTAAAATTGTTTTGGGGTGGACATCTTTCTTCCTTCGAAGTGGGGCGTGACAGAAAAAGTTTGAGAACCAATGATTTACATGAAAGAGGCAACAGAAATGTCAAACAACGAGATTCGGGAACGTCCGCTCGTGAAAGCCGACAGAGAAATCATCACAAAGATTCAAGGAATGGAGAGAGACTCAAACAACAAACAGACAAACAGAGAACCAGAGCGTTCACATGTAGTTCAGTAACAAGCACTGAAATAAAGCAGAATGAGGCATAACAGAGAAATACAATTATCTAAAGAGTTGTCCTGCTCTCCCTAGACATGGACTAATGAAAACATTGTGAATCAAATGGTGTTTCCTGAGTAAAAGGCAATATAGATCTGAGTTCTTCTGGTCCGAATTGATCAGCGAGTCCAAACCTTCTGGATTGCAGTCCTCGATTTAGTTTCTTCAGCATCCCCATCCATTATGAACCATTGACAGACTTCTCCAATAGCCTCCTCAGCCAATAGCCTCGCCAGCCATCCTCCCGATGTCCTCCATCTGGGACTATTCTAATGTGTTCATCAATTCCCCAATAAATACTGGTGGATAGATTATTCAACACAAGACAACCGTGAAGCATATTTGAAAACTGCTGACTGTGTTAACCTCTTAGCCTATTCATCTGCCCACTAAACTAATAAACGCCATTAATCAGATTAATCTGTAGAATCTCATTTCAAATTGCATTGGTAAAAACTCTATAATTTATGACTTCCAAGAGTTCTCTCCGTCGTCCCATTTCTCCACAGAACACATTTATTTATTGGCACTTGCCGTGTGGGTCCCTAGTTTTAAAGGAAGTTTCGTCTTAGATGCAAAAGTAGATCATATTTTTGAGTTTAGGTCAGAATGAGATATTGCAAGGCATACGCTCAGAAGAGACACACGCTCCATCAGGATGCTATCACACCTTTTCTGCTCATTGATTTATGGAGGGAGAACTGTTTGTAGACTGGGAGGAACGGTGCCGATCAGAGGTGTGTTGGTCTCGTCTTTGCTGTGTTTATTGATGAGTACAGTTGGACACACTTGTTTTGGTAATGTTCGCTACAGGAAAAAGGAAACGGACAACTCCCCCAGTGGTGCACCAACACATCACTTAGTCCAGACAGTGTGAGATAAACTCAACGACATCATCACCTTTACAATCAAGAGCTCCCTTTTATTAATTACGGGAGAAGAGACTGGCGAAGTACAACAAGAAATCTTGTGTGATTGAACTCTGATCCAAACTCTCTGTGTTCTGTGGGTGTTTGAATACTGAGGTCCAGAGGATGAGTATCCTGTGGCGTCTCACCAGCAGTCAGATAGTAGAGAGATACAAGTTTATATGCATCAGCAGATTCCAGGCCAGATTGTAAAGCACTCCGATACAAATCTGTATTTTGTGAAATTGGGCTATACAAATAAAAACTGAATAGATTGGTCCGAATGGACCAAAAAGGAAGAAATCCAGCCACAACAGTTGTTTGGGAGTTTTTCATGATCCAATGTGAGGTTCTAGGACATGGATGTCTATGTGTACAGATTGTAAAACAAATTTGTAACTTGTGAAAATGGGCTATACAAAAAAACTGAATTGAAATTGAATTGAATCCGATCAACTTAAATCTTTTCAAAGATGATCTAAAGACCTTAAGGATAAATAATGAAAAAAATATTCTCACTAAAGCGTTTACACTTCAACAGAAGTTGCTGTTGTTACAATCATGCTTTTTGTTTTAGTTGGTTTCCTGTTTTATTTGGAAGTGTCCAGCCTCTTGTGTGACCTCGCCCATTTCTAGCCCTTTTTTTATATTTTTTCTTTTCTTTTTCTTTTCTTTTTCCCCTTCATCGAGAATTAATTGCGGAGCATCAATCGCTCTTGGCAGGGTTTTTTGCAATTCAGCTGAGAACATTACTCAATTGATTTACTATATGTTTTCTACATGTGTCTGTCTTTTCTTTATTTATTTTTGTATTATTCTTTTCTATTTATTATTTAGTTTTCTTTTTGTCATTTACAATGTTTTGTCGCGTTAATTTTTCTTCAGTAAAACTAAAACAATCATTAAATAAAAAGTAAAACATTTGTATTTGTCCTCCCCTTCATCATCCTGCATCTGGGTCCTCCTCTCAGACCTCCTCCTCTTCAGGTCAATCTCCCACTGTGGACAAGGACCTCATACGACCGACCCAGCATCCAAAAACACCCGCGCTGTCCCTTTAAGACGATACGAAGGCCGACGCTCTGAGGTGCATTACGTCCACCGCTGCTGAACCAAGAGGTTTATCCATCTCGCTCGTGAGCCCCTCATCCAATCCAACTTCCTGTCAGAGACGCTCTGAGCTGCCAAAGAAGCAGCCAGCGCTGTCATGCTCTTTTTTGAGCTCGACAAATTGACAAAGACTTGTGAACAACACCAGCTGTCACAACTCACCACCAATTTGACTCCCGTTTGAATAAAACATCGAACCGCACACAACCCCCCCCCCCCCCCCCCCCCGCTTTTTCTCCTTCCTGTTTTTTCTCTGCATACACTTCTCTGCACCCAAAGCTATTCTTTTCAGTTCACGGTCCAACTTTTGTTTCCAGTGGAGTGTGGCCAAAGCGTGGACCCACATCAAGTCCAGATTGTGGAACGCGTAACCGGCTTTGCTGCAGTTCAGAGACGTTTGTACAGATATGCGTGGTGTATTAAACCGAGAGGAGGAAGAGCCTCCGGGGCTCCAGGGATGCATGCTGGGAAATGGAGCGTGATGTATGTTTTTATGGTTTCATTAACCTTTTTCTCCCCCTTTGTTTGCCGTTGTATTTCTGATCCCATGACCTTACAGCGGTGAGTGAGAACCAGCAGACCTGCTGAGTGTTCTGCTCGTTCCTTTGGTTCTCTGAACATTCATCAATTGGCCCAAAAAAGACAAGCGATGTGGCAAAGTGTCTCAAGGGCACAGATTCAACTCAATTACCTTCAATACAGTTAATTTACAATCTGTAAATATACGACATCCCTGACCTTTGACCTCACGTCGTATCAGGAAAATTATATAAAGCAAGATGAACGTTTAATTCCACTTTGTTATCTTCCCATGTTTTATTCATGTATTTTGCTTTACCTTGTTTTATTTGTTTCTATCAAAGCTTTTATCTCAACAATGGATCCAATGATATACATGTGGATCCTGTGGATGGAGACACTTCCCCTGACGGAGACTTTGGCCTCTTTTTTTATTCCTTTTTCTTTTCAGCCTGCAAACTGCCCTCACACAACCCCATGAATAGGGTCCATTGGACCTGGCTGGGTCTGATGCCATGCCCCGCCCCCTCCTCCTCGCTACCTCCATCTGATGGATCATGGAGATCTGGATCGTGGTCCATACCTACGACCAACTATTCATACAGTCTGTCATACTCATTTAATGTGTTGTAACTCTGTAATGATTCCTTCTGGTCACATGACATCTATTGTTCTGTCCATCCTGGAGAGGGATCCTCCTCTGTTGCTCTCCTGTAAGTTTGTTTTCTTCTATTTCTTGGTTAAAGGTCAGGGATGATGTGAGGTCAAAGGTCAGGGATGTCTATGTGTACAGATTGTAAAGCCCTCTGAGGCAAATTTGTAATTTGTGATAATGGGCTGTACAAAATCAACTGAATTGGATTGAATTGAATAGCTTCTATAAACCCGGTGTACATACACCACCTGCCCAGCACCCAGCAGCAGACCGACCCACCTCCCCCTTCATCTGACACCACGGTACCGAGGCACCGTGTTCGTGTATCCATCGGGATGGGAGGACGGACTGGTTTACTATAACCGTAGTTATGTCACAGAACTTATCTTATGGGAACGTGCACTCCTGATAACCCCAAACCACCATCCTCCTCACCAGGTGCTCCAGTTGAGTGAGTAAGCCCACCGTCCATGAGGCGTCCAGAACCGACCTTCAGGCGGTACCGTGAGCTTCCTGGTTTAGAGCGTCGGGAACCATCAGGCGTGAGAACGTGTTACAGACACAGCTGGAGATCAGCTGGTGGACATAATGAAGCGTTAGCAGCTCAAGACGGGTTGTTTGTTCTTCTCAAGAGCCAAAACATAAACACAAGAAAAAACATAATCAAACATGTTAAATTAAATGGAAAAATAACCGCTGAAAGCTGGGAACAGCATTCATCCAGTAATGTGCTCACACATGTCGCAACTCCTCCAGTTATCACAGCTATCTTTATACATTCAGCCAGTAGGATGAGGAGATCGTAATAGACAATCATTAAAATGATTTAGACCACATGATTATTGCATCGGTGAGCAATTTAACAATTACACGTTTGATAAGAAGATAAAGGTATGTGCACCGTGCTGCTCTTTATTAGACAGCCAGTTCTCACATTAGTATGTTTTATTGACTTTATGCGCGCACACACACACACACACACACACACACACACACACACATACACACACACACATACACACACACGTGCTCCACAGTTCCTCCAACAATTATTCATATTCAGTGAATGTTTATTTAACTCTTTAATTCTTCCTTCTGGTCACATGACATCTATTTCCTGGAGAGGGATCCTCCTCTGTTCTCTCCTGAAGGTTTTTTCACCTTTTTTCCCCTGAAAGGTTTTTTTCTGTTTCTTTTTTTTCCTGATCCGATGTGAGGTCAAAGGTCATGGATGTCGTATGTGTGTAGATTGTAAATCCCTCCGAGGAGAGTTTGTAATTTATGATATTGGCTTTAACGAAATAAAGTCAATTAAAATGAATTGAATGAGTGAGATAAAGAATGGGACACATTCTCACAAAGTATTCAGCATAATAGAGTTCAATGAAATATACTTTCCACAACACTGAGAATCCTGTTAGTGTGCGTGATGTAGGGTTTGGCGTTTCTCCCCTGCAGTGATCACAGCGGTTACATAGTAGCGGTTACATAGTAGCGGTTACATAGTAGCGGTTACATAGTAGCGGTTACATAGTAGCGGTTACATAGTAGCGGTTACATTGTAGCGGTTACATAGTAGCGGTTACATAGTAGCGGTTACATAGTAGCGGTTACATAGTAGCGGTTACATTGTAGCGGTTACATAGTAGCGGTTACATAGTAGCGGTTACATAGTAGCGGTTACATAGTAGCGGTTACATTGTAGCGGTTACATAGTAGCGGTTACATAGTAGCGGTTACATAGTAGCGGTTACATAGTAGCGGTTACATTGCAGCGGTTACATTGCAGCGGTTACATAGTAGCGGTTACATTGGCGGTTACATAGTAGCGGTTACATTGCAGCGGTTACATTGCAGCGGTTACATAGTAGCGGTTACATAGTAGCGGTTACATAGTAGCAGTTACATAGTAGCGGTTACATTGCAGTGGTTACATTGCAGCGGTTACATAGTAGCGGTTACATAGTAGCGGTTACATAGTAGCGGTTAGTTACATTGTAGCGGTTACATAGTAGCGGTTACATAGTAGCGGTTACATAGTAGCGGTTACATAGTAGCGGTTACATTGCAGCGGTTACATTGCAGCGGTTACATAGTAGCGGTTACATTGTAGCGGTTAAATTGTAGCGGTTACATTGTATCAACTTACATTGCAGCAGTTACATTGCAGCGGTTACATTGCAGCGGTTACAATGTAGCGGTTACATTGCAGCGGTTACATTGCAGCAGTTACAATGTAGCGGTTACATTGTAGCGGTTACATTGTAGCGGTTACATTGTAGCGGCTACATTGTAGCAACTTACATTGCAGCGGTTACAATGCAGCGGTTACATTGCAGCGGTTACAATGCAGTGGTTACAATGTAGCGGTTACATTGTAGCGGTTACATTGTAGCGGTTACATTGTAGCAGTTACATTGCAGTGGTTAAACATTGCAGTGGTTACATTGCAGCGGGTACATTGCAGCGGGTACATTGCAGCGGGTACATTGCAGCAGTTACATTGCAGTGGTTACATTGCAGAGTTTACATTGCAGCGGTTACATTGCAATCAATGTATCAATGTGCTGTATCTACTTATTGGAAGTTTATTCTCTATTTGGTGTGCTGCTTTTGGATGAATTTATTTTCTACGACATTCCTCCAACAAGCTTGAGAGCGTGAGAGAGTGAGAGAGTGAGAGAGTGAGAGAGTGAGAGCGTGAGAGAGTGAGAGAGTGACAGCATGAGAGCGTGGCTTTAGTCAACGGAGACTCAACAGCCCTTTGAAAAGCTGTGCGATACGCTGTTGTGTAATGAATGCAGCGCGTAGCAGTTTACAGGTGATTTCCCCTCAACCCCCCAACCACCAACCCTCCAACCTTTCAACACCCCAACCCCTAAACCCCATATTCCCTCAACCCCTCATCCCCTCAATCCCCCAACCTTCTCATAGACTTCTATACAACCAGACTTCTTTTTGAAAACAGAGGAGTCACACCCCCTGGTGGCCAGGAGAGAGAATGCAGGTTCAAGGCACTTCCACGTTGCTGCCACTTGCATCCTGGCTGTAGCTCCCAGTAGACTCGACAGAGCTGGAGATCTGGACGTGTCCGTGATGCGTCGGCGAGCCTCTCGAGATGTCTTTGAACAGTTCACACGAGGCGCTCAAGGGGGCGCTATTAGCCTGTGATCTGGGAGGGAAATCAGTAAAGAAGTCATATTAAGTTCTGACGGGGGAGGAGCTTTCTTTCCTTCAAGGTCAACTGGCTCGTATTGAGGTTGTGTTAAGGACGCATGAAGGATATATTAAGGATTCATTAAGGAAGTATTACGATTGTATTGAGGATCTATTGAGGATGTATTAAGGTTGTATTAAGGATCTATTGAGGATGTATTAAGGCTGTATTAAGGATCTATTGAGGATGTATTAAGGCTGTATTAAGGATGTATTAAGGTTGTATTACGGTTTTATTATGGATATATTATGGATACATTAAGGAAGTATTACGGATGTACTAGGGAAGTATTACGATTGTATTAAGGTTGCATTAAGAATGTATTAAGGATATATTAAGGATGTATTAAGGTTGTATTAAGGTTTTATTCAGGATGTATTAATAATGTATTACTTTTGTATTAAGGTTGTATTAAGGATGTATTGATGATGTATTAAGGATATATTACAGTTGTATTAAGGATGTATTAAGTATATATTAGGGTTGTATTAAGGATGTATTGATGATGTATTAATGATATATTTAGGTTGAATTACGGATGCATTAAAGATGTAGTTACAGCGTTACATATGTTAGAAGGCGACCTTTCATTCTTCCGCTGACTCGGTACAATCTGAAATTCTCGGCAACGTGAGCAATTAGCAAAGTCGTTGGACCGATGCTTTTACTACGGTCTTAATCTCTCACCACGCAGAGGTTTGTGTGCGAGGGAATCAACGCAGGAACAATCAAATGGAAAAATATAAAATGCAAAGGGAAAGAGCCAGGTGTTAATTATACGCGGGAACAAACGACACCAGTCAGCATCTTCGTCTTTAGGGATTAAAAACATTTAAATTGAGTTACACACATTCTTTAAATTGTCCACACTGCGATTTACGGTTGAACCTCGATGAGGAAAAGGATGTAGATGGTGGCACCAGCCAACCTCACAGGGCTCATGGACATTCAGAGCCGGATGCACTTCTCTTGTTTTACTTCTTGCAGAAACAACAGCAACAATGCGTCAAACAACAAATGAATCATTCAGACGTCTACATCTGCGGCTCTGGAACTCAGAGCTGAGGAGCTTACATAATGAAGCCTCCGATTTATCATCTCTAAACTCGGGCCTGGGTCCCTGCATCTGCTGTTTACCCACACCGACACTCACAGATCAACAACTCTCTAGAGCTGGGGCAACGCGGCGTGGAGGAGTAGGGTAAGCAACCAATGGGGATGACCTCCCGCTGCGACTACGATCCATATCAACGTCATAATGCCTCAGTGGAACAGAGCCGTGCAGGAAACTGGAGAGATTTGTTTTCTTTACATTTTTGTTCTCTTTCCAATTACATTGCTGTTTACCAGGCTTCATGCAAGTCTTGCTATAATGGCATCCGTTTATTTTCCCTTTTAGACCTAAAGGCTGCAGATAAAAACATGTCCAGCACAGGCATACTGCATTTAAAGGGTAAGGCTGGTTTCTCACCTCAGAACGCTCTGCACATGTAGAAACATACATTATTATGGAAATGAAATCCGTTTTTTTACCACTAAGTCCTTCAATAACACCCCCGCGGTGAACGCACACCGCTCTGGGCTTTGGGGTTGGGCACATGGTGTGATGTGTGTTGGGTTTTCCTCCATCATGCACTGTCTTTGAATAAAGGGATCTTTTTGCTACGTTGTTCTTTTCATCAGCTCACTGCGAGGCTCCTTCCAAATGTCGAGTCGTGGGTTTGGTCAAATGTCTAATTCAAGTCAATTAAAATGGAGCTAGTGCTTTAAGGTGCGTTCACACCAAAAGCGAAACTATTTTTTCGCGTGACTGAATCCCATGAAAAGTCAACATACAGACGCGTGTGGCTGCGATAGACGCAATATTTTTTGCGGGCGGCACGTCTGGGACGTTTGGAGAGACTTAATGTGGGCGACGCGATGTGGGCGACGCGTTTTCAGCGGCGCAATTTTCGTCCCGAGTTGAACTATTTCAACTTTGAGGCGGTCATCTCGCAACTCGGGCCAATCAGCTCTTGAGTTCCGCTCTCTCAGATGTAACATTAACTTCTTCGGGGAAAGTATAAAGCAGAACTAGTGGTTAGTTATTCTGGTGGATGAAGGAGATAATAACTGTCTTTACGGAGACGAGACACAGAGATAAGCCCCGCCCCTCGCGGAGCGTCTCATCGCTTATGGCCTGAACATGGTGAACGGTTGAGCGAGTAAACTCACGCGTTTTGGGCAACGCGAAAAATCGCTTCGCTTTTGTAGTAAACGCACCTTTAGAGTGATGGCCGACTGACTGTGGATCAGTGGTTAGCAGGTCTGCCTTTCAATCAGGAGGTTCAATTCCCGCCCTAGTCGCTGTGTCCTTGAACAAGATGCTTAACCCTGAGTTGCTCCCTGTAGCCGTGTCTATGCTGTATGAATGTAACATGTAAGCTACTTTGTACAAAAGTGTCACCTAAATGTCATGTAATAGGCCACAAAGAGAATTAATGTGTACATTTTATCAGTAAACTTGCTGAGCAACAAAACTTCCTTTTTTTACTAATACATCTTCTGAGGATGCAGTTAAAAGTTCTCGTGGTCAAACTTTTACATTTTAATCAACACTGCAGGCATTTTGAGACAATTGCTATTAATAAATGGGGCCAAGGAAATAATCAAAGGTTATTAGATATTACAACTGGTTTCAGATGACGAACGAATGATTTGCGCTCCATCATTGCCCCCGTTAGTGGATCTAAAAGGTTGTTTTACATTTACAATAAACCTGTTTGTAGCATCTTAAAGATGTCAAAAACGCAGCGACATACCCTTAAAGTAAAACATGTGTGAAATCTTCATTTTCTGTGTTATAATAACAATGTACTTTTTACTTGGCTTTATGTCTCATTGTGTTTTCTTCAGCTCTACTCATCTGCAGCCATAAAACACAAACACATTCAGGCGGAAATAGAAAACCTCATATTACTCAATGTCAGGAGCACTTAAAGCGATTCTGTTAGAAGGGGGGGGGGGGGGGGAGGCTCCCGAGTGTTACCTTTCAAAAGAGACCAGAACCATTTACTCCAAATGTTCTCCTACAACTTTCCATGTATTTTGGGTTTCCCTGGATCGTCGTTTTTTATACATTTTCCACGACCTCTAAGAGGGTCAACCACCAGGTCGATCTATATGGGGTCAACCATGTCGCCCATACGAAGCGACCACATGGCAGTAAAAACGCTCCACGTGAGCATTGTCTGAGCTACCGTCTCAATAGTCAAGGTTTGGTTATTTTGAATCAGAAGGCCGGTGAGGTAACGGTCGGGTAGGTCACATGTTGTGTTGACTTGGCCTTTCATCCATCGTCGGTTACAACCCCCCCCCACCCACCCCCTCCCTCAATATATTCTGTATTGGTATATTACATTACAAGTATGTCCTAATATAATTGTACTATATACTAATATAGAAATGTTAAATATAAGCATTGGCTATATCTCTGGCACTGTTGATTAAGATTGTGAAACCAATGGGAAAACATATATACATATATGTCAATGTCCAGGTCACATGCTTTGTTGACTCGGCCATCCATCGCCCCCCCCCCCCCCCCAAGAGTCTTGGAAGCTAAATGCAATGTCAGGAAAGAGGCCTGGTCATATATGCACACAGCCATACAAATGATACAAAACTACACAATGCTACTTATTAGTAAGCTCCACATGTCCGGCGTTGATGTTATGCATGCTCGGGGAACCTGGTCTTCATTTAGAGGAACACTGGGATTAACACTACCACTGATGCCACATACCAAGTACCCCACACATCACTTATTTATTGACAGAAGGCTACTTAAAAGAAGTTTTTACACTCTGGGCAAAGATCTAGATTCTTATCCTGCCAACTGGCGCCGTCTCATTTATACAGATATTCTTTTAAACTATGAGGAAAGGATCAATGCAATCCTTTCACGGAGCGCCATAACGAGCTGGAGCCTGCAGGTGGGTACCGGTCTTCAGCTGTGGGGTCGGCGCCGTATAGACAGGCAGCCAATGAGCCGTGAGCTCATTGGCTGCCTGTCTAATGTTAAACAACTACAGTACACGGTGTATTCCTGTATATTATTGTTATGTCTGCACGGCCAGTAAAGCGTTACGGCCATGCGGAGGACTTCTCAGCTTTATGTTGCGTTGTAAAAACCCTTTAAAAAAATGTGCTAACGGAGACAAATGGGTCTCTTTCCCACCCCTCCATCCCTCCATCCCCCTCTTCTCCTCCGGAAGCCCGGATGCCGTAAAACCCATTAGCTACCGCTTTGTTACAGATCTGAAGCGGACTTCCCCCCACCCTCCAGCTCCCTGCAGCAGCCATATCTTATGAATGATTTAGGAGCCTTTCCCCGTGAACATGTGGACTGTAACTCTGTGGTGTAGCAACGCGGCGTGGAAGGTGGAAGATGGACTCCATGAGTCTGACCCGTCTGCTCAGCCAGCAGCTTTCCATCTTTCGGGGGGGGGGCTCGGAACAGTTGGTGGGCAAACATCCCCGAGACCGGTTCGGCTCCAGAAGAGGGCGATGGGATGGTCCACATGCTGGACATCTGCTGGCAGGCCGGGGGGGGGGGCACTGGGGCCACTGGGGCCACTGGGGCCAGTGCATCTGTCAGTGTTTCAGTTAAATTATGTTTGTATTGGAAGGAGAGCAGAAGGAAAGGCCTGTGGGGCCGGTGTTTAAACACCAGCATCTAGTCCAGAGAGGCGGTCAGCAGGCTGAGTGTTATGCAGTATAATGTACGTCCAATCCTACAATGGACTTGCATTGTAGAGTTTATTTCTACTTTTCTTTTATTCAATTCAATTGAATTCAGTTTATTTTGTACAGCCCAACATCACAAATGACACACTCCCCTCAGAGGGCTTTACAATCTGTGCACATAGACGCCTGACCTTTGACCTCACATTGGATCAGGAACAACTTTCAACTTAGTGCAGAAAGTAAAAGGTAAGAAACCTTCAGGAGAGAAGCAGAGGAGCATCCCTCTCCAGGAGGGGCAGAACCATAGATGTGTACATCGTCTCCTGAAGCTGCAAAGGGGCGTACACTCGGTGTCACGATGAACACCTCTTCACACACCGATGGCGTCCGGGAGCAATTTGGGTTTCAGTGCCCAAGGATTACGTCGCCATGCCGACTGGAGGAGAAAAAGGGTTTAGACTGCCGAGTGGAAGAAGAACCCACCCTGTGGAGTCTGAGGTAGCCAATCAACAAGATCCATCTCTTTAGTTATCATTAGTATTTAATTATTGCTCTGTCCATCCTGGAGAGGGATCCTCCTCTGTTGCTTTCCTGAAGGGTTCTTCACTTTTTTCCCCCGTAAAGGGTTTATTTTTTATTTTTTGGGAAGTTGTTCCTGATCGGATGTGAGGTCAAAGGTCAAAGGTCAGGGATGTCGTATGTGTATAGACTGTAAAGCCGTCTGAGGGGAGTTTATAATTTGTGGTATGGAGCTTTACAAAATAAACTTAATTGAAAGTGAATTTAATAAGAGTTGAAATGTTAAGAAAAACATCAGTTTTTTTGGTCAAAATGTATTTCTTTTAATTTCCATTGTATTTAGCATATCAAATATTTTGTACACAAGTAACTATATCTGCAATGTATTATTTAGCACTTCTAATCTAATCTAATGATTGATTGACATATGATGTCTGTGTACACATTGTAAAGCTTTTTGAGGAAAATTCCTAATTTGTGTTATTGGGATGTAAGAAATAAACTGAATTGAATTGATTGAATTCAGATTTTTTTACTTAATCATCTTGTCAGGATTTTGTATATTTGTATTGCCTTGATTTTGACATGCGTGCTTTTGCATGAGGACCCCACCCCTTCACCCCCACGGAAAGAAGAAGAGGAAGAAGAAAGAGAAAAGACAAGACAAGAAAAATACAGCTCAGTCCATTAATATCCGGCTGTGGCGGTGGAATTTGTTTTCCCTCCCGTCGGGCGGGCGAGGCTGTCACCGTGACGAGTGGCGCCCGAGTGCCGAGCGCCTGTATCACTGTGACGGGAAACACCAGAGATAGAAGGGGGAGAGAGAGGAAGAGCGACGACGAGGGCGAGGAGGAGGAGGAGAGGGGAAGTGGGCCCGAGGAGAAGGGGGGAAGATGAACGACTACAAGGCCCAGAAGAGAGAGAGAGGAAGAGTGACAGCAGCTGGAGACGGAGGAGCAGGTTGCCTCTCAGCGTGAGTCAGAGTGTGTAAACACAAACACACACACACACACACACACACACAGTGACAATAGGAAGTGCTCCTCACGCCTCCCGCTTCCCGCTAAGGAGACAAGGAGCGGCGGCGAGTCGGGCCTCTAAAGTTCTGGAAGGCGCTGTTGGTTTGGACCGTTTGTTTTCACCACCAGGACGATGATGCCATTGATGTTTTGTTGTTGTCGTTTACAAGGACAACATGTCAGATGTTTATCCCACGATGAACACAAGAGAGAGTCAACAAACCAAAAGATACCGGGAAGCATATCAGGAGAGGAAGATGGCCGACTGTGATGAGGTGGATGATAATCATGATGATGATGATGATGATGATGATGATGATGATGATGATGCTATGATGATGATCATGATGATGATGACTATGATGATCATGATGATGATGATGATGATGATGACGATTATGATGATGATGGTGGTGATAATGATGATAATGATGATAAAGATGATGATGATGATGATGATGATGATGATGATGATGATAATGATGACGTTGATGACGATGATGATGATAATGATGATGGTGATGATGATGATGATGGTGGTGATGATGATGATGACTACAATGATGATCATGACTATGAAAATGACGTTGATAATTGTGATGAGAATGATGAGGATGATGATTATAATGATGAAAATGATTATAATTATGATGATGATGATGAAAATGATTATAATTATGATGATGATGATGAAAATGATTATAATTATGATGATGATGATGATGATGATGATGATGATGATGATGATGCCGATGATGATGTTTATTCAGTAGTTCAACAAGTTCATGTGCTAGATTTCTCATGAACTTGGTCTACATAAAAATGTTTTCACTCATAACTTCGAAATTTTGAAAATTTCAAGCAACAACAACAAATGATGATTATAATTTTCTTCTCTTTCTTCTGTGCAACAGTAAACTCTCCCTATAGCAGTAGTCTCCAAACATTTTCTATCACGTCCCCCTATGGAAGCTGATATACATTCATCTCATTTAGTGACATAACATTAAGCACATTTATGAACATTAATAACCTTAATTAGAGACGTGACGTATGTGTCTCTGTGGCTCATCTCCCATACTGCTACATCCATCAGACGTATATGTGTTGGTGGACTGTTTCATGGGTGCCATTCAGAGACTGTGTACAAAAAGTGGGCGTAGTCACGCTGACGTCCCTCGTTGGTTTGTGGACTAATTTTACGAAGCCTCGAAATTGACGATTTTGCCGTCGCCATCTAGGAATACCGATAAACTGAAACCATATTTAGAATAGGAGTGACGTAAAGACGTCACAATGGCAGCAGCAGCAGCAGCGACCTGTCAATCCCAGTAGCCCCGCCCTGAAGCTTACGCCGCTTCACGGCCTATGTGACTCCAAACCAGAGGAAGCCAACAATGTCAACAATGAGCTCTGTCAAAAAACTAAATCTAAAAAAGGTTTTGAAAAAGCTGTTCAGGAACAAGCTGGAAAAAAGGAACCCACAGATGATTTATGTATTACTATTATTGATAAATATACCAGTATCGTATTCATGGTATTGTATTGAATTTTGGTATCGGCTATCATGATATGTATGGCAGGTGTCATATCGACGTTATAATGTTGGCACCATGACAACCCGGAGGAGGAAGAGCACTCAAGGAAAAGACTCAAGGCTAAGCAGCTCAGACAAGTCCTTCAAGGACTTGTTCATAGTTCATATCAAACAAGTAGCCCTACGGATTATTTCGTAGCCTTCAAGTAGCTCTCAGACAAATGACCATCATGTCCTAAATGATGACATCATGCTGTATTGAAGAAAACTTGAAACTAGAGACTGAGACATAAACTCATGTTGACATGGTAAATTCACACGTTCACACACTGATGGGAGTGGCTAAGCGTCCACCTGACCATCAGCAGTAACTTACCTTGATACACCGTGTGATTGGCTACGGGAGATATTTTGGGGTTACATGTCTTGTCCATATGGACATATGGACAGGGGCTAGCGGAGCCGGGGATCGAACCTCCGATCCTCTGTGTCACAAGTTCACCATCATATTACTTGTGTTCATTCTGTTTGCTGATTCAACTCTAATGTCATCATCATTCATCCCCTTCACCTGGTTCTCACGCCGTCTCACCTGCAGCCCGTCCCTTCGTTAGTGTGTCAGTATTTAGGTCCCCTCACTTGCCCTCTGCCAGATTGTCTTGTCTGCTATTGGCAAGCTCTCCAGTGTATTCTAATATTGATTTTGATCTGCCTTTTCTGACCTGGATTGCCTGATTACCCGACCTAAGAGTTTTGCCACCTTTGGGATGTATTGCCCTATTGGACTGACCGCCTGGTTTTGACCCTGCCTGAAAAGACAAGTAAAGATCCTCTTCTTGCATTACTGATTCCGAGTTGTGCTTTTGAGTTCAATAACCTGTAACGCTCACACTCTGGTTGACGGTCAGGAGTGAGAATGCTTCGGCATCACAGGCTGCCGCCTGGTGCAGACAGCTTAAAGATGCAGATGGATTAAGGACACCAGCACATCTTAGGCCACATTTACACATAGCCGGGTATTTACAGAAACTAATTCTGCCCCTCCGTTTTCAAAAATAACGTTGTACACACAAGGTTGTTTTCAAAAAAGTTTCTGTTTATATGAACCCGCATAAATACGCCGTCCGCATACGTCCCATAGGACGCTCACATGACGTGAAGCATTTCTAGTCGCATACTGTGACGTTTGACAACCTAAAACTCTGTTTGACCTCGTTCACACGCAAACACAAAAACTGAGTTTTCAGAAATCTCCACTTTGGCCGTAGTTTTTAGAAATGACCTTTTATCCGTGATAAAACCTCAGTTTTTGTGTAAATGAAAGGCCAAAACGCATGAAAATATATGCGTTTTCCCATCGTGTAAACGGGGTCTCAGGACGAGCGGAAAAACACGTCTTTGGAAAAATACGCTTTCTTGCATTGACGTGGGCCTTTATAGTTTGAACACATTCAATCACACATAACCAAAATGTTCATTGCAAACACACCCGGGTTCTAGTCAGTATAATAACTGGTCAACAGTTTACATAATAAGCATCAAATAACATAAATAGAAAATAAACTATTAAATCTGGGTGAAAAGCCACATTTTCTTGCATCAGATGAAACCAATCTGTTTGTGTCTCTGGTTTACATTACGCAACATACCAAAACAAATTCTCACTCAACCTTTTTCTCCCACTTTTCACAGAGTAAACGTGTGAAAAAAAACAACCCTCATTGCACATTTATTTACAGTCGGCCGTGCTGTGCGGTCGGCCATCTTTCTTTACGGCCGCCTTCACGTCTGAGCGCCCGGCGCCGCACGCGGCGGGAGACGAGCTCCGTGTTTTATTTACTGGACTGGGGCCACTTGGCTCTAAGTATGTGTTCCTTAGAAAGCCGGCTCTGCATGAGAGGAACTGGCTGCTTGTTGCCAGGAAGATGCAAGCTGTGAAAATTTAAATGTGAGAGAAATTTACATTAAAAAAGGTGCGGGAAGATTATTTCTGTTCAGAGGGCCGACATATTTCCTCCTTGTTTTCATTGGGAATGCTTCTAGGGACACTTCTTCTTCTATAGAGACTTTGTTTTTTATCTTGGTGACATCTGTTGAGACCCCGATGGATGGATGACATCCATTGTTGAGCTGGTAAAGGACGTGTTCCATTGCATAACAACACGTTGCAAGCCACGACGTTCTTGTTTGTTTGTTTGTTTGTTTGTTTGTTGTTTTGCAAAATGCATCCTTGCAGAAAGCCTGAGAGCCCGTCCACTGTCGTGGCCTCGCTGCAGTCAGTAAAGAGATGCTCGGTCCGGCAGCTCTCAGACACTTCCTTCACCGGTGAAAACAGTCATTTGAAAAATAAATAAAGCCCCCCCTCTCTCTCTCTCTCTCTCTCGCCAGAAGAGACCCAGATCCTCCTCAGCGGGATTCCCTGTCTCCCTGATCCGAGACACACCACTATTGATGCCCTTGACAGTGTGTGCCCCCCCCCCCCTCCAACCCCCTCTAGCCCCTGTCTCCCTTGGTGTCTCTTTCTCTACAGGAGAGGGGGGGGGGGTTTGGCCCCAACACTGTGGTCCACACAGGAGGCTGGCCCACTTCCGAATCAGTCATCATTTCCTTCTCACTAGTCTCTTATCATGACATCAAAAACACTTCCCTCCGCTCTGATTGGCCAGAGGCCACTTCTACCTCGATGGGTGGTGCTCGGGTGGGGAGAAGAAAGAACAACGTGTAGCCTTTTACTCCTCGTCTGATTTTGATTCAACTCCCATCGAGACAAACGTTGCTTCGCCATGCTCCTAATGAATAGAAAGACTGAAATGATGATACCAAGTAAAGTAGCAAATAATGATAAAATGCATGAACCTGATGGCAGTGATCCCACCAAGTAAACCTGCCTCACCTGGCCAGTGGCAGAACAGCAACCAGCGCTCAGGATCAGAGGCTCACAGTAGTTATGAGACATATTTATCCATATATATATATATATATATATATATATATATATATATATATATTATATATATATATATACAGGACTGTCTCAGAAAATTAGAATATTGTGATAAAGTTCTTTATTTTCTGTAATGCAATTTAAAAAAAACAAAATTGTCATGCATTCTGGATTCATTACAAGTCAACTGAAATATTGCAAGCCTTTTATTCTTTTAATATTACTGATTATGGCTTAATCGCGATTAATCGCGATTAATCGCAAATATCGGGGGGTTTCTTCTAAAGACTAAATCTTCTAAATGAAGCAGTAATCCCTTCAGACAGCGTGTGTTTTAGACACTTGTTTGATACTATTTGTTTTTAAAGACACCTTCACACAGAGCTGTGTCTCAGAGGGCCAGCCAGGGATTTAATATCGTGGATGATAAATTGTTTCTTCAGTGAAACATCAGATTAGTAAAAACAAGGTGCATTAGAGACCCCATTAGTCCTGTCATCTTTAACACTGAACAGCAGCAGAACCAGTGGCTTTGGAAACTGACTCACATTCAAATGTGTCACTCTGGAGGCTGGGGGCATTTTATACATTTTACAAAAATATAATATAATTCACCTTTTAAAGTCTTTTGCATATGACACACAACCCCACGTGTTCTACATCAAACCTTCCAGAACAATCTCATCTCTACAGAGCTGCCAACTCTCACGGTTTCGCCATGTGACACACACTTTTGCGTGTTTTCACACGCTCTCACGCCACACAACCAATTTGTCACGGCAAAAAAAATTCTGATTTGAGCCGAAGCGCGTTGGTTCCTTTTCAAACTCCGCAACGATAGACGGCACTAAGGAGCGCATCTGTAAACCTGTTCACTGCATACACATCTATTGACCCCAAAGAGTCTCGAAGTTAGTAGCAGAAGAAGATGTTCAGACAGACACAGCGAGCAGAGACTACGGTAGGGCCGGGCTCTCAAGTGTCACGCATTGAGAGTGACAGTCACGCATTTCGGTCTTAAGTCACGCTCTCCCGCCACACATCGTATTTATCACGCTGAAAAAACCTCTCGGCTATTTAATGTTTTAATATGCCGCAGCGCCAACAGGAGCCGCGCTGCCCTCACGGTGGGGAAATCAAACGCTCCCTGGAGATCTGCTGCAAGGTGCCATTTATCAGCCAATCAAAAAGAAGGGCTGGGCTACACAATAACCAATCAGAAAAAAAACTATCTGTTCCCCTTGGGGATTAATAAAGTATAATTCTATTCTATTCTATTCTATTCTATCTGGGTAAGATTTAATCCAGCAACCAATGAAAATAAAGCATCAGTCACTCTTACCTTTCTTTAGAACTTGAGAGCTGTTAATGACATGTGGTTCAACTAAGTACTCACTCTCTTAAACTTTAAATCTTGAAATAAATAATGTGTTGTGTTTGTTTGTGTGATTATGTGATGTAAATTCATCTGTCATAACAAGCAGGAGAGCACCTTGTTAACCTCTTGGTGTACTGCATGCTCTAAACATCAGAGCATTGGTTATGAAGCTGCTCACATAGCATTTATCTTTTTATTTCCAGGCCTAGGAAAAGGACCCTCTCAATTTTTTTCAAAACAATACTTTGAACAAGTAAGATGTATTCTACAGAATTTAACATAAAGACAGGACATTTGTGCAATAGAATTAGGCATGTTTTTGTAAATGAGAGTAAAGTTATTAAAAACATTTTAATTCTTTAAGGTAGCAAAGATGCCTCGTAAAAGACATTTGCCAGGCCAGAATGCAGGTACAACATGGGTACAACGCCAAATTAATTCAAATTTCCTGATATTTGAGCCAACATTGTGTGTGGCTGCGTGTGCGTCAACATTTTGGTCACCCCCGACAAAATCTCACTCCAAGGTTTTTTGAAAAGTTGGCAGCTCTGTCTCTATATTATGAGTCTCATTGTCCTCCTCGTGTTCTCTGTCTTCTCTGGCTGACAGGCTGCTAATGCGCTTGACCTGGGAGGTGGGCGGGCCTTGTGATTTACTGAGTGTTCATTGGTTGTTTTTTCACAAAATGTTGACAGACAAACGGTTTGACCAATCACGGTGAAGGTTTCGTGTGACGAGTTCTTTCCGTGCCGCGTCACCCGACACGTCTGTGTGTCTGTCTGTGGAGCGGAGCAGCATCCGGGAGGGAGAAGGCGCAGGAGGAGACCCGATTTATTAATCCACGAGTTTAAACTGATTTCTGCTCCGTATTTTCGCGGAAAACTCATAGTTTTAAAAACGGAAACAGTGTCAGACACACTGCCGCGGCTTGACACTCAGAAAAGTGCAAAAACATCAACGAACACCGGAAGTAAACAAAGTTGCGTTAATTACGTTAAAATATTATTGTGCGTTAACGCGGCCAAATTAATCGCATAGATTAACATGTTAACGCTGACAGCCCTAATATATATATATATATATATATATATATATATATATATATATATACTTTATGAGGCTATATATATATATATATATATATATATATATATATATATATACATGCATGTGTATATATATATATCCTTCCACCATCGGAGGCGGAGCCGAGTGCTGGTTTGCAGATGGCGTCTTGTCTCCTCTGCTCGTATTAGCATCTTGTGTAATGTGCTGCTGTCATGGCCTCCGACCACCTTATTATTAATCAGCAGCTTGCGCAGTATATCAGGACAGGCGCCGCCATATGTTGTCCCCGCGCCTCGAACGAGGGCGGCGTGCAGAATGTGTGTGTGCGTCTCAACGCTGACCTCCTAAATTGCCCCCGTCCTTCTCCGCCTACGTGACCATGAAACACCAGGACGTTCAAGCTGTAGCACTCCCTGCCCTGTACGGGGCAGTCATGTGGAAGAGCCTCGGTCCGGCCTCGCAGTCCTGCACTTAAGCTTTCATGTTCCTCCACACTGTAGAGAGGAAGGGAAGTGTTGTGTGTGTGTGTGTGTGTGTGTGTGGGGGGGGGGGGTGTACTTCTGGCACATTGTTTCTCAGTGAAACTAAAGGCAAAGGGCCGCCACACGTACTGTACACTTTTTGCTTGTAACAGACATACAGGCTTTCCAGAATACATTTCCGTCTTCACAAGAAGCTACTGGGTTGGGTTTGGGAATCAAAACTACTAAGTTAGGTTTGAGCAACAAGCCCTGTGTGTTTTTGTAGTCTCTATATACCCTTGTTTATACCCTCACACCTTTGATTATACCATTAGTCCTTTGATTATAACCTCACACCCTCACTTATACCCTCTATTATAACCTTACACCCTTGTGTATACCCTCTCTCGATTATACCCGTACACCAATATACCCTTGTTTATACCCTCACACCCTTGATTATACCCTTACACCCTTATACCCTAGATTTTAGCCTTACACCCTTGATTATACCCTGACACCCTTGGTTTTACCAATCTTATGGTCCCCAAAAAGAGCTCTCACCTAAATACTTTTTGCAGAGTTAAAGATGGGAAATAAGGGAGAAAATTAACAATACGATTGGATAGAAGAGTGGCTTTTCATATTGTTGTTGTTACTCGTCCATGTCAAGCCCTTGAACCACAGTGCCACGGTACACCTGTGAATGATCATCACCTGTGAATGATCATATTATCTTTTGGAGTCTCTGGAGCTCTGACATGTCATACCTGCTCAGTGTCAGGGCCCCACGCCGTGCCAAGATGCACCCTCAGAACTCACAGCGGGAACTTCCTGTACAGGAAATGTCAAGGGTAAGTACTGGAAATGTCTTCTGAAGGGCTTTGAAACTATATTTGTTTTCTAGGTCATCAGTGTTTACCACCTCTAAAGGATACACTCCAATTATGATCAGATGTACCTTAACACCTTAACACTTGTTTCCTTGCATTCCGATGGCTGACTTTTCTTAAAGGAAGCACCATAATGAGGAGGACGTTGGTGTTTTTATTAGATATGTGACACTCCTCCAACTGTCTCGGAGGCGGTCTCTCTCAGTCGGGGTTGATCAGCTGGCCCTTTAAAAGCTACCCCAGGTATTCACCCTGCATCCACATTGATCTCACATCTATGCACTGATTTCATTGCTGTTCCACAAGCTCTAATCTTGGTTGTAAATAACTACATTGAAGGTTTATTGTTTGGTTTTAATTGCATGTTTTGTATTTAACTTATTGATTTTGAGGATACCTTTAATATTGTATTGGTATATAGTATGGTAGACCCATTCAGTAGTCCATCCATTCTCAAATTGTTTGATCATGGGGCGGCTGTAACTCAGTGGGGTAAGGGGGTCGTCCGGCAACCCCAATGTCGTCAGTTTGATCCCAAGGTCATCAGTTTGATCCCCATTAGTTGAGAGTGGAAGTGTCCATGAGCAAGGCACTCAACCCCCAGTTGCTCCCATGGAACATCACTGCAGCCCACTGCTCCTTAATAACTAAGGATGGGTTAAATGCAGATAATTCATTGTGTTGCCTGTGTACCTGTACTCTGTGCAATGACAATCAATTGAATCCAATCCCAATCCAATTATTACAATCCATATATTGATATTTTTCAGAGGAGTTGTTCAAGGTGGGTTGAGTTGTTCAGGGTGGGTTGAGTTGTTCAGGGTGGGTTGAGTTGTTCAGGATGGGTTGAGTTGTTCAGGGTGGGTTGAGTTGTTCAGGATGGGTTGAGTTGTTCAGGGTGGGGTCAGTTGTTCAGGGTGAGTTGAGTTGTTCAGGGTGGGTTGAGTTGTTCACGGTGGGTTGAGTTGTTCAGGGTGAGTTGAGTTGTTCAAGGTGGGGTCAGTTGTTCAGGGTGGTTTGAGTTGTTCACGGTGGGTTGAGTTGTTCAAGGTGGGTTGAGTTGTTCAAGGTGGGTTAAGTTGTTCAAGGTGGGTTGAGTTGTTCAAGGTTGGTTGAGTTGTTCAGGGTGAGTTGCTGCCTTCAAAGTCCACTTTATTGTCTGTAGCTTCTCTGAATCGCATTAGACTCACATTTATGACATTTCAGAATGTGAGAGCCAAATACTAATATTGCCACAGCGGGAATTCATGTTGGTGGACAGACAATAATGGAAAAAGAAAACATCACATTATTTCGCATTTTCTGTCAGACCTTTCTTTCCAATTTTTATATTATTTCCAATAACACATTTCCTACATCCGCATTATATACACCTGCTACTTCTACTGTAAAAAAAACAACGCATTGTCAATTTTCTCCCGGCTTACGCTCGTTTTCCACATATCACAAATCTATGTCTAATCATAGTCTGAGTCTGACTTCATTAGTGAGGCAGGAAAGAAATATCAGCTGAGCAGAAGGTCTGAAAACTATTCTTCTTCTCAACCTTGAATAAAAAGTATTCTTATTGCAGAGGTCTACGCCAATTACTTTTACAACCGTCTCTATCAAAACTGATGGAACTGCTTCGGTAGCATCCAGTATGAACACATAATACCGAAGGAATCTCCAAGATAGGACAACTAATTGCTCAGATTAGGGCTAGTTGTGCAGAATAAATATATGAATATAGCAGAGTGTAAACCATAAAACATCCTCAACACATTTAGTGCTACAAACCAGCTGCTGTGCATCCCTGATTGTTGGGAATGAAACCTGATTATTACGTAATAGCAGATTAACATGGTAAGACAATGCTGTGCTGATTGGCCATTGGTGTCAGATAGAGGTCTAATCAGTGTGGCTCTACATGGGTAGCCATCTTTACAGAGCAACAAAAAGCTAAAAAAGGTAACCAGTGTGATATTTCTGCTTTTTTCCTCTTATTTTTTTTAAATGTATGACTCTCCTTCTATTTAGGATACTAGGAATGTTGTCAGTGAAATTGAGCAATTCTCGAAGAGACAGAAAGCCAACTGGGCATATGTGAAGCCTCCACCTATATAATATTAAAAAAATACATTTCAACATGTCACCAAAAAGTTATAAAATGTACCTCTTGCTCATTTTTACTGAATGGAGCCTGGTTGTGTGATAGTGAAACTCAGAGCAGCTGTGGTGCGTCCACCGGATGCATCCAGCTTGAGCTTGATCAAAGGTCTCTTGCTCGATGGAAAATGAGGATCAGAATGCGATGGATAGGTTTAGGAATATTTAATGGAAGAAAGTTTAACAAACAAATTGAAGCTACGATTGTAGGGCCGGACTGAATATTACGCCTCAGACTAAAAGCAAAGTGGCAGATAGGGACCTGTCTTGATAAAGCATAAACTCTCAAGTCAAAATAACCTATTACAACCTGACACTAGTCACAAGACCCCCAATAGCCCGGGTACCTTGGACTCTGTATTATTCTGACTGGTCCTTGTGATGTTCCTACTCCTACATAATCATCTACCTCTGACCGCAGTCACACCAACATGTGTGGGTGTTCATGAACTTCCGCCGACGAGGTTAGAAATGCTATTACATCCACCCTGTGGTTTCCCCTGACCACCTCCGGAGGTAGTTTGGTCAATTGGATCACAATCCATCCATCCGTCATCAATTTTGGGTTCACTTCCACCTTTTTTAGTTTTCATGTGGTCCGGCGCTATCCAATAGCAAACCAATTACCCATAATGCATTTCACTTCGAGGTGTAAAAGGGTTCATCGGCCTGCTGTAAACACACTAAGCCACTAGAGTAGAGGGTTAATATGTCCTCCTTACAATTAAAACACACATTTGAGAAAAGACTGCTTAACCATCTACATGAACTCCTCTAACAGGTGTATGTGATTGCATTGTTATGCAGCGGTGAGCATCAAACGCCAACGATCAATACAATAATGCTTAATTTGATGACGTTATTTACTGCCAATAATTCAATATTCATTGAAGCCTCGGTCTGGGTTTGAAATGAGAATTGAAATGAGGGGCGGAGACTGTATTGTTCATACAGCTCCAGAGAATATTGGCTTTCCGCTGTCAATACCAGGCGCTCTGCACACGCTCCGCGTTATTGCCCTCAGGACGCCGGCCTCCACCAGCCTCTGGTTATTTATTAACTAGTTGCCCTTCTGGTCGCCGGTCAATACGTTTTGAATATGGTAACTAAATCTGACTATTGACCTAAATATAATTTTTTTAACATTCACCATCTGTGTGAAGCCCTGTGAATTAATCTCTCGCTCTCTCTCGCTCTCTTTCTCTCTTTCTCTCTCTCTGCTTCATTAACATTCCACACACGTCTTTGTTGTGCTCTCTGCAGTTTTCACCCCAAAATACCAGGGAAAGGCATCCAGTCTCGGGAGGGGGGGGGGGGGGGGTTGTTTAGTTCCTGCACACACCGCCGCCTCATCCGCGTTGTTACCTCGGCGAGCGGAGACAGCGGGGGGGCTCAGGTAGAGGAGCTCCGGTTGTGTTTGTCGTGCAAAGCATTTGAATTGACAGTAAAGCCCTACTGCTGGTAGCTCCTCACACACTGGAGGTCTTTACCAAAATAATTGGTGTGTGTGTGTGTGAGGGAGGGGGGGGGGGGTGTCAAGAAGCAAGAGCCCTGCCCAGACTTCGGTATGTGTCTTTTATTCCCCTTTGATTTTAAGAATGGATCTCAGAATAATTTAACAATATGAAATCAATAAATTGTATTTTACCATTCATAATCTCCACATAACATAAGTAAGCCCCGCCCCTAAAGCATCCTTCACTTTGTGGTCTGTTTGACTCTAAATGACCATCATGTACTAAATGATGACATCATGCTGTATAGAAGACAACTTTAAACTAGAGATATAGATTTAAACTCATGTTTACAATGTTTTCTGAGGGAATACATCAAGAGAGAAGTAGTGTATATGGACTTCTATACAACCAGAGGAGTCGCCTCCTACTGGTCAGAAGAAAGAATACATGTTAAGACACTTCCACATTAGCTTCACTTGGCAGAACCGGAGGTTGCCGGCCGTCCTTCAACTGTTTTTCTCAAGAACATCGTTGCATTAGGATGTATTTGCCCTTTCATTACTACTCCTGATGTAACAATGACTCATTGTCCGGCGTGGCTTAAGTTCAGGCATGTGGAGGGACATTGATGAGTTTCAGAGTAACAACGTCACGGTAGCAACATAAAGTGTCATGATTATTGTTAGGTTGTAATAGTTTATTTTAATTCTGAAGGCTTATGCTTTAAATTAATACATATAGAAAGATATTATCGGAAATATTAGGGAGAATATTATTATGAATGTATTTTGAAGCATAAGGGAAAGACTGTTTTCTCTATGCAAATGATAAATGTAAATGGCAATAGTTAATGTCGCACGGGGATGAATGTTAGTTAGTATTTCAAAAATGTCGAAGCCGGTTGAAGCCCGTACTCTAATCCCTAAAGTGACCTACTAGACTTTTATTGTGAAGGAACTGTTTGGCTAGTGCCTGTGGGGTATCAGGTCGGACCCGCAATCGCGAGCCTTTATTGTCTGTTTAAACTTTTTGCCATTAAATATTGTTAAACTTAATTCACCGCATCTGGAGCCTGATTTTCATCATCTGCGAAGTGCCCAGTACCCAAACCTTTATATGTATCAGCCTTGTGTGTGTGGCAGACGCTCTGACGCTATTGGCTGAGGTCCGGTTTTGCACACGGCCCATTTTGGTTGTCGGCACGAGGCGATGTGTACTGACGGAGCTCCAAATGTCACAACGACAGCTCGGTGCGACTGTGGAGAGCAGACGATGGATTCCATTTAGCTTTAGCATTAATGAAGCGATGGCGTCCCCAGGATGAAGCTCTCAGTCCTCTTCTCATCTCGTCAGTCGAGTTTACCGACCCGGCGACACGGTGGCAGGATGAGGTGGCAGCACTCTGATTATCTTCTTGTGTAGAGTCACTGCTGCTGTGGAACTGGAACACTCTCAGTTTCCTCCCTTGTTACTACCCGAGTCACGCAATGAATGAGTGTGTGATCATCCCCCCCTCTCTCTCTCTCTCTCTCCGTCCTGAATCCTCTCCTTTTGCGCTCTCATCTCAATCAATAAGTGTAACTCTGCCCACAGAGAGACCCCGAGGCTCCTCCCTGTCCTCTGCTCCGCTCAGAGCTTCTCTCTCTCCTGGCCTCCTCTCTTTGTACTCTTCTTTAAATATACAAGCCCCAAACTCAGGCAGGGGCTTTGCTCTTTGTATTTTTAATGTACTGCATGCACTCTTCTCACTGAAAACTTGTCCTGAAGCCGCGTTCACACCAAAAAGCGTTACAAATTTTTCACCAGGTAGATCCCATGCAGTCATTGAGCTGTGTGAGCCTACGGGTGATGTCATGTATAAATATAAATACATGTGATATTAATGTTATGAACCCAAACACGAGGGCGTTAGATGTTTAGATGTGTGTGGGATGTCCTCAACAAGTATGAAGCAGAACTAGTGGTTAGTGATAACTGTTTCCACGGAGTAAAGCCACAGAGATAAGCTCCGCCCCCTCTAAGGAGCGATGGAAGCCAAGATGAGAGTTCGTGCTCAGCATTCACAGATGGACTCTGATCTTTTCTGCTGCCAACTGATCCCAAAACCCAAAAAGGATTGTTAAACTTACTTGCGATTCAAAAACTGGGAGGAGAAAGAAAGCAACTTAGTTTATTTTACTTTTACTTTGGGCGAGGCTTTTGGGTTTCATTTAGAAACGTGCCTTAAAGGCAGAAGTGTCTCCGGTGTGCAGGGTGTCAACCTTTTTTACGCTGACACCCTGCACCCCGGAGAGAGCCCGGTTCCACAGGGAACCGGCCTGGCTGGCTAGTGGCCCTCAGAGGTGTAACGGCCAGTTCCACCGGTACCGATGGTCTCTAACGATCTCCCGACGGAAGGTTACCCTCGTACCTGGACGCTCGGTGTCCTTTTTCACTTTTACCTGGAGTCCAGCCCGTTTCTCTGCACCTGAGCTTCACCCATGACAACCCATGATACCAATAAAGTGTAGACCGGTGTCTATATATCTATAGAACGCTATACGGTTTGGATAGTTGTCGGTTTAAAACACTCAGACTTAAAAATGTATGACAAACTTTGAAAGGAGGTTCAACAGCTATGAATCTCTCTCCCAGGCTGTAGACCAACAGGAGCCGGGGGTCTGCCAGTAGTGTTTCTTTCCTTGTACAAAGCCAATGTGGAGCGTCAATATCAGTTTGTGTAGCTGTGGGGACGTAGCTCATCTCCCCTCAGGGGCTGGACGATGACCTCTCAATCAGCAGATGACGTCTCGATGGAGGAGCTGATTGACTGATGGCTTGTGAAATGCTCGACAACGGCTTATTTAGTTAAACTGCAATGCTGTGGATATTTAACACGAGAGTACGAAAGGTTTAACGGCTAAATAGTTTGCAACACCCGTCTATGAAGTAAAACTCAAGCTGATGAGCAAAGTGTCGTGCCAAAGTGTGGTCATTTGAAAAATCGATATCGAGCTCAAAACGAAGAGCGTGATCCTTGTTTCTCTGGACCTGTTATACCGGTTGTTCACCACCGTTCTCCCCCCAGGACACTCATGACTGTCCAGGAGAGAAGCTGTGTAATCTAGATGGATGCGTCAGCCCAGCGGGGTTCTGGTGCGCGTAATATGCTTATGTGTTTGGGGTCACTGAGAGGACAACGTTGTAAAACACCCGACCAACAGGATCTTCTTTCTCTGGTTATAATGTACAGAACCCTCCCTTACATTGAGACCCAAAACCCTGTTTACGTTGATTTGTTTTATAGCCCGCTGGCCGTGTTAACACACAACTACATCTGTGCTTGTTAACGGTCTGTTCATTCAGAGCTCTCCATCTCATGATCTACGCCTAGGAGAAGTGCTCATGCAGGCCTTTGTTTTCGAATGAATTCACATTAAATTGCAAACCTTCCAACAATACCAAGTCTCAAACATCTCCTCTAGTTTTACAGGAGGTGTTTATTGCCACAAGCCTCCCACACGGCCACATTGTTACATCGTAGTAATAAAAAGGTACGTTAAGAAAATAATAATGCGACAATATTCTTGTGAAACACAGTTGAAAGAAGGCCGGCAACCTGCAGTTCTGCCAAGTGTCTTAACATGTGAATTCTCTCTCCTGACCAGCAGGGGGCGACTCCTCTGGTTGTAGAGAAGTCAATGCTTCATGTGTTAAAGCTGCATTCTCTCTCCTAACCAGCAGGGGCAACTCCTCTGGTTGTATAGTAGTCTATATAATGACTCTACTTCACTCTGCAAACATGATGTTACGTCTTAATCTCTAGTTTAAAGTCGTCTTTAATACAGCGTGATGTATTAAACATGTGCATTTTCTCTCCTGACCAGCAGAGGCGACTCCTCCGGTTGTATAGAAGTCTATGAGAAGATGCCTATGGATTTATTCCCTCAGTAAACATTGTAAACCATAAAGTGGAATATGCTTTATGGCTTGCCATGACTGAACAGTCGCTTCATTACAACAAAGAAATTACCGAACTCGAGGCTTCAAAACATCGGTCCCCAAATCCCAACGACTACGTCCACTTATGTTATACAGTACAGTCTATGGTTGAAACTCAATCTCACACCTATAGGTAAATAAGGTTTATTGATAATGCACTTTTCACAGACTAATGGTCACCAAGTGCAATCCAAGAGGTCAATTAAAACAAATTCACAATAAGACGGTTTTCTCTGCATGGTATTTGATTAGCTCCATCGGTTATGAGGGCGGGTGGTGCTCCTGAATGGTTTGATATAGCACCTGCTGAACACCCCCCCCCCCCCCTTATGTGTTCATGTATTTATCTAGTTGATGGACATAAGGCCAAAACATGTCAACAGTTAAAAGAGCAAAGTAAAATACATAGTAAAAGATGGTGCAGTAAAAAATAAACACAAAAAGCCATTGTTGCACTGTCATTGTCTATTCCGTGGACCTTTGTCAACCGATCATGCCAGAACAAAATCTATGCTCACTAATACCGAATTTCGCTCAGACAGACTTTGTGCCAAAGTGGACCGGCGCACCACGAGTTTGGATCTCAGATGTGTGGGCAGCACAATCTGGACGATTCATTAAACGTAGGTCTTTAAACGATCCTTTAGGTCAAGTCTCAGATCATCACTTCAACGCTCAATGCTTCTGGGCTTTGGTCTCCAATTAGGACTCGCTGAGTGAGGACTACTAGTGCATCATCATAACTTGATCTCTTGTATAGCACAATGGAGACTTCATCCAGTTTGTTTCACGTCACAATTGGCAACACCTTGTGGTCGTCATGCCAACAGCAATTGTCAAGGCCATTGAGACGATGCGCTGAGCGGTGGGAGCCGGGGCAGACACTAGCTGCAGGTCTTATGATTAATTCACACCGATGGACACTTGAATCCCCTCCCTCTCTTCTCCTTTCACTTCTCAGCCTCCAGGACCACTGATGGTTTCATCAGAACATCACCAGGCTAAAGCTCCCTCTCAAACAGCCGTCAGAATCGCCACGGTCAGTTAGAAAGGGAAAAAAGCACCTGGAAGCAGAATTAACTAGATTATTGAACAAAGACCAAAACCCTAAAACATCCCATTTTGTACTTAAGTATTTAAGCAATGTGATTTGTCCACTTCACCTTTGACTCTGTTTTTACATCATCACCTCCCCCCCCCCAACATCCTTCGTCCATCATCCAACCCCTTGCTTACTTCCCTCGATCCTCATCTCTTTGCACCTCATCCCTTTTTCCTTCATTCCTCGACGCTTATCCCTTTCCCCGAGGGACATAGGCAGAAGGGCTTTTCCTCCATCTTCCATATTCAACGTATTGTAAACCCATACCTTTATTGACATTGTCTTTTTGTTCAAGATAGGTTTGAAACGGCGAGGAAGTTCTTAATGCCCCACAACACCCGCCGGTTTTCTGATCTGATAATTCCTCCTTCCTTGCTGCTCAATCCTCACATGACCTGGAGATTGATCTGCTCTGCCATCGTGGAGATTGTTCCAGTGGTCGTAATTCAGGATCCAAAAGGGAGGAAGCTTGAGAGAGGAAAAGCCAGACTACTACCAAAGTTTGAGCAACGAGTTGCTGGTGCCTAGAACCCAAACCTCACAACAGTTTTATCCTTCCATGGACAGACGTGTATAGCCAACTCTGATATTATGTTTCCCTGATTTACTGCGTTGGCTGTATGACCCGTTGCTACGCCAGAGGAGAAACAATCCCATATATCAAGTCAACCACTGCTGCTCTTCTTACTGGACTTTGCATGTGCCCCCATGTTACCATAGCTTTTCTCACAAACCTCCAGCTTCCTCCAACAGTCTAAAGCACAGGTGTCAAACCCAAGGCTGGCGGAATCCGGTCCGCCACGTTATGTCATGTGGCTTCAAAGACATGCGATTACCTTTTCTTAAAAATGTTTTTGAAAGTGAATAGTTTCACTTGCTCACCAAAAGAGAAACGCATTGCTTTACTCGCTTGAGTTTACTCGCTGGACTATTTGTCATCATATTTTGATCATAATTGACTATAAAAGGGAATATTAATAACTACTTTTTATGTTGGCATGTTCTGTCCATCCTGGAGAGGGATCCTCCTCTGTTGTTCTTAAGGTTTCTTCTCTTTTAAGTTTTTTCTATTTCTTGGGAGTTGTTCCTGATCCGATGTGAGGTCAAAGTTCAGGGATGTCTATGTGTACAGATTATATAGCTCTCTGAGGTTGTAATTTGTAAAATTGGGCTACAAAATAAACTACATTTAATTGAAAATGAACGCTATTGTTTTTTCTTGAACGAGCATTTCTTTATTTGTTTGCTTCTAATTGAAACGGCCATACCTGAAATCTAAGAAGCCACGCACGCAGTATGTGTCAAAGGACTACCGGGGCACACAAACAGCTAAGATTTGAAGATTGAATGGAAGTCGTGCAACAGTAGGAAGTCCCACTCATACGTCTGGTTTGTGCCACAGCGAGTGGGACTAGAGTACATGTTCCTTTCTATTCACAATCACTCAGAATGTTGGTACAGCTAAGTGGAACGATTGCTAAAGACACACCCTGCTCATGGTAGGGGACTGGAAAAACCTTGTGTTTTTTTCATACTCACAGCTAGAAGTCCACCTCCACTATTCATTATTCTGCCTCAGGAGAACCCACCCCACCCCCTCCTCCAGTCTCCTTCTTTCTCCACATTCCTTTACAACGACACAGAAGATGGAAATAAGGAAACATCTGTTAATTGAAAGCACTTGGTTACAGTAAGGTGGAAAAGAAGAATTTGTTCGCTCAATAAACTGGATTTCCGAAACCTTTAGTGTGATACACTAAATTGAATACCTACCAAATAGATGTGTCATGCCATCCCAGCTTTAAAAAGTGTATTTGTAGTTGTTACAGTTGCCCGTCACACTGAGGTATGTCTGCCCCGTATGGGTTTGACCTTGGGCTGACAGAGCTTCTCTTAACAGCATTTAATTGCCAGCAGCTGGTAGGGATGGATGTCTCAGATGTCTGTGCTGACTGATGGGCAGCTCTTAGCCAAACCTCACAAGGCTCCTCAGTGCTACTCGTGGCCTGAGAGACACAGACGGGGGGTGGGGGTTCTGAGGTTTGCCGATCGACCTGTCTGCCATCGACACCCTGCAGCCCCTCCCTCTGCTCCGGCCTCAACTAGAGAGCATTTAGTGAGCTCAACTCTCTACTGGAGCAATACGGTACAACAAGCTCCTTAAGATATGATGGAGCATCACCAATCAAGGCTTTGTAAGTTAAGAGAATCATTTTTAAAGTGAGTCTTGATTTTACAGGGAGCCAGTGCAGAACAGCTTGTGCAGGAGTAATGTGATCTCTTTTCTTAGTTTTAGTGAGAACACGAGCTGCAGCATTCTGGATCAACTGGAGGGACCTAAGAGACTTATTAGAGCAGCCTGATAATAAGGAGTTGCAGTAATCCAGTCTCAAAATAACAAATGCCTGAACCAGTTGTTCTGCATCACTTTGAGACAAGATGTGCCTGATTTTTTAAATATTACAAAGGTGTCTGACTAATATTGCAAATATATTTTTTAACTAAATGCATTCTCAAGGTTTTGTAAAGGATAGATATACCTATAATCAGATTTGATAACACAGTTGCTTGTTGTTGAGTCAAAAATCCACCTTTGACATGAAGAGTTTGACAAACTCAGGCAACATTTATGAAGATATCCGCATCCCTTACAGCCATTTGTGATAAAACACGGATGCAAACTTTCTCCTTTTTCCCCACTTGTTGTGATTTTAGGAGCCAATTCAATGCATGGAAAGTAACTAAGTACATTTTCACATTTGCTCTACTAAAATTGGCTGTACACAATTTTTTTATCATTACAATGTGTAGACAATGTCAGAGGTATTTCCCTCAAGAGTTGGTGGGGACCAAAACCAGAGCTAAATGGTGCTAACATCAATAACCGTGTACGCCTGTGTCAGCATAATAGGGACAAGCTCTGATAAAACATAGTTGTTTGCTGCTCCATTTATGCTATGGATGAATTGCACATAGAAATGTCAAATGGAATCGACTGGAATGGAATTTCCTTGAGATTTCCTCAGATCTTGTCCAAAGTTGAATTGTAATAGTGTTGGGGATGTTTGTATTTGTATCAAGCCCCATCCTCACGTTTGTATCAAAAGGAAATATTTCAGTTTATAACCAAATACCTGCAAAGTTATGAGTTCCACATCGACCATACATAACAGAAGTTATGAAAGAAGAAAACTCCTTAAAAAGGGCCATTCAGTAGAATCAGTATGATGCCCGGTCTCATTCCCAGGGCGTCAGCGAGAAGGTTGGCTTTAATTATTCTAAATGCTTGCCATTAATGATGTGTGAAATCGGACAAAATCATGCAGGGTCAACAGATTCCAGTGGGGGCCTCACTTCGGCCTTCAACCAGCAGTCAGAGCTCCGACGTGAGCTGGGAAGCAGATTCACCTCGCAGCCCAAACAACTAAATAATGTGTGGACTATTGAGAGGAGGACCAGCATTGAAAACATGTGTTGGTAGAAGTACATTTTTCAGCAGTTATAGTTTTTCCTCAAGTTTTTTGTGGCAATGTCGGCGAATCTTTAGGTCGGCGAATCTTTAGTTCGGCGAAAACCGACATCGCCACTGAAAACTCCTGTAAAATGTTATAATAATAAGATCCAATATTCTGCTTCATCGATTCAATTCAGTTCATTTTGTACAGCCCACAATCACAAATTAAAAATTTGCCTCAGTGAGCTTTACAACCTGTACACATACGACATCCCTGACCTTTGACCTCACATCGGATCAGGAAAAACTCCCCCCAAAACCTTTCTGGGAAAAAAAGGAAAAAACCCTCTAGGAGAGCAACAAAGGAGGATCCTTCTCCAGGATGGACAGAAGCAATAGATGTCATGTGTACAGATAAATAGAGTTACCTAAGATGTCCCCCGGCAGTCTAGGCCTATAGCAGCATATCAATATATAGTATTACAAGCTCCTTAAGATATGATGGAGCATCACCAATCAAGACTTTGTAGGTGAGGAGAAGAATTTTAAATGTGATTCTTGTTTTTACAATGAACCAGTGCAGAGCAGCTAATACAGGAGTAATGTGATCTCTTTTCTTAGTTTTAGTGCGAACACAAATTGCAACATTCTAGATTCTAGATTTATTAGAGCAGCCTGATAATAAGAAGTTGAAGTAATCTAGTCTAGAAGTAACAAACACGTGAACCAGCTTTTCAGCATATTTTTGAGACCAGATGTGCCTGATATTTTTAATATTACAAAGGTGTCTGACTAATATTGCAAATATAAAGAAGATACAGAGTTTTAACTAAATACATTTTCAAGGTTTTGTAAAGGATAAATATATATAATCAGATTAAATGATGCAGTTGCTTGTTGCTGAGTAAAAAATCCACCTTTGACATGAGTTTGACCAACTCAGCTAACATTTATCAAGATATTACTTTAGTGGTCTTACCATCAGTCAATAGTATTAAAATATGATCTTGACAACTGAAGGCTGATATTTACTGAATAGCAACATATTTGGCCAGTTATGGCAATCATTATTAACTGCAGGTGGGGTGTGTCAAAACTGTTTCTAAAAGAATAAGAAATAAAAAAATATATTATTTTTGTCATTTAAACATCTCACCATAACATTATTTAGCTACTGTTGAACATTCGAGGCACTACACACAGTTTGGACATATATCCATTAATTGTTCATTCTTGTTTAACTCACTTTGTGAGACCAATCGCTTTTTTTAATTTCTTAAAGTAAATTGTGAAGCCATCCTGTTTAAAGGTAATTCAAGATGTCTCGTTAAACAAGACCCACCCAATAACCCCTCTGTGTTCATCCATCTTATCTCCAGAGATGACAGACCATGTTTGAACAGCAGGTGTTTCTGTGTAGTTCTCCCTGGAGAGGTTTATTTAGGCTGAGCAGTCTGGACCACTACCCATAATCCTCCTGCAGACACACCTGTATAGAAGCGTATAAAGAGCCTGGAAAGAACTGAGTCAAACATCGAGCTTCAAGGAGTCTCTCCACACCAGCTCCACAGCACCAGACTCACCCTGAAGATGACTCCCTCTGCCAGCCTGCTGCTGCTGCTCCTGCTCGGCCTCTCTCAGGCCTACCCTCTCGAGGAGGAAGGGAGCGAAGCAGAGCCCCAAACAGAGGAAGATGACAGCGTCGACATCGGCACCAGGATTCTGACATCCAACGGCGCCTCCAATGAGATGCTGTTGGAAGGAGACCTGTTAGCTCCCAAGACCAGAAACGCCATGAAGTGCTGGTCTGAGCAGTGCCTGTGGAAGAAAGGCTCCAATGGCCTGGTCACGATTCCCTTCACCATCAGCAATCAGTTCCCTAGCGGGGAGCAGCAGAAAATTGACAAGGCCATGAAGTCCTTCTACCAAAGCACCTGCATCCGCTTTGTCCCCCGTCAGAACCAGAACGACTACATCAGCATCGTGAACAAAGGCGGATGCTACTCAGCTCTCGGCAGAACGGGAGGAATGCAGGAGCTCTCTCTCAACAGGCAGGGCTGCCTCTACCACGGCATCATCCAGCACGAGATCATCCACGCTCTGGCCTTCCACCACGAGCAGACCAGGAGCGACCGCGACTCCTACGTCCGGATCAACTGGGACAACATCGACCGACAGATGGCCTACAACTTCGACAAGCGGGACACCAACAACCAGAACACTCCCTACGACTACACCTCCATCATGCACTATGGAAGAACAGCTTTCTCCATCTATCAAGGGCAGGACTCCATCACTCCCATCCCCAACGCCAACGCCCAGATTGGCCAGAGGCAGGGTATGTCCAGCTGGGACATCAAGAGGATCAACATGCTTTACAAGTGCTAACAACAAAGCTTCCAATCCCTTCTGATACAAAGTTATCATTCTAGTTATTCATTCAAAACAATAGAAAAGTGTTTTAGTTACATCTGTAGGCCTACTTTATCAAAAACAACAACAACCTAACAGTATTATGTCCCTTGTGTCTACTATACTTGTAATAAAACACAAACTAAGTCAAAATAAAATTGATTAGCAGCAATTGTGTGTCTACAATCCTCTTTTGTTTCCTCCTTATCATCTGACATGTGTCCGTCTGCCTTTCCCTTCCTACCTTTAGATTGATTATGACATTATGATGTCCCGCTCAGGCCCCCCTATCTTATGCTTCCCCTGCCAGATGGCTGCCTGTTCCTCAATGTACTATGTACAATAAAAGGCCCTGATTGAAATGGTCATCACTGCATGTTATGGGCAGGCGCCTGCCTCCTGCTCTTCTATTGGTCAGAACAGTCCTATCTCAGCTCACTCATTGGCTCACTTGATGCTCTGCTTCCCATACACCTTAATGCTTAATGTGAACACAATTCTAATTAAGTGGCATTAACTTCAAAATGTTCAAACAAACACTCACCATTATTGGCTTTTCATATGAGTTGCAGGTCTGAAATCAGTTGTTCTAGCTAATGTTGTTATAGCTAACAGTTGTTATAGCTAACAGTTGTTATAGCTAACGTTGTTGTAACTAACAGTGTTATAGCTAACATTGGTATAGCTAACATTGGTATAGCTAAAAGTTGTTATAGCTAACAGTTATTATAGCTAACAGTTGTTATAGCTAACAGTTGTTATAGCTAACGTTAGAAAATGCATATGTGTTTACACATCCAGTCGACATTTAGTAATGTAACCATTCATTTGGCGTCATGCTGCTGTCCACCTAACATATTGAAGTCCATATTTTACTTGTGATAATTCCCTGTAGGTCTGTCTGGCTCTGATGGTCGCTCAGCCACAGTGGCCTCGATGACCTCGATGGTTCTGTAGTTCAACAGGCAGAATACAAACAACAACATTTCATTTAGAAAGGGAATAAATCTTGCAGACAGCGTGGTGTTCTCTTAGCACCATGCTGCTCAATGTCAGTAAAACCAAGGAGATGATTGATGATTCGGGGGGAAAAGGAGGCGAAGACTAACGCCCCTGTCTACATCAATGGAGCTGAGGGAGAGCAACTTAACAGTTTTAAGTGCATGCAAATCAGCATCACAAACAACCTGGCAGTCATCACACACCTCCACCCTGGTGAGGAGAGCTCATAAAACTGAAGGAGGTAAAATGCCTGGGCCAAATTCTTGTTCAATTTGACAAAAGGTGCAATAGAAAGCCTCCTGGCTGGAAACGATACTGCTCTAGAGCGTGTGATTTAAAACCGCCCAGAACATCATCTACCGAACATCAGTGATATTGTTAACAGGAGGTGTCTCAGAAGACCTGGAAGGATATTAAAAGACAATACCAACCCAGCCACAGCCGAGTCACCCTACTGCCATCTGGCAAGAGATTCAGAAGTATCAGCTGCCGTCCCACTGGACTTCAGGGCAGTTTCTTTCTTCAGGCTGTAAGACTCTGTAATTCATCCTCCATCATCTATTTATGAAATACTGTTTTTTAAGGCTGTTTTTTTAATGTAGCAGATTGGGAATACAAACCGCATGTTGTTGCACAACCCTGTTGTACAATGAATAACCTTGTAATAAAGTGAAACGTTGCATATAACCAGTGGTGGGTTTAACTTCTAATCTACCAGAAACTGCTGGAAAGCGGTTCTATGTATGATGATAGTTTGAAGACTGTTGCGCAGGGTTCTGGCTGCCATCCCGCCACCACAGCTGATCGCAGCCACTCGCGTCTCAGACCTATCCCAGAATCGTCTAAGAAGTGTCTTTCCTCTCTGCCCCACAAAGACTCCATGCCGAGTCTATTTTTGATGGACTCTCAGGTCATTGCAGAGTGTCTACTTCGTCAGTTTAACTGGATGGCCTGAAAGCCCCTTTCCCAACATTGACAACACTAAAAGACAGGTAGCTTCAAACCATGAAAGTCTAGGCCTGTTTCTCACTATCAGTGAAAAGAATGCCCTGTGACAGCAGTTCCTAAATATTTAGTATTTTTTAACAACCTGTTTGATCCTCTCACTGCTCGCATCCACCGGGTTTCATGACAATCAGGCCAGAAGTATTTTTTGCCGTAATCCTGCTGACAATCACCAAACACACAAACTAAAACCATAAGCATAACCTCTTGGTGGAGCATAATAGAATCAATTGATGTCCCTCTTCTCATGAGAAGAAAGAGTTTATCGTCTGACATTCTCTACTGGTCCCCAGAGGCGATCAGTGTCCAGCATCTGTCAGCAGAAAGATAACACTGAGTGGCTGTCTTGATTTGGTTGAAGCCTGATGCATCGACTCATATCTTCTACTTCTCTATGAATCATACATTAATGGATGAGACGGCCCTTATCTCCATGCATGTCTGCTCTCACCCACTTCAACAGAGAAAATAAGAATGTGACTATGATCTGCCTGTATCACACACATATATATACCTCCAGACCTCACCAAACTACAAACTCCTTATTTTCTTTTCCCGTGAAATTTCTCTTACGTTGTCAGATTAATAAAGTCATGTGCAGGCATGGGGTCGTGACTAGTTGGGCTGAGTTTTAATACTCAATACCTTTTTCATATTGATCAAAATAACCGTGTACAAATTGAACCTGAAACTTATTTCTTTATTTTTTACTTTAAGCAATTACTAATTGTGTGGATTTTCTCATAATCATTTACTGCAAGCCTTTTTCAATTCAATATGACGTGTGAGTAGTACACTTGAGTGGCAGTTATAACCCATACATCCAGAAGATAACACACACGTTTTCAAACTCTTGTGAGATGATTGAAGTTAGGCATTGACCTCAAATGGTTCAGGTTGGGCAATGACCTCAAATATTAAGGGTTAGGCATAGAACTCAAATGGTTCAGGCTAGGCTTTAATTCACGCTACCTTTAAAGCGACACTATGTAACTTTTCCCCTGTAGCGCCCCCTTCAGGTATTTAACGTCTGGCTCTCGAGCCACATATGGATCTTCGGTCACGTGCCCTCACAGCTGATCTCCCAGCTGGTCGATGCGCTCTACCGGCAGCGCTCTCTCGGCAGCTGCAGCGAGCCGTTCAGCTGCGGCATGTCATTCTGTCTGTACGCGTCGCGTAGCGGAGCAAATAAAAAGTCACCTGCGAGGTGGACTGGCACTATATGACGTTGCGTAAAGCTGCCAGACAGCAAGTTGAACTACTTCCGCCGGAAGTACCGGGTCGTTACCAACCATCTTACATTCAGCAGTTTTCAGCCCACAGACCCCTGATGGCAGTGGCGGAGGAGCAAATCAACATATTAAAAGTCATTGTAGCGGCACCATTTTTTTCAAGCTGTTATTTTAAGGTGGAAAAGTTACATAGTGGGGCTTTAACAGTTTAGGGTTTAGGTTGGTCAAAGGCCTCAAATGGTTCAGATTAGGCAATAAACTCACATGTTTATGGTTTGGCATTCACCTTAAAAGTTTCAGCTTTGGTATTGACCGACTCATTCTGATGACCTTTTAACTGGATGTTGTTGAGTCCACGTCAACAGTGAAGAGAGTTCAATATTCCTTTGGACAGATACTAAACCTCAAAATTGTCTTGAGCTAAAATTATCAACCAATAATTAAATGGCGCAGCTCTCACTTTCAAGAGTGTCTACGTTAACAATAATTGGATTTGAGGGTGCAAAAATGTGAATTGTAATCGGCTCCTAAAATAACTAGTGTGTGTGTGTGTGTGTGTGTGTGTGTGTGTGTGTGTGTGCATGTGTGTGTGCATATAGCCTTGCCATTAAGGGTATCTCTGTTATAAGTGAGAAAGAAAGGATGAATTGGCCTTAAAGACGTCGATTACCCTCTGTAACCTGCCAGCTGAACGGCAGAGCAAAAAGATGTGACACACTAACAGACCCTGACGACATGTGACGTCAACATATTAACTAACGAGAAATGCCATTTTCTTTTTGACATGGTCAAAAGTCAAAGTCTTCATTTCTATGGTTGCAAAGATTGATTAATTTCCCCAAGGATCATCAATCTGACTTTGGATGGACTTCTGTCATGTGTATGAATATTTTCATTTGAGGTTTTACCTCCCGGCAATGTGGGGCCTCGATCACACTTAGCCGCTTAAAAACGCTGCTTGGCGAAGCAAATAAATGTGATGAACGGGGGAAAAAGGATCCATACAGGCAGCTTTTGCAGCTCTACTGAAAAATTCCATTGTTATTTGTTTAATATAAGCAGCTGATATTGACAGCAGATGACTGTTGAAGGTAAAAACTGATTCTGACAGTAAGGAAGGGTATAAAGTACTGGAATTGGGTTTAAGGAAGCTAGAGACAATTTGTATGCTGTAAAGTATGAATTTCTTGCATTAGAGTTTTGCCCAAGATGCCTATGGAAACCGATATCTGTGGCTTATGATACACTATTGGCAAGCTTACATGAAACACAATTCCATTTACTTTCTAGCTGTTTTAGGTTCAAGGTCCCTGTGGATGCTTTTCTGTGGGTTCCTTTTAGCGATAACACATTGTTAAAGGAATAGAACGTCTGACACTGAAATGATAAAGTATGCGAAGGGTTTGTTTATTCATCACGTGGGAGTTTTAAAAGACGACCACTTTGAAAGAAAGCACAAGTGTCGGGTTCTGAGGTTCATTGAGTGAGGATGCTCTAGTAGTCCCATAGTGACAAGATCACGCAAAAAAAAAGCACAGCTTCCTTCCTCTCACATCTGTAACCACTGGACACAAAACCTCTTCTACTTCACTGAAAAGTGACCTGGAGGTTTCATTTCCTGTCCCACCAGACTGAACATAAACTATCAACCTATGTTGTGGCTCAGTCATGGTTTGTAGCTTTGCTCATCCGATCTCAACACTTACATCCAAACCTACAAACAGCTCCTTAAAAGAGCTAAAGAACCAGAGAGGTGGAGGTGCTGTAGAACCAAAGTGGGCCCTGACTAGAAAGCTTTTTTAAAAACAGTTCTACTAAGGATCTTGATAAGAGGGCGGAGGTGATTTATCTTTATCTAATAACCATAATCCTCCAAAACTAAACGTGTACCGGAGTTTCCAAAGTTCAGAGCCATGGGATAATAATAGCGGTGTAGAAGGCCCTGCCCAGGAAACTGAAAAAGAGACCATATATGAAATTAAGAGGGCTAAACTCCTTTTTGACCGCAGGGACTTTCAATATTTGGGGGAACTCATTTTCTTTGGACCGCAGGGGACCACAGTCTAAATTAACTTTTCGCAAAAATGCCTTGGTTAGAGGTAGTACTCTCTGAATACTCAGGAACTTTTCGTTTCGGGATTTGGTTGATTGAACGTACACAGCACCGCTGCTTCTTCAACGAGTCTAATGCTTGAATCTCGCATTTCTTTTTTCAAAATTGGACGACTCATTTGAGAAAAAGACAGACGACAGTACAGGAGAGTGAGGCGGTGCTGCGAATGAGAGAATACAATGTATTTCTTGAATGTTTTACAACGGTTTTGTTCTAAAGCACAGATCAATAACCATCCAAAACCCAACCGAAGAGTTGCCGTGGAGACAAACAATCTCAGTTTAATCTTCATCCTCCGCATTTCTTTCATGACAACGTGCATCAGTAGATGCTACTCAGCAGCAGATGTCATTGCAGTGAGACAAAACAAATGTTCTCGTTATAATTGGCGTAATCTTTGCAGGTCTTCAGACTAAAATTGCCAGACAGAAAATTTCCCATTTATTGAAAAGTAGTCCAGGAACTAAACTGACTAGGTACCTCTTTGTGGAACAAGGCCTAAATAAAGCCAGGAGAATAATTATCAATAATAAGAATAATTAGCCAATAGTACAAATTAATGGTTTAGATTCAAATTCAAAGCTTGAAAATGCACTTCATATTATTTTTTATTTCATCCCTATAACCAATACTGGATTCATGGGGTCAATAGTGATATAAGAGAGTTCAGAAATTTGAGTGAATCTAGTGGTTCTTCACATGAGCTGATAACAGTACACAAGAACATTGGATTTGGTTCCATCAGATATTATAACAATGCCATATCTATATTTAATCGTTGACACGATTCACTTGGGTGGAACTCTACATATTATCCACTCCTTTGCACTGTAGCCTTGGCCTTTACACCTGAATATAAATCTATGGATGGTAGGTGAAACGGCACACTTAATTAGATTAATTCCTCCCATCATCAAAGGAATTACCTTTTGATTAATGTCGCTGTCCATCTCTTGACCTCAGTGACCAGTTAGCACAGCCATGACAAATGGAGTGGAGCTTTCTATTTCCATGGACTCTCCAGCGTCCCCCTGCCTCCATTACTGTCACAGTCCACTTCCTCTGCTCTGACGACGCCCATCTTTATCTTTTTCTAGGAGTTGGAGAAACGAAGGAAAGGTGGGGATAAAATAGGAGACGGTTTCCCGCCTAAAAGACAGCTTAGGCTGTAATTCACTGAAGATAGCGATCTGGAGGCGTTTTCTCAGACCCTCCTTTTTATCGGCGCGGACTCTCATCCTCCAGCCGCTGACAGTGTTTATCTAAAATGCAATGTTTCTGAACTGTAAAGCACTACCTTTGTTGCCCCTGACTCGATGAGCAGGGCACCGTGGGTCCAAATCAATAACGACTTACAAGTTCCCGCGCGCCTTAGAGTTGGGTGGCTGAGCCTTGCGGGGACAGCTGTGGAAGTGGAAAGTCTCCGAGTGTCCACCGGTGCATGGACAGCCGGCCCTTATCTTGTTGCTGCCGGACCCTGAAACGAAAAGATTGCGTGTCACAACAACTCCTCGAGTAACGTCTACAGAGCTCTATCCTCTTGTGTTTATCCATTGGCTGGACCACTTCCCACAGTGCTTTCTGCTTTTTGTACATTTTATTATTCTAACTAAAAATGAAATGCCTAAATATGCTTCTAACAAAGGGCTTCACCAGTCCTCTTGACATCCTATGAAACCCCTTTCGGACACCATGGTGACACCATTGCAAACAGCACTTAGCACACCTACCGAGAGCACTTTTAGCAGAATGGAAAGCAGACTCTAAAAATCAGCAAAACAAAATAGATTATTCAAAAACTCTATTGTAACAAAAGTAAAGAACAAACACAAAGATTTCATATTTATTTATATGGAGCTCTTAATAGGATCTGTTATATCGAAATTTCCACAAAGAATGTAGAGATGTACTATTGCCGTGTGCGCAGAAGGCAGCAATTAATTTGCCTTAACTTAATGAAATAAGGAGTCACCATCACCAGCGAAACCATTGTGTTTTCTATATTCCAGCATCCAGTATGCTATATACTAGCCTGTGAACAAATTCTGAAAAAAGCATGTATGTTAGTATGGAAGCCCACGACTCCAGACTAATAAACTCTGAGCACAGTTCCATTGTTTTCACAAATAGAAATTCTCAACCAACCAGGACTGAAATCGTAAGGGTTGCCCTCGACAGATCTTCAGATTTGTTTCTGTATATTGGGTTCAAAATGGGAGATGTGACTGTTTTACTGATATTTCCAAACACCCAGTTGGAAACCCAACAGTTCAGGTCACTTGCTGCTTTTGACATAAACCTGTCGTAAAGTAAGCGGCCTTCAAGCTCCACGAGAAAAAGAAAACGCAATTTATGTTAATCCGGTCTAATGCGACAGCCCGACAAAGAAAATCCACATCCCAGCGTCCGAAATACACCAGGGCAAAGGTAAAAACTGCCCCGAAGAAATATAAATATATATTGTGCCCCTGATATCACTAGTAGAGGGGCAACACATGCCCCCATAATTTCCTCTAATAATTCTGATAATTTAATGAACTTACCAAAAATATCGTAGCCTATACAACCCGGTCCATAAGAAAATCTAATCAATGCTAGGATAGCAACTGCAGATTAGTTGTTTAAAAAAATGTAATAACAACAAAAAAACACGAATAAATAAGGATAACATTGATTGTCTGATTTATGTTGTCTGTGTTTTTTTGTTTAAAGAAATCAAAGAAAACACGTTGAATCTACTGCCGAATAGTCTTATTACTGCCTAATAGTCTTATTATTGCCTAATCTTATTATTGCCATTTGATGACAATTGCGCATATCCTGTAAGCCTAAATAAGTATATTTATTATTTTTGACTAAAGGTTCAATGTTATTTCACAAGTTTCAAAAAGTGCCCCCAATTTATTTTAAAATACCTCTGGGTTTCTCTGGGTTTCAGTCAGTGGGGGGCAAAAATTACCCCCTAAAAAATATGTAAATGTCCAACCCTGGTGTGTGGCGGAGTTACAGAGTAATAAAAGACTGATGAAGTTCAACTCGATCCAAAGTTTTCTCGCTCTTTGTGTGAAAACCAGCGTAAACCAAACGAATGCCTGCGTGCTCTCGACGGCGTAGACGGAATAAACACAACACGTCATGACCTCCTTCGCTCGCCGTATATATATTAAACCTTTTAGAAGAGCGATGACTTGTAAGCAACCCGGGGACAAGACAAAGACAAAGGAGAGTTTACTCGTGAACAAAGACAAATAAACAGAGGTTTTAATTCGAGCCCCGGGGGGAGCACAGTTGGACGCACTGGCTAATGGCCTCTTCGCTCCTGTATGTCAAGTGATCCGTCAAGAATACCCGTGGGCATCTTGCCTTTTTAATCAGGAACCATCATCTCATAAATTAAGACTGATTAAGTGATCAATTTACCTTTTGTCATAGTTATGTCATTGCCAGTTAATAGCCGACTTGGGGGAATAGATGAGGAGATAAGTGGGACTGAAAGCTGGGCTCGTACCCTGTGGAATGATGGCTGCTCCTCCAGGATGATCGCCGCCTCTAAAGCCTAGTTTATGCTTCTCCGGCGCGTCGCTCCGCGCCGCTGCGGACCCTTCGCAGACCCTTCGCAGACCCTTCACAGACGGTCGCTGGAGCCTGCCGCGCGCCTCCAAAAAATCCTAACTACGCGTCATGTTGACGCGGACCGTAAGCGCTGTGATTGGTCCGCTCAGAACGTGACTCCCGGCAGTGAGTATATCTTCCGGTCTGTCTTCCTACACCGCAATTTTTAAGAGTTATCGTGGACCGGTAGCAACAATGGACCAAACAGAAGACTGTGACCGGAAAAAAAAGCACGGATTCGGCTATAATCCATGAAACCACACCGACACACAAACACACACCCCTGGCGACGTGGCGGTGAATTGCAGAGCAACGAAGAGCAACGCGTCCCTCGCCGCAGAACTTCGAATGCTCAAGGACTGCAGCGCGTTGACGCCCGTCGACGCGCCGGAGAAGCATAGACTAGGCTTTATATCAAATGTGTATTGTCGCGTCTCGGCTCTTCATCGTTACAACGTGAACCAACTTTGACGGAAGCTCCGGTGACAATTTGTTTTCTAAATGGTGGCTTACCGCATTTCTAACACTACACACTGGGTGGCTTTTATCAGGGATCTGCTTTGATTTCCCGAGGCCTGCAGCGGGTACCTGCTGCTCGTACGTCTGGCTGATGCTCTCCTGAAAGTGAAAGGAGTATTAATATGAAGGAATACAATTTGTCTTAGAAAACCCGCGAAGCATTGAAAAATGAAATGATTGCGCAACGGGAAAAAGGAAACTCAAGGTGACAAAACCGACAGCTAATTATGACCGAACTCTGCAGCTCTACTGATCTCTACGGGGCCTTTAACCTTTAAGCACCCAGCTTTTTTTAGGCTGCTGCTCCAGAAATGGCATACCCAAACTAAAATGTCTGTATCTCTGGAACCACTAGGGTTATTTTAATATTTTGTACATGTTTACCTTTTTAAACATGTTTTTCTTTTCTTCAGATGTGTAGATATTAGTCTATATGTTACTGGATAAGAGTAAATGAAGATGGAACACAGAAAACATAAAAATGTCAGGTCAGAATTGAAAAACACAAAAGCACTTCTAGGATGATTATATGTTTGGAATGAGGCAGTTGAAAGGTTTAAATCTGTCACAAATCATATTAAAATATGTTAACATTTTCCCTGCAAAGTTTGACTTTGAGAAAGTGAAGCAGAACAATGTCTAAAATGTGCCAAAATGAATTTTTTTTGTATATATTTGCTTGTTTCTTATAGCAATAAAGACCCCACTACGGTCAACAAAAGGTTAAGGCTTTGTGTGGAATACAGATTTTCTGTCTTGTTTTGTGTCTTATTTTGAAGTACGTCTTTCAATCAGATTGTTGGCGGTTCAATCCCTGCCCTAGTCGATGTGTCCTTGAGCAAGGCCCTTAACCCTAAATAGCTTTCGTATGAATATATAAGATAAGATATTCATTTATTAGTCCCACAGTGGGAACATTTCAGGATCACAGCAGTGGGTGTAGAGCATTAATAAAAATAAAAAGATACAAATAAAAACACAGAACTAAATATTAAAATATAAAATATTAAAACTACTACTAAAATACTAAATACTAATACTAAATACTAATCATGTATCATGTAAAGTGTCTCTGAGTACCTATATCAATTAAATTTTTTATTATTATTACAGTGCGGTCCGTCCAAAACCTGCCAAAATGTTTTCAATGTCCTCGAGGAACATTCAGACATCATCAGGTTACCAGGGAGGTAAGAACAAGGCGTAAGTCTCTCTGACCTCATTATCTTGTGTTTGTCCGCCTGCTTCCTGCTCCGGTGAATCTCATTCCCAGTCACAGAGCCGTTGTCAGTGAGTCAGCACCGATACACACTTACTGAACTCTAGCTGCCCAGCGCATCACGGCAGAGACACAACTAGCAGCTACAAAGAAAATAAATAAATTACATACTCGTCTACACATGGGCCTTTTATAATATGTTTCGATATATCTTAGAATGGAAAATGATGGTATAACAATTGATTGATGAAAATATGTATTTCTAAAAGTGTTAAAGAAAGTACCAATGATATTTCTCTGATCCATATAGCTCTTCCCCGCCACACCGTTCCCCTTTCTTTTGATAATAAGGCCGACATCTTGCTGTCAGCCCTGTGGGTTTAGGGACATGCTTTTTATTGGAGGAGTCATGTTAGTGATTGTCTGGGATTAACCCTAATAATAGAGGTAAAGTCACGGAGGTTCCCACTTAACATAGAACATCGGCTCACGAAAGGGAATCAATAAAAACCAAAGAGTAGAGGGAAGGGAGATTTTTGTCCTGCTTACCGACGTGGTGGAAAGCTATGTGCACAGAGTGAAATTAACCTTCTCCCCTTGCAGGTAAGCCCCATGTTAAACTCTCTGATGGGCCACTCAGGAATTCTGGGAGTCGCTTGTCAGATGAATGAAAAGGATTGGAGGATAGATATGCTGCATTACAACTAATACCTCTGAAATGTAAATACTGTTCCCTTTTAGAAACTTAGAGGCTCTTCAAGGAGTGAACATTTCTTTTGAAGTAGCTCTAATCAAAACAGAAATATGGTTATAAATTGGCATCTGAGCAGCATTTTAAATATCAGAGGAGTAAAGAAGAAAGACGCTTTGGTTCCTTAATTAGAACGATTGTTGAGTAACCTCCCAGGGGGCGCCAACAAGCCAACCCCGAGTGATGAGCAGATGTCACCATGGCAACCCTTGGTCACAATGTTGAACCTGCAATCTGGACAAAAAAAAATTGTGAAAAGGAAATCAAATTTAAAGACAGAAACATTTGGAAATACTGCATTGTTTGTTGCTTTAAGTTCTGTGAATGAAAAAGGATCAAGAAATTATTTGAACAAAAATAGATGGTTAAGAGAACTGAAAAAGGTATTTTGTATTAAACTTTTACAAATGTTATTCAAGACTATTCAAGATCAAATTATTATTTTCTTTAACTTCTATTAAGTTAAGAAATATCAGTTTAGAGGAGTTTATAGAGGATTCCAAAACTTACCAGCACAAGCAAACTAATACCTACAAAGCTACATGAGACTACTAGTTGAGTCCAACCTCAACATTAACACTTGAAAGAATTGCTGAAACATCATATCATATTCCTGAAACATCATATCGTATTCCTGAAACATCATATTCCAGAAACATATATTACAATCAGGACTCAAGACTGTCTTCAACTCCATCACAAATGCAATCAGTGATGCTTTTAGAGTCCGAAAACCTTCCTTTGGGTCAAAAAAGGCCTTCGCTCCCTCTCACACAGCCTTGCTCTGGTTCAGGGATATTCAGAAAAGAAGAGTGGGAGGGCTTCGGGAACTCAAACTCTGTAATTTGTTGAGCAGATGAGAAACCTGCTTATGCCTGTTAGAGCTTCTCAATGAGCAAGTTATTCCCCAGAGAGTGGGGAACCGCACAAGGCCAACCCAACTCCAACGATCAAGCGCTGAATCGCCACAAAGGTGTTTAGCCGCACTGTGAGACACTTGAAATTTTTTGATTTTTAAAGAGAAATGATTGTTAAAATTTGATACAAGGTAGGAAATAGTTCAGTAAAGTAGAGTCCGAAAAAAACTCCAATGACGCTGCATTATCTGTAAGGAAACGGGTCAGGATGTTGGTAACGTAAGCGTTCTGGTTCCCGTTGATCGTCTTGATTTGTATTGACCAATCACGTTTGAGTAGGCTGTGGTTGAATGAACGCATTTCAGCAAAAGCATTTTGCCTTTTTTCTCACCACATGGATCTGTGGAGAGAAAAAGAGAGAGGCAAACGCTTTGGCTGAAATGCGATCTGACGATGATTTGGTAAAGCGTTGCTTGTGTCGCAATTCTGTCGTACACATCACACATTCAGGTTCACCTGGTCCAGCCCTTAGAGATGCTGCTATAGGCTGATGGGCTGCTGGAGACGTTTTAGGATACACTGAGCACCTCTCTCTTCTCTCTCTTATGGATGAATTGTTATCCCTCCATCACACATGACTAACTCTGCTTTTGCCCTGGAGTTCTTGTGACTTCACGTCTCATAGGGTCCATTGGACCTGGCTGGGTCTGATGCCCCGTCCACTCCTCCTCTCTACCTCCATCTGTCTGATGGATCATAGAGGTCTGGATCGTGATCCATGCCTACTACCATCTATTCATACATTCTGTCATATTCATTGAATGTGTTGTAACTCTAATATTTCTTTCTGTACACATGACATATATTGTTTTGTCCATCCTGGAGAGGGATCCTCCTCTGTTGCTCTCCTGAAGGGTTCTTTCCTTTTTCCCCCCGTGAAAGGTTTATCTTTTATTTTTTGGGAGTTGTTCCTGATCCAATGTGAGGTCAAAGGTCAGGGATGTCGTATGTGTACAGATTATAAAGGCACATTTGTAATTTGTGATATTTGGCTACACAAAATAAAATGAACTGAATTGATCAGATTGTAAACAATTAGCAACACACAGAAAAGAACATTTTGGCTTACCGGTAGTCATACTGACTGCAAACCTGATAGAGACAGACAACCATTCAAGCCCACATTCACACCAAGTGGCAATTTAAAGTCATCAAATAACTTAAGACGAACTGTGGGAGGAAGCCGGAGACGGCACATGCTGCCAGGGGGAGAAGATGCAAACTCCAGAAGACAAGGGAGCAAATGTCAATTCAGTTTCAATTCAGTTTATTTGTATAGCCCAATTTCACAAATTACTAATTTGTCTCAGAGTGCTTTACAATCTGTACACATTGACATCCCTGTCCCAGAACCTCACATCGGATCAGGAAAAACTCCCAAATAACCCTTCAGGGAAAAAGGGAAGAAACCTTCAGGAGAGCAACAGAGGAGGATCCCTCTCCAGGATGGACAAACGCAGAGTCAAAGGTCCGGTCAATACCTGAAGTTGCCGTGATTGCTGAACTAGCTGCTGGCCGACTGTTGGATGATAGAAGACCTCTTTGCTTTGAGGCCTTAACCACCTCATCCCTTTGTCTGTCACTAGCATTGGGCTATGACATTGTGGTGATTTCCCCTGACCTTAACTGCAATTCCTTGAATGTTTATCCACTTTAAAAACAATCTCCTTCATGGTTAGCGCTTGGACAAATTAATGGTCTTTTTACACACGACGGCCGCGACGCCCACTCAGATCCTCGGACACGTTTCTCAGTGCTCAGTACTCTTCAATGACATTCAGCCCCGTTATCTGAAGCCATCTGTTGGGCTCTCCACTGCGGTTAATAGGTAATCAATCCGATATGTCTTTAAATGTTCAGTGGCAATGGCTAGTTAAAGACTAACTGCACACTTTATTTGAACGCTGGAAACTAAAGGATATGATTATAGTGTTTTGAAACCAATCTGTTCTTGTGTCGGTATTGACATTTATAATAAACAGAATGTCATGGTTGAAAAAGGCTCAAAACATATCTTGAAGACCAATTCCAAGGAAGAATCATCCATTTAGGATGATTCTATCTAATGAAATAAAAGAATGTTATTGGCTTCTAGCTGTTTATGTCTATCATTAGAATCGCAGCACAGTGGAAACCTGTTCTCTCCTTTCTGTGGGCTGGAAATTAATCGATCAACATATCATCAGCATCTGGTGAATCAGTGCCAATGATTATCTGGGGATGGCAATGTGCTTTCTCACGCTGTGACAAGAGCCTGTAGATGAAGCATTTAGTTCTTTCATTTGTGTCGTTCAGCGACTGGCTAATTATTGGGCTAGTCGACTAGCTAACGCAGGCTTGAAATGTCTTCTAAAGGTCACTGTGTTACTGAACCCAGAGAGCAGAGTTCAGCTCATCTTGCAAGAGACAATAACAGATCTTATTAATGTATGGCAGAGTGCTTGGTTGTCTTTCTCTCTATCACCTCGTAGGTAGGCAGCACAACAAAGGTCCGTCTTTGAATCAGGGGGTCAGAGGTTCAATCCCCGTCCTAGTCGATGTGTCCTTGAGCAAGACACTTAACCCTGAGTTGCTCCCTGTAGCTGCGTCTACGGTGTATGAATGTAACATGATTGTAAGTCACTTTGGATAAAAGCGTCAGCTAATTGACATGTAATGTAATGTAACACCATCTGGGAGCGCAGACAGAACCTGCTCCCATGGACGCTGTAGGAAGGAGGAAGAAAATACTTATTAATTATGATTTTAAGACTATTTTTACTGGGCAACCGTTTCCAGGTGGATCTCTGGTAATTCAATTGAATTATTCGAAGTTACTGTTAATAAATATTAAAGACATTTAAGTGTTTTCGACATTTAACTTTTTTTCTCTAAGGGATATTGGAAAGATTAATTTCCATCACAGCTAACAATACAGCAGTTACAGAACACACGCAAAGCCCTGGGTCTCGGGGTACCTGGCTCTCTGCTTCCTGCTGACAACAGCCGGCAGAACATGGCCGATCCAGAGACACTAGGGTTTGTGCTGGCGGCATTTCAGTTGCTACAGCCGCAACGATCCGTTTTTAAAGACGATGCCCTCTGAAAGAAGTCTCCCAGCAACGGGCAGGGAATTGTGGGGAATTCAGCAAAGACGATATTTTGGATTATCTGATTTCTGAGGCTAACATTTTAGCAAGCAATTCAGAAAGTTGTTTTAAGGATTCCCATCAAGTGATTCTGTTTGGATGGCTCTCCGAACATGGTGAGAAGTTTAGTATGGCTGCACTGGGACGTCTTTATGCTGTGCATCAACAATAAGCACAGTCCCATCATGCACAGCAGTAACTATCATAATCGACTAGTGTCATTGTGATTAATAGCTTTTATTAAGGCAATCAAATCTCGCACCTGCTCAGATGATTTCTGCATTGCTGGATTAATTTGTTGGGTTCTTGATTCAACGCTGCATCTCTGCTGTCTTGTTATCAGAAACTCTCCAGCAGCCTCCGCCGTCGCAATGAGGGTTCTCTCGCGTCGCCAACCCCCGGTCTCTTCAAAGATGAGCAAACACATCAATCAATACTTCTCTATCACATGATCAGCTCATTTAATGCACTTTAAAAAGTTGAGCACTGTGCACGGAGGTGACGTCTTCAAGCAAGCAAACTACCACAACAAATTCAGATCTGATTTTAGTGGCACTTAAACATACTTTACAACTAGTCCAAGTTGCAGGTTCAATGCAGGTATCGTCTCTGGTTCGAGTGTTCTGTGATTGACAGGTAACTGCCTCTTGTCCAAACTCAATGCTTCAAGACAGCAGTCCAAAAAACAATGGGTGATGCCACGAGGTCTACGCTCACTTCTTATACAGAGCCTATAATTTCATTTCATTATTTCTTAAGGACTCCAAGTTAACGCCAATCAACCTCCCTAGTAAAAACAAGGGTTAAATAAAAGGTCTTCTTCCAAGAGCATGGAAAGAAGTGAACAGAAGTTTGAGGAAGGATTAATATGTCATTCATGTACCGTCACGGTGGAAAGATTAATGAGGGCTGTATAAGATCTGCTGTAGTAAATACTAATTTACCTTTGATGGATAGCAAAGCCCAGGAACATGTCTCACTGACAGAAGAAGATCTTAACAAGAGGTTGCATCGAATGAGCTAGTGGAAGAATTCTCTGTGGCTGACAACTTCTGGTGTCCGAAAGAATTACGTCATTCTCGAACTCTGTCCCACACCGTTCATGTCTAGTACCGTCACGCAGATATTGTAGAAAGTGGGAGCTGTAACAGTATTGCCATTGGATGTAGGGATGGGGTGATACGTCCTGAAATTTATATTATAGTATTGAAAAAGATGTAAAGGGATCCTCAACACAAAACATAATTCCACCAAGTTTGACTCTGTTGGCATGTAAAAGAAAATAATATTTTTTAAAACATGGACAAAATATGGACGTTAAGTAAAAGAACATTTGTCATTTTAGTTAATTCAAACCTTTTGTGAAATTATGGACTTTTTATTGAATGAAATTGGGATCTGTTGGGCTCTGAATACTAATCAGAATGAGGTATAAACCTATGTATGTTTTGGGGGGCGGAGCCTAACCACAAATGTAAACGTTTTGTGATTTATTCAGAGTTAGCAGCCTTGGAACAGCCATGTTGTTTTGGTTTGTGATACTGAGATATATTTATTTCTCTGTGCAACCTGGATATCAGCAATGTTTCACATATCTGCTGTTTATTTATTCTTAACAGGAATAACTGAAGGTAGATTTGTGTCTTTATTACGCAAACAAAAACAAAGTTTTGAGAGCAAGTTTCTCGTTTGCAAGTAAATTAATTGTTAGTTTTGCTTATTAAACTAGAATGTGTTGTTGCAAATGAAAAACTTTTGCTCCCAACCACTTAATTTATTTAATAGTGATTTTTTGGGGGGGAGCGAATGTTAGAGCAAATATTATTATTATGAAAGCAAAGGTTTATAATTTTAGAGCAAAGATTTTTGATTTGCAGCAACAAAATTTTAGTGTCATAAGCAAAACTAACAAATCAATTATTTACAAACAAGAAATTTGCTCTTAAAACTTTGTTATTGTTTGCATAATAAAGACACAAATCTACCTTCATAAATTACATCGCACCTCAATATCCGACATAACCCTCGTGAAGAACTAGTTTGAGAATCTGCTGCGTAGGACCGTCACACTCCAGTGGACACATGAACTCATCTCGAGGTTCAGCGTGAGTCTCCCTTTTCCGTTTTTCTCAGCGAAATGAATTTGTGGTGACGCATAATCATCCAGTATTGACATCCTTGTCTGATGGGACCTCAGTTTTTTTGTAAATCTTGCATACTCCTGCTGTTTTTACAAGACTACTGACTCATCCATCTTTTCAGCAATGTGACGAAAAGTCCGGTAATCTAATCCCTAAGGCATTGGTAATCAATCAATCAACTCAAATTTCTTAAGGAATCGTTCTTGAGGCCCCGAGTCACACGCATGAGGACAGACCTCCACCTCCTCAGACGTCTCATGTGCTTTCCTCCAGCCCTTCCTTCAAAATTCAACATTTATCTTTATTACATCGGTGTATCGTGATCGGACTCTATCCTGAATCAGGAGACGGTGAAACTGAGTCCTGATCCGACAGAACCCCCTGGAGTCCAGACACTGCTGCCTGGAGGGTACAGGAGGGGAGGGGGAGGAGGAGGAGGGTCGCATTCAGGTTCAAGCTGAAACAACAACTGAAAGCAGAGTAGAACAATCCTTTAAAGTTTGACAGCAACGATCTAATTGGCTTAGAGACATCATACCACATCTAATTGGTCACTTGAAGGTGGACGCCCCCCCCCCCCCAGATCAGCTGATAGCGTAATCACTGGGAGTGATAAACTGAGACGCTGATGCATGACCCGCCGTGTAAAGAGAGTCTTCCTTCCTGAACGACCACTTAAGCTCCATTTGTGATCCGGCCAACTCTTCTGAACGGCCCGTGTAGTTCAAGTTCAAGCCTCTGGGGGGTACGTTTTCTATCGTACACCAGCACTTGAATGAGCTCCACAGCTGTGCACAAGCCACCGAGCATGCAGCACGCATATAAACGTGTTGTTTCACATCACAGTCGAGTCTTGGGAGAACATCCGGACCACTTTTATCCGCCAACGTTCAGAGGCGCCACTGTCGCGAAGAGGCGGCGGCAGCAGATGGCGCCGGCTAATGCCCGTGACTCTCTCCTCTGCTCCCATTCCATTTATTTGCTCTGCGCGGTAAACAATGATTGGTGTCTCTGGCCGTCGCCGTGTGAGGCAAATCGGCACTCATCTGCCGCGATGAAAAGTGACGTGAATAGATTTGGTCTGAAAGGTTTCCTTTCCCCCATGATTAAGAGCCTCACAGGATGCAGCCAGAATCCTGATTTCAAACACATTTTGCTTTTCCATAATGCAAACCAGTCGCAAACAAAACTCATCAATATCGCATCAGCTTTCATTTCACTTAATGGGCGGCCATTAACGAAACCAATCGTGTCCCTCCTGGCTCTCCCTCGCCCGTGTTCTTTTTTCCAGTTATCAGAGCACATGAAATCATATTGCTCAGGCACACGTGACGACTCGACTCTACCAAGCATCTTTGTATTTGTTGAGGCACCAGATGGCGGAGATTGTTAGCAGCACTTCCTCCGGGGCGAGAATCCCGAGGAGTCTGGTTCCGTACATCTCGATGCATTTTCAATAACGCCGCGTCTCGGATATTGTGCAGCCGCCGTGAACAAATGCATGTTTTAACGCGATCTTAAAGACACGCCACTTAAGGATTGCTCTGTTCTCAATGTGCTCCCCCCTTCGCTCTCTCTAGTGTTGCGATAAAGGAAAGAGAGATTGCTGTGGATGAAGAGTTGCCGATTGCTTTATTAGTAAAAGTTGTCGCCGTTTTTATTGGTTTTTTTCTTTTTCTTTACTAAACATTTAACGGTACGAGTGACAGGAAAATATCCACGGCACAAAGCATCCGGTCCACAAAGCAGAGGACGAGCTACAGCGGCTGAGCGTCACATGCATTTGGAAGACCCACGACCCATATTTGGTTTGGCTAATATGCCAAACCAAATATGCTTTAAAGAAACAAAAATCGGATGAACAAGTGAACAGCTATAAAGATGTTGGCCGAAGTATTTTTGTAATGAAGCAACTGGCCAACATGTAAATGAACTGCCCGTGTTTCCTGTTGGTGATGGGGCATGAGATTGAATTTTTAGAATCATGAAATGTCCCTCAAATTAGGGCTGAAACATCATGCCTCTAGGCTTAGATTACTGGACTTTTTTTTGTCACATGGCTTACAGACCTAAAAGACGGATCAGTAAGAATAACCAACATAAGTATGAAAGATTTCTCAAAGTTATCCAATGAAAAATAAAATGAGCCCAGTGTCTTTTCCGATAAAAGCAGCGAGCAGCGCTATTTCGAAACGTTGTTAATAAAGCTAGTTGTGTTTTTTTCCCTGCCAATAAACAGAAGTTATTGTATTTTGCAGGGGAAGAAGTGGCATAGAGACGCTGTATACGTCTCCTGTAGCACCGTGTGCAAACGCATAGCCTATTTAAATTTTACTTAATTTACTTAACGACCATCACGCTGTATTGGAGAAGATGTTTACAATGTTCTCTGAGGGAATAATCAAGTGAAAAGTAGAGGCATTTTCTTATAGACTTATAAATAAACACTTATTTTTGCAACCAGAGGAGTCGCCCCCTGCTGGTCAGTGGAGAAAAGGCCAGTTTTAAGTCACTTCCGCATCAGCATCACTCGGCATGGTTGCAAAGGACTTGTGTGACTCCTGTTTTAGAGAGAGAGAGAGAGAGAGAGAGAGAGAGAGAGTTTATGTCACTTGAAGCTTAACGTCCGCTGTAATTGTCAATAATCGTACTGTGGCAGTGTTCCGTTTTTTTGTGTTCATTATCTCAAAAAGTGTTGCGGAACACCATGCACGAGGTTAAGGTTTATGAGGTGTGAGCAGCCAACACGATCCTCTCTCAGCGAGCGTGCTCTTATCCAAAGCATTTACTGCACCACCCACAGTTCGGCTGAGTTAGACGACGCCTCTGCTCCGCGGGGCGCTCCGAGCACCGATCTCTGCAGGGCTGACGAATTCAGATGCTGTGCACGCAAGCTCCGGAGATGAATAGTGCGACGCCTGTGCACCGGATTCCATTATATTGCACTGTATTGCAATGCATTTATATCATTTTGTGTCTCTGGTTGCAAAACAATGAATATGCTCGCTGTGTGATGCAAAAATAATGGGGAAAAACAAACATAAGAAATAACTACAAAGCTGACTCGACCCATTTCCTTGGACAGGCTTTCAGAGGAAAGATGAACATTATGGGCTCCAAATGCCTCACATCTATTACAGGCTGTGTGTGTTCTGGTCATACTCCTAGTTGTACCATCTACCACTGTGTTGAGTTGAGGAAAGAAGAGATGGCAGTAGTGGTGATCAGAGGTCTTAAAGGTCAGGCCGGTGCCATCTTGGTAGCGACGACGGCGCCTAACTAAGAAGAGGTGGCTTGTCGGTTGGGTCGACAATTAATAATGAATAAATAAGAAAAACTCTTTCTGATCAGGCCCTAAAGCAGCAGGATGGGTAATGTGTCGGGTGACAGGGGCCACTCGATGGCAACGCTCGACTTTTGGATGGTTGAGATCACCCGTCGGCCCTCCAGGTCAAGCGTTGGCGCTGGAGGTCAGACGTTGGACCTCAAGATCAGACATTGGCCCTAGAGGTCAGGCGTTGGTAATTGAGGTCAGGCGTTGGACTTTAAGATCAGGGGTTAGCCATCGAGATCAGACGTTGGCCCTTAATGTCAGGTGTTGGTACTTGAGGTCAGGCGTTGGCCGTAAATGGTTAAAGTTAGGAAAAGTCACTGGGCAGCAAGTTTTTTAAACGTGTTTGTCTTGTGTTCTAAGATAAACATCTTGTTGTTCTTAGTTTGTACGCTAGGTTGAAATGCACTTATTGTAATAATAATAATGATTTCAATTTATATAGCGCTTTTCTAAGTACCCAAAGTCACTTACAGAGTCCAGAGTCCAGTCATACACACACACAGTCATCCCGGTGGTGGTGAGCTACATCAGTAGCCACAGCTGCCCTTGGGCAGACTGACGGAAGCGTGGCAGCCAATCTGCGCCTACGGCCCCTCCGACCACCACCAACATTCATTCACATCCATACGAACCGGGTTGAAAGCTGTGTGCATGTCTTTATGATGGTGGGGGAAACCGGAGTACCCAGAGGAAACCCACGCAGGCACGAGGAGAACATGCAAACTCCACACAGAAAAGACCTGGGACGACCGGGCGGACCGGGATTCGAACCCAGGACCTTCTTGCTGTGAGGCGACAGTGCTAACCACTGAGCCACCGTGCTGCCAAATTGTAAGGCGCTTTGGATAAAAGCGTATGCTAAATGACATGTAATGTAACGTAATAATAAACACAGAGAGTTATCAAGGACTCTGGGATCACTGCATAAATGTATGGGCACATTTTCTGTTTCACAACTGAGAACAATACAATAGAATGAAGCTATAATAAAGGGTACATTAAAGAAAACAAAGTCTCCTATTCTCCATCGATGGAGCAGCTCCATATTTGATGTTTGATGATGTCACTGACTCTGCAAGACTCAGCTCCTCCCTCGATGAGGGGCGTCGACCGCATATCCCTGTCACCTTTATAATCATAACCTTTATTGCCACGAAAACACTCCAGAATGTAGAGAGCGAGATCTGATTACTCAAGTGTCGCCTGATTGTCGAATCGTGACTTTTTTGCTGATAACATTTGTCTCCGTTCCCCGTAGTAACCCTTTCATCTCTTCAGCCACCTTAGGTTTGATTTCAAAGAGACAGAAAATTATAATAATTGTGGCGTGCCTCTAGACGCTGACAATCAACATAAAAACAGACATTTGTGTCGGGTTATTAGACCTTTTTCTCCTTAACAGCCGAACGCACTTGAAAACATGAGAGACATTCAAGCATAGGATCTTCTCCATCATATATTTTCTTTCCCCAGACGTTTGAAAAGGCCAGGTAGGAATGTTCCCATCAGTAGCTGTTGGACGCAACACTCACATCTCACCAGGATACCTGGGGAGGGACGCCCCCCCACCCCCCACAAACCCGTCAGTCAGCCAGACTCCACTGCTGCTTACACATGAAACCTTGAGCCTGAAAACTCAACGAGGGGGAGGAGACAACGACGACGAGCATCCGGGTGCGTCGGTTTCTCTTTTGTTCTTCACGCCCTCTGATCGTGTTGGTTTTGCTGATTCGAGGATCAAAACGTAAGATGCTTTGTTGAGGCTTGTGTTGCAGATGTAAGACTCTTATGGATCTTTGCAAAAAAAGGGGATCGGAAACCGGGTGTGATGTCATCCTTCGTGTTATCGTCATCCTGTGAATGAAAAATCTGAAAAAACACTATAATTTTACTGCAATTTCAACCCTTTCTGTCGGTTTGGTCAAGGCAGAGAAAGGCAAAGCCAGGAGGACCATCTCTCCCTTATGTATTTTAAGACTTAACAGTATAGGAATATCCAGACTATTGAGATGGTCACTTAGGGACAAAGAACATTATTTGTAATGTACAGTTAATATTGCACAGTGGATTAAACAACTACTGCACATCAATTCTGATGAAATTACGACTGACCTATCTATGACGCCTACCTATCATTGTATATTAATGTTACCGTATCAATGCCTCTCTATGACCTCCATAAATAAATGACACCATCAGCGAGGAGATTGGCTATTAATAAATAGTTATTCCTAATGATAGGTCTTCGGTGCTATGTATGCAGATTTTGTGTGACATTTTGAAGGTTTGCCAGAAAGTCCTTCACCTAAGACTGTCAGACCCTGGCACAAACAATACCACTGTCGTCCACAGGGATCGCCAAAATCAACACAATATTGTTCATCCGTCTCTGTTACCTGCTGTAGTGACGTCAATCCCTGGTCTTAAAAATGGAAGCCAATATTGAAGTGCTTAAAACATGCATTCTCTCCCCTGACCACAAGGGGGCGACTCCTCTGGTTGTATAGAAGTCTGTATAAAAGACTATTTCTCTCTTGATTTATTCCCTCAGTAAACATTGTAAACATGAGTTTATGGTCTCACCCTCTAGTTTCAAGTCTTCTTCAATACAGCGTGATGCTTATTTAGTAAATTATGGTCCATTTAGAGTCAAATAGAACATAAAGTGTGTGTCAGGAAGTGCCTCTGGGTAAAAAGCCCAGATGGCGACGGCTAGTACAGCAAACTCGAGGCTTCAAACCGATGTGTTTCCATTTCCTTGGTAAGAAGACGTTTTACCAGCAGCAGAAGGGACATGTCGGCAGAAGTTAATGTGGAAGACATGTTGGTTAGTTATGTACATGTAAAAAATGTCCTCCTTTACCTCTAAACACACAGCGTAGAGTGTTTAAATACAATATAGCCTTAAGTTCCGACTACATAACTCACACACATTGTCACAGCTGGAAGGCATATTTTGCTGTCAGCCTTTTTGTCCTTTACATTTAAAAAATAATGGCGCAATTTAGTTTTTATGTTCAAGGACATTATAGGAGACTCGAGTCATGAACATTTTTATAATAATAATAATTACGTCTATTTTATGGACTGTGGAAGATTGTTATCGCCTCAAAAGAAAAGCAATACTTTACAAGATATTATAATTGCAACATATTCCAGCGTTTTGAAGAATCCTCTTTCTGCCGTGTGAAACATCTACATCGTGGTTAACGTTAAGATTTTCTATTATGGTAAAAACACTAAATGTTGTTGTTTTAGTGGCATTATATTCACTCCAATTCAAGACAAACTTAGCTTGTTTTAAGCATTTCAACTCATACTTAAGCATTTCAACTCATATCAAGGCATCCTTTGTCAGAGCTTTATATTATTTTTATATTGATATTAATTAGCATGCATATACCTCATCACCTGCCTTTTGTATTCAGTATTTATTCACTTAAGTCTTTTTTCATGTTGCGTTCCTCGTACTTTCTTCACCCCCTGTGCATCCTCTCCCGTTTTCTCATCGCTTTGGCATCCAAGTATTTTTGTGTCGCCATCGCGCCGGAGTGAAACTGACATGATCCATTTATGGTCCTCATCTCCCTCCGTGGCGTCCCGCCCACAGGAGGAACACCACTAATGCAGTATGCTGGCGAGGGGAAGGGGGAGCCAAGTGGTGGGCAGCAGGGGGGCGGAAGGATGCATAAATAAAAAATATAGATGTATAAAAGAAGTGGAAACAACAGTTAAAGGATTTTAAACTGTAGTTGTAGTGAAGCTGAATTGATTTTTCGAAATAAAATGTTTTAAAGTCGGTGTCGTGGGGGGAATAAGGAGAGTAAACACGGCTTTTGGAACAATAATTGAACTCAAGCTGTGCCCGGCAGTTTGAGCATGTGTTGATGAATAGAGAGGCTGTTTGTGGAAAGATAGCAAAACAGATCAATATCTGCTCTGATAGGCCAGATGTGTGGAGGGCCGGCCAGGTTCCCCCGCTAAACAAAGGTCGGGATCCCCCCTTGAGGGGGAGGACTCGATGGATGTACAGCTGCGGACATTTCACAGTGATGAATGAACGTGGTGAATAAAGAGTGAAGCTGTGGATGCCAAAGACTATTCTTATTTATCTTATTGTTATTAAAGTTTCTCTCTCTCACGTCCCAACAGCAGATAACCTCTCAATGTAATCTCTGCATTAAATGGTCTCATCTGTATTTCTGTACACATTCAATTAAATTCAGAATATTTTGTATCACCCATTATCAGAAATTACAAATTTGCCTCAGAGGGCTTTATAATCTGCACACATACAACATCCCTGACCTTTCACCTCACAACTCCCAAAAAAAAGAAAAGCTTTCAAGGGGGGAAAAAAGGTCAAAACTCTTCAGGAGGGAACAGAGGAGGATCCCTCTCCAGGATGGACAGAACAATAGATGTCATGTGACCAGATGGAATCATTACAGAGTTACAACAAAATCAATAATTATGACAGAGAGTATGAATAGTTTGTAGTCGGCATGGACCACGATTCAGCGTTGTATTTGTAATCTGAGCTTCGTGGGGTCTCTAAAATAAGAGCAGTGACCTTGTTAAAAATACCATTTGCATTATTTTATAAAGATAAGGTATAAAGATAACTGATTCATGTGGTCGCTCCCTCTTGAAAGCCGGTCCTGACAGACACAGAATGCTCCGATCCTCCTGAACTCGGCGGTGAGCTGCAGCCACGAGCCACGCTGTCGTTCGAGGGTTAATAAGCTGCTTAGTAGTTTTGTAAAATCTGCTAATTTTTTGCCTTTGACATGAAAACATGCATTGTGATTAAATGAATGCTTGTTGGTAATGTATTAGCTGTATGATTTCATTGCTCCCGGGCCCCATTATTCCTCCCTCAGCTCCACTCGCTCCCACATAACTGGAAACCAAAGCTGGAAAATTGCATTTATGTCGTCTGATTTTGATATTGTTCATATTTTCTCGTATGAAATAAAAAAAAGCATCCGTGAAATGCAGAGAACAAACATGTATTTTTAACTGCAGATGATCAGCCCACTGTCTGTGAAATGTTTTGTATTATTTGGTAATCTAGCAGCTCTGGTGGGAGAATAATGCATTTATTATTTATTCACTTAATATTTTGAAAACACATTATTTGTTTTCCAGTTGAATCAGTTCCTTGTCACCATTTCATGGTCCAATTAGAAAGTATTTTCCATTGTTTCTCCAAGACTACAGAAACCTTCAATATCAGATCGTTTGCCACTTTTAAATTATTAACAGCTGAGCCCTTTTAATTAATAATATGACGATGATTGATTTACTTATGTGACACTTGACTGTCAGTCCCTGATGCAGGTACATGAGAGGATCTCTAGAGGGAACGTGGTCCCCCCCCACACACACACGCACACGCACACACACACACACACACACACACACACACACACACATCACCGCTGTGAATTAAAGACTTCCCTTTGCATTTGGATCACCTCACTTCCAAATATGGATATAAAGAGAAAATAAATATCAATAAGACAGCTTTCATTAGACTCACTTATTTAATTAAATGTGTGTGTGTGTGTGTGTGTGTGTGTGTGTGTGTGTGTGTGTGTGTGTGTGTGTGTGTGTGAAAGAAAGTAGCAAGACAATCACTGAATTACATATTAGTTTCCTGTCCAATAAATATACGTGAATATGTTTTTCTCTGCAAAGCACATTGACATTTTTTGAATGCTCTTTATCAATTCATTAACTTTACAGGTGGTTAAAACAGACTGTTTTAAGACCCATGTGAAACACCTTGGAAATCCTAAATGGAAACCGATCTTGGAATAGCGAAGTAAATCCCCGATGACACCTGCCCTGGGTCACGGTGAGCCTGTATACGCCTCACACCCTGTGTGTGTCCTCCCCTTGTGTACTCTCCTCCCTCCTGCTTCCTTGTGTGTAAAGGTGGGAGCAGCAACAGAAGGGTAAGCTGCATTATTTATCCCTCCTGCCCAGCGGAGGCCTGTGACACCTGTGAGGGAGTGGGTGTGGCCCCGCGGAGGAGAGGGCGGTAATGGCAAACGCCCGGAGAGAGGAGCGTCGCAGGGAGGAGGCGTGAGGTCGTTAGTGTGGGCCACACACACACACACACACACACACACACACACACACACACACACACACACACACACACTGAGCTTCTCGCATGATCAATTGAGATTTGACATTGGAAAATAGCAGCATTCATGTTACCCAGCATTTATTGAAGAAAAATGCACCCAAAAAAGCATTAATTTAATAAAATGTAATAATAAATTGTGTGTTTATTAACAGTGTTAATGATGTTGAACATTAACCACGAGTTACATTAACCACGTGTTACAACGTTAACCACGCCTTCACAACGTTAACCACGTGTTACATTAACCACGCCTTCACAACGTTAACCACGTACCACAACGTTAACCACGTATTACGTTAACCACGCCTTCACAACGTTAACCACGTACCACAACGTTAACCACGTATTACGTTAACCATGTATTACGTTAGCCACGCCTTCACAACGTTGACCACATGTTACAACGTTAACCATGTTTCACAACGTTAACCATGTATTACGTTAACCATGTATTACGTTAGCTACGCCTTCACAACGTAACCACATGTTACAACGTTAACCATGTTTTACGTTAGCCACGCCTTCACAACGTTAACTACGTGTTATAACGTTAACCACGTGTTACGTTAACCATGTTTCACAACGTTAACCACGTATTACGTTAACCACGCCTTCACAACGTTAACCACGTACCACAACGTTAACCACGTATTACGTTAACCATGTATTACGTTAGCCACGCCTTCACAACGTTGACCACATGTTACAACGTTAACCATGTTTCACAACGTTAACCATGTATTACGTTAACCATGTATTACGTTAGCTACGCCTTCACAACGTAACCACATGTTACAACGTTAACCATGTTTTACGTTAGCCACGCCTTCACAACGTTAACTACGTGTTATAACGTTAACCACGTGTTACGTTAACCATGTTTCACAACGTTAACCACGTATTACGTTAACCACGCCGTCACAACGTTAATCACGCCGTCACAACGTTAATCACGCCATCACAACATTAACCACGTGTCACAACGTTAAACATCGCCCCTGCACGGCGGTCACAGCGACACTATCTGTAGGGATGAGATCACGTTTTAGCTTCGCCCGTCACTGGTTGTGTTTCTTATCTTTTACCTGGAGATGATCTTTTTTTTTTAAGTCTTGCCAATTTTGTTGAGGAGATTATAAAAGAGGTCCTGAATGTTTTTGTTAAGTGAATTTAGAAGAGAATAAAGTCAAATCTACTCAAAATGACATTCAATGTGATTATTCTAACAAGGTTGTTCCTCAGTATTATCTTCACAACCAACGCTGTGGGCTCGGGCTACACTGCAGTGGTGGATGTCTGGTACCCAATTAATTTAATAGCTTACGGTCTTAATGAGACTATTTGAATAAAGGTTTAACTACCTTGCACAGACAATGTCATCTTTCACTATTAGTGTCTGGGAGAAATAGAGGAGATATGAAATAGATGGCTGGCTGTCACATTTAAAGGCCACATATCAAAAGGCCATCGTAGAGGGGAGCGTTCTTAATAATCCATATGTTGTTTGACACGGCTTTACACAGGGGACACACACACACACACACACACACACTACAGTTTCCTCGATGCATTCGCAGGCCCTCGTGTCCTCACCACAGCGTGTTTTCATCCTGTCGGGATGCATCTGCGAGCTGCTGAATATAGTTTCTCAGTTATAGGTGCTGACAAACACTGCAGAGGAAAAGCCGGGTCTGCGGTTTGTTTGTGTGTGTGTGAGTGTGTGCAAGTGTGTGTTTGTGTGTGAGCACGTGCTCAGTTGAATGAAAGTCATCAGAGCTCGGGCTGCTGCTCCCACCAGTCTCAGAGTACACTCTTAAAGGGAACATCTGCCACGATATGAAGCTGCTTGGCAAGAGGGAAATCCTGCCTGTGTGTGTGTGTATGTGTGTGTGTATGTGTGTGTGTGTTGTGTTGCTCCCAAAGAGACGGTTTCCTGCCATCCCCTATCTATACGAACTTATATATGAGGTACCATGCCAACACCTACGCCAAGTGACATCAGGAGAACAATGGGATGCCAGACTTGACCTCACGTAGTCCCTCTGCCCCCCCCCCCCACACACACACACACACACACATACACACATCAAATAGATAAAAAACAGTGCACACTCGCATTAGCGCCTGCCACAGGCTGCACAGTGGACGTGGTCACCGTGATGGCGTTCATATTTAGTGAATGACCGTTTTAAAGCCTTGTGTTTTAATCTTAGTTTTTGGCCGACGTCGTCTTGGTTTTTTTTTTTTTTTTGTGACACAGGAAGTTGGAGCTTTGTCCATTTTTAGGGGAGCAACATGTTTTACAGTAACATGAACTGAAAACGCACTGAAAGGAAACAGACAAAAACACAGACAACTCCTGCAACATGTCAATCACCTTGTAGCCCCGCCCCTAAAGCGTCCCCTGCTTTATGGTCTGTTTGACTCTAAATGACCGTAATGTACTAAATGATGACATCATGCTGTATAGAAGAAGACTTGAGACTAGAGACTGAGACATAAACTCATCTTTACAATGTTTACTGAGGGAAGACATCAAGAGAGAAGTAGAGTCACTATATAGACTTCTATACAACCAGAGGAGTCGCCCCCTGATGTACATTAAAAATAATGCAGATTTAAAGCACTTCTGCATTTAAATAGATACATCTATATTTATTATGCACATTCCTACCTCCTGCCAATGTTGATTTTAACTTCCATGAACTATGATTATTATTATGATTTAAGATCATTGCATGACTAATCATGTTTTCCTGCCTCCGTGGATGAAAGTTCCAGGTCGTGTTTCGCTCGGCATCTCTGATGCTTTCTGTAAATACTCTCGGTGTTGTTGTCACGGTGTCCTCTGTACTCCTACTTACTAATGTTATTAAAAACAACATTGACAGTTAAATGTCAGCCGCAGTAGTGTGCTGCGTTGCCAAGTGTATGAGTAAAGATCTTCTAGTTATAAACATGGGAACCTTTCCCATCTCTATAATCTATTTTCTTAAATGTGAGCGCCGTCATTCTACGTACATCTCTTTCATTTGATTTCCCACATTACTTTGCACTTGTGTAACGTGTGCTAATGAGCCGTACATATTCCATCGGCACCTTGACTTGTAAAACATAGAAGATCACAAATTAAATTGTGCTGTCTTGCCTTCACTGGGGTGGAGGGTGAAGGGGGGGGGGGGGCACTGTCTGATCACTAAGAAAGTGGTTGTAGAAATCCAAAATAAGCTTAAATCGTGGATGCACTAATTGACGCAGTGGATGCGCTCTGTGAGTGGGAGGATGAGGAGTGAACGAGTGTTGAGGGACCATAAAGATTTCCTGGCCCATGATGATGATGACCGTGTCTAATAATCCGATTTAGGGCGACGTTCTATTCCCCGGAGCTTCGCCCATGAGGCACACCGACCAGACGGAACCGCGGCGTCCCCGGTACACGAGTAGCGACCGCTCTGGGGTTTCTGGCAACCAGCTGTTGGGTATGCGTTTGATTTGATTACTAAGATGTTTATCTTTTAGTGAATATTTTAATTATGTTAAATAATAACTTTATTGAGATTTCTCAGCCGTCCCTGATTGCTAGAATTCCTGCCGTCTCGGATGGTATAATTAATGAGACGCCTCCACTTTTCCTTCAATATAATGCTTTGAAAACTAAATATATCCATGTTAAGCCCATTCCATTAATGTCCAAGTCTTATGTGAGTCCAACATAGTCCTGATCAATGTGGTGGCCCAGTTTTTTATCCTGATGCATCCAGACGCCCCCCCCCCCCCCGCCCCGCCCCCCCCACGGCCACCTCCTGCGACACCGAGGCATCGATGGGGAGCGAGGACCCGTGGACCGTGAGGATGCGAAGACAGAAAAGTACGGTTCTTCTTTTTGATGTAGTTAAAATGCCAACTCGACAAACCCGTATTTGTTGAAGTTCCTCTGCTGTGACATTTATAGCGACGACTTTGTTCCCATTGCGCTCGTAGGACTGCATCGGTCAGAACTGGGGTCACTTCCAGGCACGCCACGCGGTCAGTCAACCTTTTCTTTGACCTCCACCTTCAGATTAGACCACTTCAAAATCATAATAATAATCCACGTCTGCAACTTGTTGCCGCACCCGGCGCATGTTACATGATATTTCAAGACCAAAATAGAACGTCCCTTCTGACTTCCACCTCACCCACGAGGACCTCAGAACAGTCCTCGTTGATCGGCAGGTTTTATTTATATGCATCAACATTCATGAGGTGCTTTGGATTGACCATTATTGATTGAATAAAAAAATAAAAAAACACCCCAGGTGTTTCTTAACTACAGCTTTTCGACGAGACATTTTGCAACTCGCACACTAAATAAAACACTTTTTTTTTTCAATCTCGCTTCACACTCACGGGCATCCTGCCATTTAAAAGCAGCAGCGGTGATAAAACAATTAGTGGGCTAATTTCAATTACAGGGCCTTACTAAGCTATTATGGGCTGTCTGCTCCTAATTATCAGCAGCAAGCAAACCCAGCGACGTAAATGATTCTATAGTCTGCTCCAATTTAAAACCCAGGTATTTCACTCTCTCCTTTATAATTAATGGGAGCTGGGGGTGATTATATAGCATGACACTTTATTGCAGCGCTGAAGTGACCCAAAAATTGATTCGTTAATAGTCTAAATTACGTGACTGTGGTTTCTCTTCCACACCTGGGAGTCAATTTCTTCATTGTTCATGAAATGTGTGAACTGGGGTCTCTCTCTCTCTCTCTCTCTCTCTCTCTCTCTCTCTCTCTCGCTTTATTTATTTGGCCCCATGTTGAACATGCATGTCCAAGCAGGCTCATCCCAGGCTGTGGGGCCCTTAGGCCTCATTTGAGCCCGTTGACGGGGTCGGGGCTCCATTACCACAGCGCATGAGCATAAATCACATTTGCGCGTATCGGCGCATAACACCGGGCGTTTAATGGGAGTGGAGCAGGAGCCTGTCGACACTGATGCCATTTTCTTTTCTCATGCGTCGGTGAGTAATTGGTGGAGAGCGTACAGGAAGGACTGGGGGAACCGTTTAATCAAATGTAAGCCGCTACGGCTTTCAAGCCGTTTAATTTTCCACGCGTGGATTAATGAAACAATGAGGCGGGTGTGAAGAACGCCGTTTTCATTAAGTCTGGATTTCACTGTTTCAGACTCTTTGTCGTTAATTTAGTGCAGCTCGATATCAGAATGGGTGTGGTGGTCGCCGGAAAGGATCAATTACACAATTGGCGCAGTTTCACTTGAACGCCATGGCGAACGCACTACGACTATTTTAAGATCTGAATATACAAAAATGGTATTATTACAAAACAAAAAAATTATAATTGTACGAAATGTCACTGATGAAGCTGTCCGCCACTCTGGTCTGGACTCTATTGATAGCCACAGCATGTGTTACGGACACTCGTAGTACGATGAATCTGATTGGCTTTTAATCTGCTGACCTTTCCTGAACTTTCCTGAAGAAAATGGAATGCATATTGTTTCATTTCCCAATTTATTTTTTAATCATTTAATTGATCTGTGTCGTTTCATATTTGATCCAAAACAATTCCACGGTTGGGAAAATAAAGACACTATGGAGGAGTTGGACGATGAGGATGATGATGGTGCTTGATGATGATGATGGTGCTACAACAAGGTGGTTGTAAACCTACGTTGTGTGTGCTGATGTCCAATCAATTGTCTGCGGTGTGTCGCATAGCCAAACTTCTTTTATCACTCTGCGAGCTTTGTAAACGTTCTCTTTGCCCGGCTGCAAAAAAAAACCAGACCTTCAGCTCGGTGTTCAGACGGCGGCTAAGAGCAAAAATATGTTTTTTTTTATATTCGAAAAAACTGGAGGACCCTTAAGAAGGACTGGATGTCAGCTGCAGACCTATTCAGTTATCAAGTCTTTGCATTGAATTCACTTTAATACTATTATACTGTAATTCTAACACACACGGTTTCTGCTTTTAATAGTTAACAGGAAGTATCAAATCTTCTGGGAACCCCAAATCACCCTGAGTGGAAGAATGTTTTTCCTTTCCAGATGTGGCTCAGTGGTAAAGCATGGTCGGCTATCAATCGGGCGGTTCGATCAACGGCTCCGCTGGTCCGTGTCGATGTATCTTTGGGTCGAGACGCTCAACCCCAAAGTGCTCCCGAGGGCTGTGCGGCGACATGTATCGTTACTGTCTCTGACAGTCCTGGTTCTGGTTCTCCCGTGCCCCCCCCCCCCTCCCCCACCGGGCCGTATCTTCAGGTGCATGTCACATCAACCTTTGCAATATTCAGATACCGGAGAAGTATTTTGCCTCCTTTCTGGTTGATGTACAAAACGTCCCCACTCGCCAGCTGTCGGTTCATTTCCGTTGACACCGATGGATTTAGTGTTTCGTTAGCATCCATGTCCACATTAGGCTTTTAAATGTACCACTTTGCTCCATGATATAAAGTGAAACCGTGCCAATAGCATTCAGAAACAGTCCTCTACGCGACGGAAATAATGGCTCGCCGCGACTTTTAAAAAGGCTCGATGTCTAATGCAGCCAATTAGAGTGCAGGTTGGATAGCAGCTGTGCTAACAGCGGCGAGAGAGCCGGAGAGACATCATCTGCATCAGGGCCTCGTCCCGGAACTCTAAATCTACTCACATTAGCCATTCATTACGCGCTGTGCCAGAAAAAAAGGCCTTTAGAGTGCTCTCCGTATCCGCAACAAGTGGAAAGATGGTCAGATGTGTGTCGAGTTAAAGGAGAACAATTACATACATATCACGTAGGTGTGAGGCGATCGGGAGAACGGCATGAATAAAAGCAACGACCAAGTCAGAGTGATGAAGAGCCAGGTAGGAGGGACACTTCATAATGGAAGCCCTTTTATTGGCACGTGTGTTATAGAGACACATGAATGAGCCTCTTCACTTTCAGGGACAAGAAATGTAATGGTGCCCTTCCTGTGATGCTCAAACTCACAAGCATCTTTGATCCTCGAGCAATTTGAACCTGCAGAAAATGGTTGGATTTTAAATCGTCAGCCAATAAATTGCAGAGAAAGATTATATTTTAGGGGCACATCACACTTTCGGCTGCAAAACGGCAATCACCAAACCAATGGGTGACAACGTCCACTTCTTATACACAGTCTATGCTCACCTCTGTAATCTCTAGACAGGAAACATTACATGATAATAACTTTTTATTCATCTTGTTTATTTTTTTGGAAGTAGTGGAAGTGGTTATCGCTTTTGAAATATTGGTATATTGTTCACATAATGTTCCCTATCCAGTGTACACAAGAGCAACATAAGCATTAATTTGGAGTTTCATACCACCCGGCTTCAACACCGCAAGGCTCTTTTCACAATGCACAAATCAATTACATTTATTGGTTCTGGGGGGGGGTAGTTTCAAGCTACATTTTCGACAAATGTAGCTTGAAACTTATTACGGCTTTATTGCTGTTTAATTGTGCATGTTGCGTGCAGTTTCAACCTATGGACTTTAATCGTGTGTGTGATGTGAGACTGAAGGAAATCCATTCATGATGGGATGTAAATTCAAGGAGATACATACGCCTTGCACCACCTCAAATGAGTTACTTGAGGTTTACTTCACAGTCTGTAGACTCCCTCCAGGGCGGTTCCGTGTTACGGAATACGCAAACACATTCTGAGATTTTCGCCATTCACACAGAGGTTGGGGGTGAAATTTGTATCTCTGTACAACAGGAAGCATCTGTTTGAAGCAATTATAGAGTAGTGTACAGTGTACATATAGAGTTTTACATTTTTATGTTGCATTCCCAGCGTGAACACAGGAGCTTTGTGAGACGCTCCTCAAGTGAACGAAAGTCTTCTTCTTTTATCCCGTATGCACGTTTTAAATCCACGACAGAAAATCACGGTGGCAATCTGAACGCTGGAAAACTATAATTAATGCAACACTATAATTAATGCAACACTATAATTAATGCAATTTCCCCCAATTGAAGGACACAATTAAAATGAACATAACAATCATGCAAAATATCAAAAACATGTTCAGTTCTTACAAACGCTGGCAGACAATAGTTACTGCTCTTGGATATCAATGAGTTGCCTCCTTGTTAATTTCTGGCAAGGGGGAAATGGGCGAGACGTTGTTTTGACAAGGCAAATTGGAGAAAGAAAGCAATTACGACGGGATAGGTTGCTGAAAGGGTCGAGGCGACAGGTGGTCGAAAGAAAAGCGGGGCAACCTCGTCAAAGGGCTGTCTTCGAAATGCGACCGCGAGAACGCAGAGCTGGCTTTGTTGTCTGGATAAATTTAGATGTTTTTTTTTCTCCTTTTGAAGCCGCAGGCTTTACGGAACATAGGAGCCGGTATGACAGGCGCAAAATCTTTTTCCTCCTTAATCTCCAAGCTGACACCACTGATATCTGCATGAAAGAAGCTGTTACGCAACCTTTGAAAGCCTACACCATACAAGCCGAGCATGTCTTTTTAGTAAGTGCCTGTGTTACGTTGACCGTATTCATACTACACACAAAGGCAGCATGGGAATTGTGTTGCAATATACCCGATGGGTAATAAGCATCATCCTTGGAAAGTTGGCTCAGCTAAATGTTGACCACATTTGGAGCAGGAATATTTTGCTGGAAGAATATGTGCTGTTCTCAGCTTAAAGTATATACGTTTTTTAATCTGGGTTTGCTGCATATTCCAGTTGAGTTTAACTAATCTGAACAGCTTTATGTGGCTGCACTTTGGTAAAGTAGCACTTTGAGCTCAATGCTAATGAAGCATTCTGAGTATAGACTACATACCAAAAGTGTACGTTGTCACCATGACATCACCCGTTGGTTTTTGGACTGCTGTTTTAAAGCCTCAAGTTTGGCATTTTGACTGTCGCTATCTTGGTTTTACGGATGTCTAAGTGTTCGGCTGTGAATGAGAGTGTGGAGATCGGGAGAAGCGAGGCCTGGCAGCAGCGGACCATTAGGTGCTAAGTTCCTAGCTAACGCTATCCAGCTTGGTTAGCAAGGTGCATCCGTAAATTATGTTAACGCATACAGGGCTCTCAAGTTTATAAGACAAGCGTGACATTACATGACCAGCGATAGGAAAGTGACCCACAGCGAGCGTTAGTGAGCTTTTTCTGATTGGCTGTTGTGTAGCCCATTTCTTCTTTTTGATTGGCTGATAAGTGGCACCTCACGGCAAAACTCCAGAGAGCGCTTGAATCCTCCACAGTGAGAGCGGCTCATGTTGGCGCTCCGGATCATTAAAACATTAAATAGCCGAGAGTATTTTTAAGCGTGAGAAATACGATGTGTGGCGGGAGTGCGGGAGTTAAGACCGAAATGCTTGAGAGCCCTGCTCATATGTAAATCGGGATACTGATTTTGACTTTTGAAAAACAAGTCTAGTTTTAATTAAATGTCTTATAGGACAACCAAATATGGCAAAGGCAGGCGTAGGTGCCCGCTAGTTAGTGCAAATAAAAATACATAATTTATTGGAATTTATTCCGTGGGGGACATTGTTTGTATCAAATTTTATGCTAGCATCGCCGAACATGCTTGTAACTAATGGTAAAGGTAGCATTGCTGATGTTTAGTTGTACTATTCAATCTTCCACAGAGAGACTATAATACATGTAAAGCTATCCGAGTGTTTAATTATTGAAATTGCATGGCATTGCTCTGTAACCATTCGGTAGCCAGAGATAGTCAAAATAAATCACTAATTAGAGGAAGATCGATTTATGATGACGATTCAATAAGGTCCAATCTGAGCATAAGAGTCATGAACGCTGCACTTGTCCCTGGTGATCAGACAGAAAGCGCCAACGGGTGTTCTCAGTTTGAAGTGTTTGTAATTTTCACATAGACACTTCAAGTTATTTTAATTATTCACTATCAAACACATTTGACATACAAATTATCTATATATCAGTTTTGTTACACATTGCTTCTTTGCTGATTACATTTTAAATGATTTTTAAGATAACTATTATTACTATAATGACTTTTATACTCAACTGACAATTTTCAGTCAAAAAAACAACAAAATGATATAATCGTTTTACTTTTATTTCATAAAGTGAAACAAAGGCTTCTTATTATCTGTGAGATTAAAATTGAGACTTATTTACCAATGAGAAACAACTTTCTTCAAACTCCTCAAGCTTTGCCCCATCATGCTTCATATTTCTCTACATTATGTATTCTCCATGACTCCATGATCTTTTAGTCTGATCTCACTGAATGATGCATCTCGCCTCCCACCTCGAACCAACTACGTACAGTACAATCAACATTGCTTCATGTATTCATAAACAGGCTTTCCACCCTGCCGGCCGCTCGACCGTAAAGTATTTATCCGCACACGCCGTGGATCAGTATGTTTTTCAGTGAGAGAAATGTAGCATAAATATGCTACCATGTCTACCCCGCTGCACTGTAGGCGGGAGGCAGACTAAGGGCTCCGGTTTCAGCCAATTAACGCCACTAGCGAACGTCCGAGGCAGTGAAGAGGTTCATGTTGTGATCGGGGGGGGGCATGAATTGTTAAAGAGAGAGCTGACAAGTGCAACCGGCGCATCTGCCAGACGTGGCACTAATTTGGCGGGAGCTCATATTATTGCTATATCGATCCGAGATGTGAGAGAGAGAGACGAGCGTCACGCCCGGCTCAGTTCGGCTTCGTTGGTCGGTCTAATGGGGAAGAGTCCTGGCAGCGGAGGAAAGTGAGGAGGACACTGATGAGACGCATTTGGATCCGACTGCACATAATAGGAGCCGAAGTCACTGATTACCGTCGGAGAAGCTGAACTGGGATGCATGTCAGAAAATGTATTACCTTTCAAATTCATGCATTTAAATAGTGACCACCGGTTAAACAGTTCAGAGCTAACGTCTGTCAAGGCTGTGTTCACAGCTGGCCGATGTACTGCTGCTGTAAGGAGCTCTTCAGACATTGCACTCGTCTTTTCTTGTGTGCTCGTTTTATAATTTGTGAACAGATGCGGTTCAACGTTTCTTTTTAGAATCTTATTTTTTCCTTCCGTGCCTTAATATTTACTCAGATTGGAAAGTACCTTTAATGCTCAAGAACTTTTTGCCTTACAGCCTTTTTGATTGAGCTCAGGTATTTGATCATTGACAAACCTCAGTGCTGGAATGTTCATGAAAGAATTAGCAGCGGCAGTTAAGATACAAATCAAAGACAAGTCAAGTACTACTTTGCTGGCAGAGCATTTTGTCTCGCAACACAAGGAAAGACAGAAAGACCTTTTACACGTGTAATACAGGGAAGCTCGGCATACAAGCTTTAATCATTCATGTGAAACAAATCCGACGTCTTCTCACAGCCAGCCTGTTTTACACATTCACAAATCGTCTAATCATCTCCAATGCAAAGACCAACCGAGCTTTCAGGAGGGCAAAGTCATTAGGAACGCCCACACCGTCAGCTAGATACTTATGTACAATCTTCTTTTACATCCACATATTCAGAACACTTGGCCTTGGAAAACCTTCACCGAGTCACTGTAACCATCAAGTCACTAACATCTCATTTACCATCATCGACCACTTTGGTGATGAAGAGTTTGAGTGTGTAATAAGAGTTGCAGAAGGTTTAGTGCCTTAGTCCATTGAGACTTTTGCTGAATCTTAAAAGGGGAACCTGAGCACTTGGCTCGACATCAAATATTTTTGAATCATTCGTTCTTGTCCCTTATCAGTGTCGATGCCAAAATAACCACAGCTTCTCAAAAGATAAATTCTTAATACAATGGTTAGTAATAATTTTGATTTGTATAGCGCTTTTCTCAGTACTCAAAGACACTTGAAGTGTTAGACGTTAAGAAGTGATACAAGGCAATGCGTATCAGTTAAACAGAATAGCAATACATTTGATTTGTATAGTGCTTTAAAAAAGGTACTCAAGGCACTTTGCATGGTAGGCAAGAGGTTGATGTGTTTTGAAACCATGATCTAAGAGAAAGTACATTTAACAAAAAAAGCTGATACAAATACAGACCAGTTGTATTTGAGCATTTGTAGGAGACTTGATTATATAGATATTAAATGTCACTTAGTTTTTTCCAGTGTGTTCTCATAGATATTTATAAGGGGGGCATCTCCTCGTCATTAGAGGTGTATCATCTCCTGATAGAAAGAAAATACCATGCCTGTGGTTATGGTTCATCGAGCAGATCTGGAAATAATAAATAATAAATCATGATGCATACGTCATAATAGCTGCAATGCATGGTATGGAAATCTGAAATGAAAACAAAGCCTGGAATGTGAAGATGTATTATTCCCTTGGTGTCTTCACCTATATTTGACGTCATCAGCTTGGCTAGATGAGTAGGATCCGTTTTTTAACATCTTAAGGAAGTATGCATTGTATTACTGTTGTCATGTGCAGCAAATCCCCTTTTAAAGATACATTATGGAGGGAATGGATTGAAAGAAAATGGCACCATTAAAACCATCATTAAAAGAGCTAATTTGGAAATTCAGAGCTTATCTATATTTGAGGAGGTACATCGGAAATTGTAATTCACTGTTTTATCAGTGCCCTGAAGTATAAATCAATAGAAAATGTCCCAATGTTGATAAACGACAAAACGGTTGTATTTCTTTTTCTAAATGAGAACATCATATTTTAGTAATGACAGGGCTCAAGCCATTTCCTAAATGAATTAATCAGCCGGCTTGTCCAGAAAACAGGGAAAGCCCAGGTGGAACTATGGTAACAATGGCTAACTTCTCACTGTATTTGCATAACTGGTGTGCTATGAAATAAACATCTTCAACTTCACACTGGCCAAGAGACACATCTCCATCATGGTCAACAGACTGGCATTTTGTCTAATGTCGGACACGCTAGTATCCATCGTAGAAACGTTGACTGTGACTCCAGACGGGCCTGGGATGTTTCTCCACGTTGCCTCGAATAATTTCTATGATAACAATCCATAAAGCGCAGCAGTAACTTGTCTGTTCTCGATGCTCTCGGCCTGCTCTCCATCCGCTATCAGTCGGCATTTTACCTGGCTGCTTGCCTGGTAATGAGAATTCAATACAGCCGGTCGATACGGCGATAATGGCGCTTTCCGGTTCTCTCCGGTTCTCTAATTCTGTGAGAAGTGTACAGTGTACATAAGAGGCAGATTTGCTTTTAAAACAATTAGAAGCTACGACAAAGGGGTGCGTGGTCGATGTGTGAGGTATCGTTGTGCGTTTTGCTTTGTGTGAAATCCCTTTAGGGAACTATAACTGTAAGAGCTTGAGAAGCCGCACAATACTCCCGTTCCTCAGACAGATCGGTTGCTTCTCATCCGACTAAAAACAAAAACTCTTTCAAACAGATGACACGCTCACTCCATTGACTTGACATCGCCGACAGACTAAGGCGCATCAATCTCGGCGACACGCATTGATGATCTTTTAATTTGCTCCAGCCTTGACTACCCATCACTCCCCCTCAGCAAATTAAACGATGGACTTGTGCCATTTGAATTCATTATCATGTCAAAGCCCGTCGTCTCCGCGTTACACCTTCACTGTGTTTGAGCTGCAGAGCTGTCGAGTTGAGTCCTCATTGTGTGAGGTCTGGAGGAAGAAGGCTTGCATAGTGAGAGCAAAGCCACAAGAGATCCCTGTTGCTTAGCATTGTGCCAAAACACTGCCAAAACATTTCAACATCCTTTTTGTGTAGCCCTAGAAAAGGTGGGAAAGGAATCGTCTCTCTCTCACTATAATTTGGTAGCAAAGGAGTCTGGAGGATAACAGGGGCATGAAAGAGCATCCATGTGTTTCCTTTGATTTAAAGGGGAGTGGGCAGTCTTTTGTGTCACTTCTGTAAAACGTCAAGACAAGTAAAGGAGACAATGATGAAGAGTGGCCAAAACACATTCTTTGTGTGCCAAAAACGGATTGAATTACAATATTTCTGTAACATCCACATTGAGATAGAGGATAAAACCAACGCGGTGGCCGGCAGAGTAAATGGTGACTTATTTGGAGATGGAAACAATCCGTCCTTTTTGTAAAAGTGGAGGATACAATGACACTGCAACATCTGATGAGTCAGGAGCCTGATTATTGTGGAGGTGGAACTTCATCTGTCTTCTAACATGGGGCATATATTTTTTTCTCAGTTTGGTGAAGAACAAAATCCAGCCAGAACAAGAGATGAGACTATAAGATAAGAATAAAAACAGCTACTGTGAGGGAGAATTTCTGGAGAGATTCCAATTGGGGTAAGTCGTGTATTGAGGCCTGGAAAGGTTATTGGCTCGTTCTCTCAGAATAGGTGGTGCTGAAAGCTTTGTTGTTTAAGCAGATTGATTCAACAATTGGAGTTTGGCCTACACACAGACAGAACCTCAAGGATGCAGAAAGTGTACGTTCTCGACTACTAAGACCTTTGATTGGCCCGAGGAATCACCCTCTGCTGGCCATTGGAAATACTGCAAGTTGAAGGCACTTAGTAGACTGAGAGGTTGCCGCCGGCTAATCAGAGAGGATAATTGACAACAAGAGTAACAGTTGTTAAGTAAAAATAAAAAAAAGATCTGCCGTGTCCTAGTGCTGGAAACATTTTAGGATTCAGAAATGTATAATATAAGGTATTTAATAAAAGAATACGGATCACAAAGCATATATATCTGTCCCAGCCGGGCACGAGAGCAGCTAGATGCAATCCAGTTGACTCTATTGTACTCACGCAAGAGGACACATGTGACGTGCCTCACAACTCCTATGGTAGTAAATCATCTTCTCAATGGGTTTAGAGCCAATCATTGGTTAGCATGTTGGTCACATGCATAGACCCTTCAATTTCACAGCATGCTATTGGCTAACCGCTACAGGAGGCGGGCTAATATTATCTACTACACAACAATGCTAATTAACATCATCACTAATATGCATCATATACATTCCTTCACAATAAGAGTTTTCAAAATAAAATAGCTGCTTCCGGTTAAAACAGCTGTTATGACAATCTCTAGTAGAAACTCCCATTCTGACTCCGCCTCCCAAAGTCAATACATTTCATTCATACTCAAGTCATAGTTATAATAAGCATAACACATCTTACAGTCAATAGGACGGTTGCAATCATAGTATAATAATCATACTTTCAGTGACAGTGACTTTCTACTATGTTTTCATAATACATTCTTTTGAATATCCTTCTAATATTCTTTATTGACTATCCTAGCTTTCTTATGTATTAATTTAAAACCATATACTTTCTTATTTGCATGTGCAAGTATATATAAAAACCATTACAACTCTACACAGTGTAGGGCCTTTCATATCTTAGATGACAATTAAGTACAGTGTGTACAGACCTAACAAGTCATCAGTGGAGGTGTAATTAGGGTTCTCCCTGGTTGGGAGATACAAGACAACACACTCACTCCCAACTCATCAAACACCAACACTTAGTCAGGGGGCGTATCGGTTTCTACTCGTTACTGCATGGTGGCTTTTCAAAATAAATGTCCGTTGACAGAAAATGTAGTTTCCACGTGATGCATGCATACACTCCAATATAAACTTTCATTGAAGGTTTCCTTTGCTCCTAGTTTTATTTGGTTTGGTAAAGGAAAACATCACATAAGTACACTTACAAAACTTCCGTGACTGCAGTTAAGTGCGCAACAAAACAAAAAAATAAGTCACCGTTGACTTGGCGTCACGCTGGGACATGAACAGCAGTGTCCTGGGTGAATGTCTGTGTCTGTTGGACCTAACCATCCATGTATTTTTACTATCTCAGTTACTTTGATCGTCTATTACTGACGTGGATGGGCTTACATTGGAGTTAGTGGATGGAGGGTTCGGTCCGTATCAGGCGCTGATCAAGTGTCGTTATTTTACAAGATGGGAGCGAAAACGATTTGCATGTTAGTATCATCATCATGTGTCACGGGACTTTATAGCGAGAGAGAGGACCCAAATGCCAACAATTCTTCCAGAGAGGTATTTACAAGATATTACATCGGTAATACAAGACTAAACAGGACGACAAACACAAACCAAACGGTACGCAGCCACATCGGGGAATGAGACAAACAGGATTTACATACACAGGGAGGCGAAGGTGGTTGGACACTGAGGAAGGAGACCCGGGTGGACACAATGAGGGAGCTAGCAATCACACAGAAGGAAATAATCAGGACCAGGGCAGAGAATCATAGGGAAACAGGTGACAAGAGGACTTAAAAATAAGACACACGACAAGATAGAAACTCTGGATCATGACATCATGAGGTTGTTTGAGTCTTTATATGACGCAATGGCTCCTGTTGTACTGGCGGCCTTCAGTTTTGTTAAAGCTTTCTTTTTTTTGTATCATTAGAACTCCCCCATTTTCTATATTTCAATAAGCTGCTAGACTCTGAAAGGCAGAGGACACATGGATTCTGTCTGTGAATGAGGTTCCCTCTCTAGTTAAGACAGTAGATATTGCTTTACAAGGACTTGTTCAGTGTAACTGGGTGTACGCTTGTGTTCCTGACAGCTGAGCATTTCTGAAGCTATGCGTAACAGCTCATATATTCAGACAGCAGGTTTAGCATTTCTTTTTATCTCCAAGGCTTCTCTCTGGAGTGCATGAATGATGATTTTTTTTCCAGGAAGTTGTGCTATCATGGCCATTAAGAGAACACAAAAGGAGACCAGCCATCACCTCAATGCTTTGGAGAGAAGCTGCATGAACAGACATCACTGAGTGCAGTAGGAGGGATAGCGCTAGGGGAAATTATCTTATTTGGCCTATCAGAAATGAGTGTAGTTCCAAAATGATGTCTGGACAAAAACAACATTTACATCATTCTTCAGGCTGGAATGCAGGGGGGTTTATAGGTAAACGCCAAATCCCTTTGCTTTCTCACACTAATCCACCAGGAGCGATTTGGTGCTATTTGCTTTCCCTCAACTTGAGCTGTGGCTGTTCAGGCTTCACTCTCCCTCTCTCAACTCCTGTGCTGGTGTTCAATTTCCAAAACAAAATCATCACGTATTCTCCATGGTGCCAATGAGTAATGATCAAAGTGCCGTAATCACAGGCCACCGAGCCAGGGCTGGTGGGGCAACCGACTGGATTAATATGTACCAATTATACTGCCGTGCAGGCCAAGAGTCCATCGCGGTGTTAATTGATCCTGTTACCGAACAGGATGCGGGTCATGTAATGAGATTAGCATGGCAACTGCGGGGGCTGTGTTTTACATGTTTACCACTTGCCTCCATATGATGTATCATTTAGCACAGTTTTATTTTCTCAAGGAAAGACAGTGGTAGATGTTTAGAAGAGCAGAGGAAGACCTTTTGTTTTTATTCCATCCATCCTTTTAAGGAGATATTCATACAGCTACAATCTCATATGCTGAACAGTAGTAAGATGGCTTTCATCACAATCAAACCAGTTCTTTTTATGAGTTCTTTGTCGGCCTCTTGTCACACCTGCATACTGGATCATAACTAAAAGCAGAACTGCATTGAGGTCAAATGTGCCACTAGCTCAGGCTCACATGTTGCCTGAAATCACACCCAGTAGACTTTAAACATTGAACTACAATTGTTAGTGTAGTTCAATAGTTGTTAGTGTAGTTCAATAGTTTGTAGTTCAAATGTAGCTGTTAGTGGGTGACTGTGGGTCAGTGGGTAGCAGGTCTGTCTTTCAATGAAGGGGTTGGAGGTTCAATCCCCGCACTAGTCGATGTGTCCTTGAGCAAGACGCTTAACCCTGAGTGTCTCCCTGTAGCTGCGTCTACGGTGTACGAATGTAACAGGATTGTAAGTCGCTTTGGATAAAAGTGTCAGCTAAATGAGATGTAATAAAGTTAAGAGCATAAAAATGTCCATTTGTCAGAATCGATTGTATCCCAACAGCGGACCTGATCTTGACCTTTTCAGAGCAACAGGTGTTTCCGTTCAGCGAGTGATCGTGTTAACTTTCAGCTAAAAGCGTAATTATTTGCGAAAATGGTTGGCGTAGATATTAAAACACAGATGAGTTTTAACACAGCATGTCATTAAACTAATACACCGACGTTGTCTATGGCTACGATAGATGTTGACCACTGGAATGCTTGTTTGTTTTGCCCACAGAGAACTTAGTTGTGAGCGTCTAGTGACTTGTATGCTCATAATGTCTCGCTGATGTCACGTTACACGCTACATTTCTCCACCAAATGCAGGCATGTGTGTGTATAGAAATCTAAATATCTATATCTATATCATGGCCACTAAATATTTGTCCACTTGCTTATGGATTCTAACCACTCACTAAAACCAAACGGATCTGGGAAGTCATTTTGTTTTGGTTGCATTTTTAATCTTTCGTGATTAATGGCCATGCGTAGCTTGACATGTATTGCCTTTGAACGTACTTCCGTTGGCGAACGTCCCTCCACATCATTGTGTACAAACCGTAAAAGGGTTGCTGTTGTTCTTGAATTTGCCTTCTTCCACACCGCATTATGCATCACAAAGAAGAACTGCAACACCCTCAAGTGATTTAAGATCATCGAAATACATGCAGTACACACAGTGCACACTGTACTATGTAGCGAAAGTATCCAAATTGAGATGAAGCCGAGAGTCGCAAGCCAGGAGGTAAAATAGTTTTGTAAAAAAGAGTCTCAGCCCCCCCCCCCCCCCCCCTCACCATGCCACTCATTACTGTACAGTCGCTATTACACTCTTACTTCTTAGGATTATCCATGTTTCCTCACAGTTAAGCTCTTAATGTGACTTTGTTGCTGTACCCAGTCACATTGTCGAGCTTTCATATTCCCCTACCATCAGGATTTAAGATGTACCTATAGAGAGCCGCATGGCGGGGTTTTCATTAATAATGGCAGAGCGTCATGGAAAATTCTGGACGCTTTTCATGGCAAAGTTTCCATGGTGACAGTCGCTTCACCTTTATGGGCGTCTTATAGACTCAAGTGGAGGGTGGAGAACGTATTTCCGATATGATTTGATTTATGTGCATGACAAACCGGCCGGATCGTCCCACGGTCTGAAAGTAATGCGATGCAAGGTCTTCCCATTGCTGTCGGTGTAGTGTTTGTGTGACATTGCAACTGCAAACTCTTGTTTATTAATAATGTTTTCTCAAATCGTCTCAAAGTGTGCACTGACAGTTGACGAAGTACATGCTCGCATTTAACCAGCATGGCAGGTCCATCAACCCTTTTCCGTGGTCGGACGGACGACCTTCACTAGCATCCAACCTGCTCTGAATTACCACTAAGTGGTCCAATCAACAGTCGGCCGTCGGTTAATTGAATGTGTTTCGAAACTAATCCTCAGTGGAAAATCTAAAGAGTGGTCTTTTAAGGCCCATTAGTTGCAGAAAGTGGCAGTGGAACCCTGCAAAAAACAAGGGAATCAGCACATGTCGTTTAAGTCACAGTGGTGTGTGTTCCTCTGAAAACATAACCAGGCATACATCTTTCATATAAAATGGGGGAAAAACAACCTTAATCCTTTCAGCGGGATCTTGGAAATGAAAATGCAATATGCATTTAACTACGTTGGCCATGAAAGATTTTTTGCCAGGTTTCTCTACACCTGGATATGTCAGTCATTAAGTTCATTCACCACTGTGGTCTGGTTGTTTGAATGAATTAGATAAGATTGCCATGAAATTTGATACAGACATCATGGTCTCTTGAGGCCGGTATATCAACAAGATCCCACAGGATTACAGCTCCTTGATTGGATTAAATCCTGATCAGATCCCCAAAACAGATATTTCAAAGCAAATCTGAACCTGAAGATTCAGATTCCGATTTGGTAATTCAATCCTGCCTTTGATCCGGATTTAAAACTGCTGTTAAGTATTTCAAAACTTTAGTGGGAAATCTGGATCAGTTTGATCCTAAAAACAGGATTACCATGATCCCATCTCCGAGGTGGATTGGAGAGAGATTACATGTAACGGTTTGAACAGCTGAAGTGTAACTGCTTCCAAAGTTCCTTGTTTGATACAGATATACGCTTCAGTGCTGTTTGATCAATATTTATTAACTTTGCACGTTCCTTTTCTACTTCTTTTTTCAGGGGGAGGGGGGGGGTGCTGCTGAGCAATTGACATCTCTCTTATTCTGCCTGTTTTGTGATATACATGCCTAAAAGGGGGATTTTGTTTATCTGGCAACACTGAGATCAGTCGACCAATGACTGTTCAGGTGGAACGTAAGGGAGATACCATTTACAAAACTTGTAAGGGGTAAAAACTACTTTGTGAAAGACCCAGAGAAACGCAAATATCCAACGAAGCAAAATCCCAGACGTTTTTGGAAACCCTGCCGGACGCTTTTTTGGGGTCTCAAAAAGAGGACATGTCCAGGGAAAACCGGACGTCTGGTCACCCTACATTTAGAGACCATAGTTGTCTCTAAATGTAACTATAATTTCTGATCCAATCCGGCAACGTTTTGAACATCGGGATAAATCAGGTTGATTCGTGGCTGAGGACAGGGGGATTTGATTATCTGGATTACGAGTTTTGAAATACTGGCCCCAGAGGATGGAGCCTACTGACGTGAGTAATGCCATAGATTGCAAATAAGAAGTGGACGGAGTGACATTGGTTTGTTGACCACGGTTCTGAGGTCTCAAGTTTCTGCAGCTCATCCAGAATGCAGCAGCTCGACTGGTCTTCAGCCTAAATTCACCCGCACCACTCCGCTGCTCCGCTCCCTTCACTGGTTACCGGTGTCTGCAGCATCCGCATCAAAACATTGGTTCTTGTGTAACGTGCTGCAAACGGATCGGGCCCGTCTACATGCAGGTTATGGTTAAGCCACACCCCCCGGCACGTTCACTCCGCTCGGCAACAACCAATCGACTTGTGACTCCGTCACTTTGAGCTAAACACTCGTTTAGTCTCAACATCCTCTGCCTGAAACTAAAAACACATCAGATTAGCACTTCAGTGGCACTTACTCATAGTATTACTCATGGTATTATTCTTGGTATAACCCATGGTATATTACTCATGGTATTAGTCATGGTATAACTCATGGTATTATGGTATAACTCATGGTATAACTCATGGTATTACTTATGGTATTTTTGTTGTTTGTCTTTCTTGAAGAAATGTTAACTTTCTGGATTCTTGTTGTTTTGAGTTTGTACTCGTAGTTGATGCATGTATTGTAAGTCTCTTTGGATAAAAGTGGCATTAAAGGGTGGAGCTCAGCACAACAGAACGAGAACCCTTTTAAGGCAACCCGACTACAATTCACTGTCATGAACAGAAAACCTGCTACGAAAAAGATCTGAGGTGCCGAGTGTTGTCCAGTCTGGGTGAGAACCTTGTTTTTCTCAATCACAGGGTAGCCATGTCCTAAAGCATACCCAGCTTTATGGTCTACTTTACGTTTTTTACTGTGACCATTATTTATGAAATGGTGTACTTGAAACTGTATAATAAAATAATTGGGTCATTTTCTCAAAGACTTTGATACGATCTGACTTTCTTTTGCATACAGAGGAATCGCTTCCTGTAGGCCATTAGGAAGAATGCAAGATTAAGGCACTCCAGCGTTGGCTTCACTTTTTAGCCCCAGCGATTGCTTGGCTAACGCCCTGAAGAATGTTTACAATGATAAACAATATACCTGGTAAACACCAGCAGGTTAGCATGGTGGGCCGCTGACATTAGCATTTAGCTCAAAGCACCACTTTTCCAAAGGACAGCCTCGCTGAGCTTTTAGCATGGCTGCAGACTCTTACACCACACAGGAGACTAGTATAGCCTGAGTGAAATGTAAGCTGTTACATCAGACGTGTAGTAAAAGAAACGTATCTGTTCCATCAGATGGTGTGAGATGGACAACTAGATAATGTGGTTTCAAACACCTCCTGTGGAAAAATGCCATTATTTTTCTTTTTTACAACAGACTTTGCAATCTGAAATCTGAAAAGATAGGAATTCAGCCTTTCGAAAGATAATTACCTACTTTATTACAAGAAATAAAGCCATATTGGGACCATACTTGAAGACAATATGGGCATTACATGTGTTAAGTGCTGTGAGACACTGCTCTGTTATAGTTCTTACTCAAGGTTCAAGGTTTTTTATTTGCCATTTGTGCCTAGACCAACAGTGAAGACACATTGGAATTGTTTTGCAGGGCTCTCCGAGTCAACAGAGGTACAAACACACTATAATAATAACAAAAAATATAAAAACACAATGTACATAAGGTGGTAAAATATACAGTATTAGGTACAGTCAAAAAAAAAAAGGTTGTCAACATAAAAAAAAGGAAAGGGCAGAGGTTAATACGTGAATAGGCTAGAGCTGAGTGCTGTTCCTAGCTGTCCAACGTGGGGTTTTGGTTCAGCTGAGAAGGCATTTCTGATGTTGCTGTAGCATTAATCCAGTGTTTTGTTTCCCCTAGTGGGGAAAGTCACAAACTGAGGCAGTTTAGGCATATTGTTTCGGAGATTGCAGTGATTTAAATCTCTCAGAATAATGACAGCAGCGTCAGGATACGTATTTCCATGCTCACTAATCATGTCATGTAGCTCCTTCAGTGCAGGCTCTTCCTTAGCGGGGGGAGGGGGGGGGGGGGGTGGATATACAACACAACACTCACAATGGTGCATTGCAGTTCTCTGGGCAGATAAAATTGTATTATCCACTAAGTCAGATATTCCACATGTTCTCAGCTGTAATAAGATTGCCGTTGTGCCTTAACTCGGCACCAAAAAGTAATAAGTAGGAAAAGACAAATAAATAACTTGACTCGGGGAGCTCCGATATGGGAGAAGTGGAATCGAACAGCAGCATATGACTGCTAGGTGGATCCCATCTGCAGTGTCAAAGTGTCTTCTTTAGATAAGATATTCTGCCATACTATATTCTGTAAATATTCTGAGGTCTTTCGGGGTGCAGGGAGCACTCCTGAAGACCTTCTTCGACTCTGTGGTGGCATCAGCCATCTTCTATGGAGTGGTCTTCTGGTGCAGCGGCATCAGTGCAGCTGACAGGAGGAGACTGGACAAGCTGATAAAGAAGGCCAGCAGTGTGCTGGGGCGTCCTCTGGACACCGTGGAGGTGGTGGGGCACAGGAGGATGAGGACGAAGCTGTCGTCCATGATGAGCCACGCCTCCCACCCCATGCGGGACGCTCTGGTAGCGCTGCACAGCTCCTTCAGTCACCGGCTGATCCATCCCCGGTGTCTGAGGGAGAGGTACCGCAAGTCCTTTCTCCCCGCTGCGGTCCGGCTGCACAACCAGCTGAGCTCCCAGGAGGCCACTTGACTTATACTTGACTTAAACTGAACATCTGATCCTGGTCTCTTCAGCACTTTATCACTACCTGGTGCAATATGTTTAACTATTTTATTTTTATTTTTATTTTATTTTTATTTTTATAATGCTTATTTTTTATAATGCTTATTTCTATTATTTCTATTACTTGTTCTATTTTATTATTCGTTTTTTATTCACTGTGAGCAATGCTATTGGAATACTGTAATTTCCCCACTGAGGGACTAATAAAGGATCTTCTTATCTTATCTTATCTTATCTAAAGAGGATTTCTTGTGTTTATCTGGTGCAGCTCTTTATTCTGTTGCGGTGTGAGAAGAGAGAAAAGATTTCCACGTCATTACTCCTTCCCCTGCTCCTCTGCTCTGTGGTCTGTCTACTTCAAACAGCCCGGAACATCTCATCTTTGAATCTCTTTTAAATTACCACCTCTGCATGAAAAAGAAATGAGAAGCAGTACAGGCTAAGACACCAGTCAAATCATCCTGAATCACAAAGAGAGGTTACATTGTGCATTTACTCCTGATTGATATATCCATGTAGAATAATGTAATTATTTGCCCATCCTTTCCGACTTGCTTGTCATTTCTGATTATGTAAATGAACGAGTTAACTTGAATTTTAATGCTGAAGCATTGAAATTCGTACGTGCAGTCTATTTCCCGAGAGTGATACAACATACAGATGAATATTTTAATATTCAAAAGGTATTGGCTTTGACCCTGTTGAAAAATCAATGCAAGGATAAGACCCAATCAATTGAATTTGTTTGTGAGATTGTCTCTGGAGAACCATACACTGACAGACCTGTGTCTGCACGGATGAAGAGGAAAATTAGAATAATATGCCATGAGGGCAATATACTGGAGTTTGAAGACATACACAAATATGTCTGCATGCTGGTTTAGTCTGTTTTTTAAGTCTTTTGAGCAAATTGTTCACCAACTGTGTGTGAAAGGTACTCATCAGTGTGTGACCTGACCATTTGTTAGATGTTGTGCCAAACACAGCGGATGAAACATGAAAAGTAAGTAAACTAACAACCAGTGTATGCGACCAATTGGCAGTAAAGTGTTGCAAAGCTATAAAGCAAGCTGGAGAGATTCAAGAAATAGTTGAATACATTTCATACAATCTTGCAAACACAGAAATACACTCAAGAGCTCATTAGTGGTAGTTCCATCCGCCGTTTGTGGTTAGCTGACCACGCTGCCCAAAACAAGTGGCCGAGAGGTACGCAGCAGTGTGTGTACTCATGGTCGTTTGCCGTTAGCCCATTACGTTAGCCAGAATGTTATGCCCCATGGTGGTGGAGAAGAGAGGCACTCAGCAGTGTTAACACTCGAGCCCCATAACGGCCAGCAAGTTAATAGAAGTAAATGAGGAGTCAGCGGGCAGAAAGTGTTAGTCACCGCAACCACGAGAGGTCCTTGAGCATCCCACCCAAGGCATGATGCCGTGTTCACCCGAGCTAACCACTCTACATCCAGACTGTTTGCTGTCCTGGCTCCTCAGTGGTGGAACGAGCTCCCCACTGACATCAGGACAGCAGAAAGTCTCTACAGCTTCCGCTAGAAACTGAAAACCCATCGACTTTATCTGGATTAAACGCAGATTAGCACTTCAGTGGCTCTTAAATAGCTCTTATTATGGTACTTTTGTAGTTTGACTATGTTGAGGAAATGTTACTTTCTGTATTCTTGTTGTTCTTAGTTTGTACTCAAGGTTGAAATGCACTTACTGTAAGTCGCTTTGGATAAAAGCGTCTGCTAAATGACATGTAATGTAATGTAATGTAATGTGTTGCGGCAGCAGTATGCGAGATTAGCAAAACTGGTTTACAAAATAAACTTTACATTATCCTTTCACATATTAAAATGCTAACTTGCCCATACTTATTTCACCAAAAATGTAGGAATTTCCTACACTTTTTAGAAAACAAATCCTTTAAAATCAAAGACATCGAGAGAGGGGTTTACCACTTACTTATTTTCATACTTTTATGGCTTTTTCCAAAACACAGATATTGCATGTATAGCTTAAAAGGAGAATTAAAACTAGATTTGTTATTAGGCTTCGGAATCTCTGAAAACAAAGCTACAATAATCTGTCTGGGATATTCTGGTAGTTTGACTGAATCTATTTGTGACATGCGTTGTTGGTAAAGGAGACATTTGTACCAGCAATCTACATCTGGTGTTAATAGTTTGAACCTCAGCATACCTGCTCCCATTCATCTTTTTTTGTATCTGTGTCCAAATCGCTACACCAAGCAAATCTCTTATTCGTGGATGAGTCCTCTGATTTAGTTTTAAGTAGGTCATGAATCAAAGACACTTGGCCGTCACTTATTCCCTCATGGTAAGAGGTGGACATAGAAGTGAGCGATGGACTTGTTTTTGTCATTCCATTTGTGTCTCTTTGTTATAACTGAGTCTAGCCTTAATGTAACTACAAAATTAATTAGTGTTGTTCATGTTACGTTTAGCCATGGTATTCACATTGTGTCATTTCATTCTAATGAAATAGCCACAATTACCGTTATTACCTCATTAATAACATTAATTTGCTAACTTACCATTATATGAGTCTACTAACAGTTGACATTAGCTTGGTAGCTGGCATAATCTTAATATTGTATGAAATCAATAAATTGGGTTACCACTGGATTAGTTTAGTGCAATATGTCATTGCAATTAAATACAAAGAATTGTGCTATATTACTGAGTACAATTACTGTCACGCATAACCTGAGAATATTTGTAGTTAACTATCATCTGGCATTTCCTTAGTTTCAATGCTAGTTGTATCACCACGATGGGGTAAAGGGGGGTATGTTTGATGTTATGTACTGATGTTTGAAAGCTTTGATTCTTTTTGGCACATTGTCTGTCACTATCTTGTTTTTTTAGTCACAATTGAGGATTTCTGCAGCATGAAATAACACAAGAAGAGTGATCTGCTATCCATAGTTGGCGGGGATGTTAACCAGACATACATCAACCAGTGAATCCGATTTTCTTGAAGTCTTTACTTTTGTAAAACCAAAAATTACTGATTGAAAAAAAGAAAATCTGATAAAGCATAAATCTCACCTTTGCTTGTGTGATGTCATAAGAGGAAGAGTGCTGAATGGGAGGTACATTCCGTCCCGGTGGTTGTAGCAGGGACTACAACCACCGGGGTGAAAGACTACAACTCCCACTCAGCAGTGCAGGCGGGGAAAGGTGGCCGCACAGCTGAAGAGGATGAGGCTGATGAGCCTGCGAGGAGCTGAGAGTCAGGACAATATGTTTGTTGTGCACCACGACGTGTGTGGTATTTAAGTGTTGCCTTTTGTTTTGTTAAAGATGAATCCAATTACAAAGACTTGGAATTCAACAAACCCTCGCCTGTCTTAATTTGTGCACCCACGCCTCACCTTACGATCCCGTCCTCTAAAGACATCACACTTGTCAAAGTTCAAGTTTGGTTGTGACGAATGAGCTCATTGTTGTCCCTTGCAGAAAAGACTTCAAGGATGAAAATAACTGGTCGGTTTGGCAAATGCATGTCTCCAGGACGTTCTCCCACCCAGTGGCTGAAACATTATTAATGTTCTTGTCTTCCTCGAGGCTTAAATGAAATAGGTTTCCTAGTTTCATGCAGAAAGAAAATGGAATGGAATGAACTTGAATAAGGACTGCAGACAACGTCAGTGTTTTGTCTCAGAAATGCTCTCGGGTCTGAACTGGTGTCTTATCAGAAGACCAGAGGCCGATATTCCAAAACCATGGGTATTAAGATAATACTGATTTATGGGTGTGATATTCAGCTTCCCTCGTGCTTTGTTTGTCCTATTTACATGGCATGCAGCTCGCTTGAGCACTGATTATTGGAAAAGCCCATGAGCACAATTAAAAACTGCATTGGATAATGATCACGAGACTCGTAGTGAAAAGAAAATAGAGGGATAATTGTTATTCTTTCTGAAGGAGACAAAGTAACCTAATTTCTGGTGTTTGGTATGAACTCTGGTTGGAGAACTGCCGACAATCAATCAAAACTTCAGAGAAAAACAAACCCAATGGATCAGGGTTATTTGGCTTGGTGAATACAGGTTTTTGTTTAACAGAACGCTTTTGTTGTGAGCTGGGGGCATGGAGTTTAAAGGAGATAGAAAATACAGGTTTATACCTGTATTTTTAATTAGAAAAACTTATTATATTACCTTTAATCAAACTGCCCGTCCGAATATACCTGTATTCACCCTTAAGCACCCGTGTCTTTAAAATCCCCCTCCAGAAAAATCCCAGTGTGCTGTGACTGGTGAGTGATCCCGGCCATCTTCAGAGTCACTGCAGCTGACGACTAATGCGGCCGTCACAGTAAGCGGCAAGCAAATGTACTTAGCGGTCACGATGAGATTACATATAAAGTCAATGCATGGACTCAATGAGGCGATGACGTGAAATTTGCCTCCTTCGCGTATACCGCATACGATACGATCATATTTGTACATGTTGCAGTTTCCCGGGATATCTGGGGCTTCCACAATATGTACAAAGACATGTAAATCTCACTTTAGGCCAATATGGCACTTCTAAAAAGACGTGGATATTTACCAGGCTGGGTGGGTCTAAAGTCAGATGCTATTGACGCTATTATATTAGTTGGTTGTACTGGTTTGAGCGACACCTTTAAAGCAGAATCACGGAACCTCTGCAACTTTTAGTTTGTGTTGAATGACATTCAAATGGGCCATTTTATTTAACTCTGAATCTCAAACACAATAAATACCACACCTTGACATTTTGTGGCCCCTGGTAAACCGGATTAGTGTTGCAGCCACTTTGGAAAGCTAGGCTTGTGCCCTTCACGTTTCATCCTTTTTGCATGAAGCATCACAGGCCTAAACGCCTTCAATCAAAAACCACATGGAGCGTTTATCTTCGGCTGCTATTTAGAGTCAACGGAGCGTAAAGTCACCAGGGGGCAGCTTTAAAACCAAAAAACCTGACTGTTGTTGCAACGACTCCCACGCAGACGTCCCGCCAGAGGTTTTCTCGGGACAGTGTAGGAGTTCCCATGAATTAGCCTCCACAGCAGTGATCCTATTTAGTTTCTCCTTTACTGTTTAATGAGATTAAGGGGAGTTTAATCACCTTTTAATCTGCTTGAGGTTTTTTTTTTCTCCAGCTGCTACGTTGCACTATATACCAGTCGTCTCAGTGGGATGCCAGACCATTACCAACCCCCCCTCCTTAAAGGGCTTTCATGAGATGCCGTGAAAAATCATCTGCAGGGAACGAATTCATCACAGAGCCCTTTTTAACTGGTGTAGCGAGTCTTTGCGACGCCGTTAGCTAGACGGAGCCGTGTGCATACTTCATCACATGTTCTACGTGCGGAACGGGAGATCGAGTCGAGCAGTCGTCCACCTGGAAGTCGTGTGCCCGATACGTCTAATGAAGCTGTGTGGAGGCGGCACGGCCCGAAGGGATCCATCCCCGTTGGCTACGATTGAGCCGCATGACCTAATTTAGGTGGCTGGCGACGCAGAGCCAGTATGTGGAAAGAGATCTGTGTCTCAACCCTGAAGGATGCATACGTCTTGAGTTTTAGAAAACAAATGTTGCCTTAAATGAACTTAACGGAGGTTTAGTTCGGGGGTATTTTTTCAAAAAAGTAATATGCGTAGTGTTGAGGATGGACAGGAAAACACCTGGACGGATATCACTGAAAGCAAACAGCGGTAGACTTTTACTTCAAATCTATAAAGCGTTTAATTAGAAAATCATGATACAGTTAGACAGACATGCATGCATGGACCCAACGTTCAGAGCTGACACCATTCAAGGCCTCAGAGCTGAAGAAAGAGGTGCCGAACAGAGCGCGTGCGGCCATTAAAATACACATCAAGACCACTTCTGATTGGTCTGAAACAAAGAGGGCGGTGTCTTCTCATTGGTTGTTGCTCCTCTGCTTCCGCCTTTGTATGAATATTCATTAGTCCGTGTGGCCCGTCAATGAGAGCATATGTTGTGAAAGTTGTGGGAAAGGAAGAGTTATGTTTGACTTGATACTTTCTTTGTAGCTTCTCCTTCCACTGGGGAGTCTTCCATGACAATCTTATCTCTTCCGAGATGGGACGCGCCGTCTCTAGGAAGTCTCTCTCAGGAGAGCAACAAAGAGGCTCCTATCAGTAAATAAGGATGCCCATGAGGGCATGAAAAGAGTGCGTGTCAGAAAGAGGCCCTGTGGTTGACCCCAGCCACTTACTGCTACGTCTGGACACTAGTTGTTTCTCCTGGGCTGTGAGTATATAGGAGTCTTTGTTCTAAACATCTCTATGCGTGAGGTGTGGGAGGGGGGGGGGGGGGGGGGTGCATAAAACAGTCTCTTGTGTGTCACGATCCTCTACTCGATCATACCAGGTGCAGAAATGCCCGTGACCTTTCCACTTTACACATAATATTAATGCACACAATAATAGGGTAAGCTAAGCAAAAGTATATTCTTTACAGTAGTATGTAAAGTCATTGAGACATTGAGTCATCTCAAGTATCCTCCAAGTACCAAGCAAACATGAACGCGTCAGAGCAATCAAGACCGACTGAAACCTGAGATGCTCTGACGACGTGATCTTTTAAAGTACTTTTAGAGTCCTTAACCCTCAATGTTCGGGAGACTGGATGGCCCCCTTAGAAAGGCATCATCCTTTGCAGTTCTTTAAAAAAAAACAATTTATTTAAATCTCGCCCGTGCATCTTTTTCTTCTTTGACTTTTTTTGGTGGGCCGAGTGAGAATATTTTTTTTAATTTATTGTTATTTATTTATTTGTTGTTCATGAACATTTTCTTAGCCCTACTATGCTACATAGGGGGGGGATATATATATATATACAGTTATGTTGTGTACGTGTTTTTCGACGAGTGACATAAGAGTGACATTAATGCTTTAATAGAAGTGTTTTTTGGGGGCGTTTAACAAGCGAAAAGACTGATGGAGATGAACTGATTGGTTTTGACATCTGTAAATTCTCAAAAGTCTTTCTATCTTGCCCATTTGGTGAGCTTTTCTTTTCTTTTCGGGCAAATACTGGCTGAATAAACTAAAATAAAACTAAAAAGTAGCCTATGAGTTATGATGAAGCTCATGAATCATATTGTCTATCTTGTGTGCATTTTTTATTTTGTGTTTGTAATTTTGTAAAATGTTAAATATTATACAGGTGGAGGCTCCTGCACTGTGATATTCGTATATCTCTGTGATTTTTATTTTGTTTTATTGTTTAGACACAAATCTTATCAAAACACGAAATCTATGGTGGCACCAAAGTGGGCAGACAATAAATAAATCAGGATTGAGAAGATGATGTCATCCGTGTTGCCGTTGTTCAAAGTGATGGATTGGTTTTTGAACGTGATGGATAAACGGGAGAAGATTATTATTAATCAAAGTGGTCCGCCATTTTGGATGATTATCAGACCGGCTGGCACACATTCCCCAACCCATCCATTGTCATCCATCTCCTTCTCTCCACCTCCTAACGCTACTTTTTAATGTACGATGCAGTTTTTATATATGTAGTTACTTTCCACAAATGCTTTCCACATTGGTTTAAAGCTGCAGCTGGTATGTGACCCCGTGGCTATTGCGTGGAGCTACAGCCATCCATGACTTTTATCCTGTGGTACTTGGATTAGGCTGATTTAATTTGTGGTAAATTGGGTCTTTTTGCTGTTTCTGTGCTGTCTTTCTACAAGGCCAAAGGGCAAAAGGTCTGTGTTACTCAGGAAGGTTCCTAACTGGGTGAAACGAACTGGAACTTTTTAAGTGGATGCCATGATGAGAGCTGTTAGAATCCTCTAAATACGAAGGGAGGGTGGTTCAATGCTTCCATTCCTTGCTCCTTTGGCAATTATACAATGGACCTTCCTTTACCTCAGGAAAGAAGATAATGCCGCTTCACAATTCCAAGCACTATCCTGACAACATGTCACAAATAGGTAGGAAAATAATAATAAATTAACAATAAATATAGAAAATTGGCAATTAACTTATTAGTATTCCCAATAACAAGCAGCATCGGTAAAAATAAAAGATTATTAAACTGTTAAAGCTCAATATAACCGAACGGTTGAATCAACATTAGTGAATATTGAACAGTTCCATTAATAATAAACGTGAGTGAATAGTCAGTATCTACTGGTTCAGTGTGACAGCAGCAGGAAGGAAGGAGCTCCGGTTTATCTCCTTCACACCGACGAGTGAAGCCTCCTCTCAGAAGAAGATCTTCATGCGTGTGATGGATGTCATGAGGCCATATTGTAGTTGGCAGACCTTCCGTAATTCCGTGACCTAGTGAAAGTGGAGTCGGAGACTTTTCTTTTTTCCTATAAATCGTCATGAATTCTCCTTCACACGTCTCCTTGACCTTGTGGCGTTATTCTTGGACCTTTTCGATCCATGCAGACCCGATGGGTGTCATCGGCATAGAAAGCATCAGCAGCAGCATTCCTTGGTCCCTCAGTCCCTTTGGAATGTGCTTTCAGTGTTCACTTCCTTCACCGCCAGCTCTACAGATTCCTCCCATCCATCGGTTTACTGATTTATTCCGACTTAAATGGTTAATTTGTATTAATTGTACAGCTCGACCGTTGACAGCCGATGCTGAACGATATGAGCAGAGGAGGCCAGATGTGCCTCGAATGCACAAATAACCAGAAGAAGATTAGCCCGCTGGGCACAGCTGAGCGTGGAAAGCCGTCACTTTGTGAAATGACCAGCAGGTACACAACAACACACACACACACACACACACACACAACCTGTACAAAGGAAGATGATAACATAATTGCAGAGTTAATAATTTCAGCATTTATGTGAATAGGAATCGACTCGCAAGCTTTGTCAACACTTTCCCTCGATCAGAAGTTTGTATTTTTTAAAGCCTTGCTGCCGGAACTACGTCTTTGACTTTCAGAGGCTGAGGATGTGAGGCGCCGTGATGCAACGCCACGCCGAGGCGACACCTTCCATTTCCTGTGAAGGAGACACGGTGTTATTCAACATCCATACAGATGCTCTCACGATCATGGCCCCCGGGTCACGGAGACTCATACCCTGTCTTACTCTGAGATTATAATCTGCCATTTTGCCATCACCGTAAGCTATAATTTTGGTCTTTTGTTCGCCGCAAATCATAATTTGCCTTTTTAGGAGTCAAAGATAACTTGAATAAGGTGATGATGAAGCAAAACAAAAAACGACAACGAACAATGACATAAACAAATGAAAGTCAGACCCCGACACAGCCACGACCATGGAGGAGAAATACATTCCGGTCCTAAAGAGAAGTCATCGATCAAAGTCCCAGACAAGTTCAGCCTCGGGACTCAATCAAAAGCAGCAATTATTACATTTTGGACTATTAATTTCCGTGGCTGCCGATGCAAGTCTGCTGGAGGAGGAGAGCAGGAAATGGTCTCAGGCCTTCCTTCTCTGGAAGTGGTATCAGGAACTGGTCTCTGGATCTGGCCTCAGGAGGTGTTTTCAGGTCTTCCTTCTCTGGAACTGGTTTCAGGAAGTGTTCTCAGGTCTTCTTTCTTTGGAACTGGTTTCAGGAAGTGTTCTCAGGTCTTCCTTCTTTGGAACTGGTTTCAGGAAGTGTTCTCAGGTCATCCTTCTCTGGAAGTGGTCTCAGGAAGAGGTCTCTGGCCTTCGTTCTCTGGAAGAGGTCTCTGGCCTTCCTTCTCCGGAAGTGGTCTCAGGAAGAGGTTTCTGGCCTTCGTTCGCTGGAAGAGGTCTCTGGCCTTCGTTCTCTGGAAGAGGTCTCAGGTCTTCATTCTCGGGAAGTGGTCTCAGGAAGAGGTCTCTGGCCTTCGTTCTCGGGAAGTGGTCTCAGGAAGAGGTCTCTGGCCTTCGTTCTTTGGAAGAGGTCTCTGGCCTTCGTTCTCTGGAAGTGGTCTCTGGAAGAGGTCTCTGGCCTTCCTTCTCTGGAAGTGGTCTCAGGAAGAGGTCTCTGGCTTTCCCTCTCTGGAAGTGGTCTCAGGTCTTCCTTCTCTGGAAGTGGTCTCAGGAAGAGGTCTCTGGCCTTCCTTCCCTCTCCTCTTCCTCCAGCCACCGGGTCGTCATGTCATGTCTAGCTGTTGTCTTCGGCAGCATCAGGAGCTGAACTCTATAACTCAAATCCTATCGTTAAAAAGATGCAGGAGTATAGAACATGAGAAGGAGCTATGGCAGCTATAAGAATACATGAATAAAAGCACCAGTGCTGTGTGAGACATTCATCTCGTGTTGATAGGATAAAAAGGTGGAAGGAAAAATGTTTAGCCTCGATTTCAAAGATCTTTTGAACTCTTATATTTGTCAGCTTCACACTTCAGAGAATAAAAACAGTGGGACTTTCCGGAGCCACTTTTCCCCCAGATCTCAACTCGCAGGGCGACCTGCTTGCACTGTCGCTGGGCAACATGCTGCTTTATTTGCTCTCTTCTGGTTATTCACTGAGGCCGACTTGTGAAGAAGACGTTCCATCTTAATGGTTTGATGTGGTTGGTGCAAACCATTCAGTTTTTTACCTTAAACTATTTTCCTGTGAAGACAGAGGTTTCTGAAGGTCTGGTGGAAGAGTGTTTGGTTATTAGCAAGTATGAAAATTACATTTTTGAAGGATTATCAACATGTATTAACAATAATGAGGCACCAGCCTGGAATTGGGGACCAACTGTGGATTGAAAGTGTCAAAATTGGTGTTCGCTCACAATGTCAACGTCAAAGTGACGGGTTGATTTAGAACTATATAATTTAGCTGTTATTACAACACATATGCACAAATCATGGTAAAATGTGTTTTTTAAATATTGTTCATTGTTATTTAACCTCCGATTCTGCTGAATGAAAACAATGTGGAAGTGTCTTAACATTTACATTCCCTCTACTGGCCACCAGGGGGTGACTCCTCTGGTTGTATAGACGTCTATATAATGGCTCTACTTCTCTCTTGATGTATTCCCTCAGTAAACATTGTAAACATGAGTTTATGTCTTAGTCTCTAACATGGCAACGGTCGTAACCCAAGATGGCGAGGGGGAAATCTGATAATCAACTCAAAACAGAAAGAAATAATAATAATACTTCGAATTTATATAGCTCTTTTCTAGTAGACACTCAAAGACGCTTAACATTAACATTAAATGTGTAAAGCTAAAGGAATTAACTCTTTATAGTCAGAGCTATCCCTTCCTGTACTACACCACAAAAGTAATAACCTTTTACTTCAAAATGTGTGTTGGCCGCCATTCACGACCAACACTGTCACCCCACTTTAGCAGAGTGATTTGATATCACAGCGGGCCTCATTATTTATTCATAAAGTTGAAATTAAAAAGCCTTTTGATTTATGTATCGAAATGAACTGATGTGCTCTTTTTTCCAGTGAGTGGCCGGAACAAAGCTCAAAGGCCGAGTTAAAAGTCAGCTACCAGAATGACAGATAAAAGTAGGTGAATCTAGGAAGGTGATTTAATTAAATGCATCCAAAAGAAGATATAAGGATAAGGATATGATGTGACATTTACTTTATGTGCGCGTGTTTTTGTTGTCTTTTTTTTGATAATACAGTCGGGACAAAAATGTTGCTTTTAAATCCTTTTTTTCTTTTATTTTTACATGGATATTTTATTGAGAATTCATGAAATTGACTTGACATTTGCATCTGGGGAAAACTAATGGGATTTTCAACATCAAGAACAGCTGATGTATTATTTCCAGGAAATCCATTGTCAGTATAGTGCACACTCAGTCAATACGACCAGGACACTGCCAGTGTTCTGTGACAGCGGCTGAAAGCCTGCAGGAAAACACACTTTGAGCACCTCCCGGCTACGAACACACATAATTGCGTGCATCAATAATCTTCTATTGTGCACTCTTTGACTCTTTTAAAATATGACTACGTTATCGATTCGTTAATTTTTCAGTGAAGTGTGCTGTCGTTGTGGTAGAAGGAAACTACTCCATTGCATAATTATCATAACAATAAAACACTGTACTGTTTCAGGTAAGGAATAAATACCGCATGATCTGTCAAATATTTTTGGGGGGGGATTTAAGGCACAGTGCACATTAATAAAAATATTTCGGTAAATATGCCAGTTAGCAAAGAGCCTTTTTTTCCATCTGTAGTCCCGAGAGGCAGATGTCATAAAACAAATCTAAAAATATAAGATTACATATATAATGTATGGACAAAGCAAATACAAATATAATCGCTACTCTGTAAATCCTCTGGCACTTGGATTTGACCAGTTAAAGTCACATTTAGAGCTGGGGGGGAGTTCAAGGTGGTAAATCTTCCTCACCTTCTTTCCAATGCGCCCTCATGCGTAGGCGTGACAAACATCTCACCGTCAAGAAGTCGATCCTGGAAAAAAACATCTGATTGTGAAATAAGGATGGCGTGAAAACCTCACAAACCCTCCTCCTTTCCCCATGTCATTACTCTCCCGGAGGGCTCCAGACTGCCAGCCCTTCAGCAGCAGCATCCGAGTGGAGTGTATCCTCGCATCTTTAACCACTCGACTTAAAATAGAGCCCAAGCTCATCGTTCGAATCCCGCTTTGAGAGCGTCTCCTATATCTATTGTTTAGCTCAGGAGGCTAAGCCTACGCAGATCTGTAATGCTGACCTAAGGGGATTTCATATAAATGTGTGTGTGTGTGTGTGTGTAAGTGTGTGTGTGTCAACCCACGGCACAATCCTCACAGTATGTTACGTGCTTGTTATAAAAAGATGCGAAGGAGTCAGAGTTCCGTCCTGTAGATTCTTGTATAGCCAACAGATCTGATCTGCATCTACTTCCACCGTGTCACGTCTACTTCCACCGCGTCACGTCAACTTCCACCGAGTCACGTCTACTTCCACCGAGTCACGTCAACTTCCACCGCGTCACGTCAACTTCCACCGAGTCACGTCTACTTCCACCGCGTCACGTCTATTTCCACCGCGTCACGTCTACTTCCACCGCGTCACGTCTACTTCCACGTCACGTCAACTTCCACCGTGTCACGTCTACTTCCACCGCGTCACGTCTACTTCCACCGAGTCACGTCTACTTCCACCGCGTCACGTCTACTTCCACCGCATCACGTCAACTTCCACCGCGTCACGTCTACATCCACCGTGGCACGTCGTCTTTGCTGGAAAATCAATGTAAAAGTAAGATAGAATATTAAATGTAGGTATTGAAGATGTTAAAGGTTTGAGAAAATGGGAACAGTTGGAAGAATTGTTTTTAATATATAAATAAATAAACATATTGGGAAGCAAAATAATTAAGGTTAACTGTTCAGATATTATCGAAACTATCCATGGTAAGAAAATCCAGTTTACTTTAAGTGACCTTTAGCTAAATGTTTCAAATCTTTTTTTCCGGGATGGGGGTTCTTAAAGAGACTGTGTTTCCAGGGTGAATAAGAGACAGCATGTACAAAAATTGTTTTTTGAACATTAAAGCATGTAAATATGTTCGAGTTGAAACCAATATTACAAGTGCAATAGGAACCTAAAAATGTCCCCTTTAATTCATAGACTGTGGGTGGTCAGGTTCAAATTACCTGCCATTATATGAAATGTTATACACTTTCACCTGCCAGATGCAGTAGTACGTGAGAACGCACTCGCTAGTTTTATTTTCCATTGAAAGTATGACGATGTCCAATGGAATGTCTTGTCCACCTACGATAGAGGACCAGATATGTTTGTTCTATTCTGGACGCTGCATTTTTAAATCTTTTGCTGTGATCAGTTAACCACAACTTACTGTTAACAATTGTTCTAAGCAACAGCTAGAAAAAGAGTCAAAACTGAAACATATCTTACAGATAATATTAATTTGATGACTCAATGCAATACCTGTGTCGGTTTAACCCATTCACCTCCCCTACTGGCTAAATTTAGCATTTCATAAATCTACTAATACCACTGGAGCGATTTACTTTTCTTATTAATGCTTAATTTGTTCAGCACAACCATCGTGAAGTCCACATAGAAACTGTGAAGGAACAAAAGCCACAGAGACTTCAGCTGCGAGTGTTAAAGAAGTCTTGACCAAATGTAATGATCCATAATCCAGTAAACTTTGATTTATAAGTGTTCATTTTGAAGTTAACTTGATTGCTGTTGTTTAGGTGCATTTTTTCCAAAGAATTGGTTTTGAGTCCATTGCCAGGTGTTTATATGTCTGTCTGTCTGTCTGGACAGATTTAGTCACCGTGATGATGTCACAATGGAGGTCAAGTATGGCGACGGGCATCATCCGAGCAGGGGTGCCCTGATAAGGCGTCACCAAAGTAATTTCAACTAATCCTCTGGGAACCATAAATCAAGTTTTCCAAGCGATCCATTCAGTAGTTGAGACATAGAGAGAGAGAAGAATAGTTCAAGGTTTCAAGAATCATCTATCGTCATTATGCACAAGAAACATGACAACCAAAACTAAATCAGTAGTACACTCCAAAAAGGATTTGCGTCATAAGGAATGTAAACGGCTGCAACAAAAATAAGTCCTTGGACAGATAACATGGTCATCTTCACATTAAAACAATTCAACAAGGGGAAAAATTGTCCGTAAACTTTGACATATGTATGTTTATTGCAAAGGCAAAATATTTTGCCACACATTGCCGCTAGTGTGGACGGACTGGAATGGCCTCGGACAGAAATGTTGGGCCTGAAGCCAGATTTTTTGCCTCAGGATATGGCAATGCCTTGTCAATCACCGGGGCACCTGTCACCAGTGTGATATTATTGCAACAGTTAACCACATGAGGTCCCATTAGGGCCAAACAAAGTCTAGTTGAATAAATCTTCAGTGTTTGGTCTCAACACAAAAAAAAATCATCTAACATCGAGTCAAATATGATTAGTATACGAGACCCTTAGCAACATATTGACCAATGAAGATGACAGCCAGCTATCACTGGCTGTCATACTGATGTTTCCAGAATTGCTTGTATTAATGTTCAGCCACAAGCCTTGTTGATGAACATAAATTAAAAAGTGTTTCCTTTTCCATTTAAATCACCATAAGGTATACTCAACAAATAAAACCGAAATGAGCTTTAACGAGTGTAAACATTCATTATATGACATTCATATATACATGTGGAAATTAATCACAACATTTCCTCTTTCTTAAAGGGGACAAAAGATATTAATGCTAGATTTTACTTAATCAGAATACATTTGACAAGTTAATAAAAAAATAAAGTCACTAAACATGACATCTAAGCCCAAATAAAACACAAAGTACCGTGTTACCGTTCCAGCTCGGTGCTTAGCAGCTCATAGAGTAAGACAAATGCTCAAAAACACCTTTTCCTTGAATAGTCAATAGTCAATCCCTGTGTCTGCTCAGACTTTTCTCTTTATTATTGCCACATGTAATCAAAGGACCAATCACACCTTACATGCACTTATTATGCTGTTTATCCTCCCACTCTTGGACTCTTAGATTGCAGAACTGTCCTTAAAGACATTGGTGTCTCTCCCTGGTCATTAGATTATTTATTTTGTATTGTAATTTGGTTTTCACGAGTTGGCATGTTGCTTTGTTTAAATTACGGTTTCTTCCCTTTTTTCCCTGTAAAAGGGTTTGTTCTATTCCTTGGAAGATTTTCCTGATCCGATGTGAGGTCAAAGGACAGGGATGTCGTATGTGTACAGATTGTAAAGCCCGCTGAGGCAAATTTGTAATTTGTGATATTGAGCTGTACAAAATAAATTGAATTGATTTGATGGCTCATTGCTGATTGGCTACAAGCTGACCGCTAACATCCAATCGAGCTGATGCAGGTGAATGCATTTTCACAACTTTTGTAAGCAATCTCCAGAGCAAAGACCAAAGGCCGTCAGCATATATGCAAGCTGTCAATAATAACTTTAGAAAGAAGTAAAGCCTTTTTTTATGTTGACGTCGAAGTGAGTGAGAACTTTCATGTCGTAAAGTGTAAATTAAGACTAAGTCTTGATTTAATTTCTCCTATCAACCCGCCTTATTACGATGAAAGTAGTGACATACGTTGACCCGTGAAACTGTCATGCCAATGTAGCACTCAAGTCTGTCATGTAGTGATTATAGAATCTGGACTGATATCCATTCATTATCACGATATTAAAATGACAGCATTGTGGTGTACGAGTCTCTACGTGGCCAAGAGGCTCAGGGGAGCGGTACTGCACTCGATGCGTTCCTCTAGGGCAGCGATTCCCAAAGTGTGGGCCGCGGCCCACTGGTGGGCCGCAAAGGTACTGCAGGTGGGCCGCGAGAGGTCATTTACAATAAATAAATAAAATGTTTTAATTTTAAATTTTGAAAAATTTGAACTTAATATAAACATATTTATGATTTAAATTACGTGTTATTCTTTTATCGGACCTATTTCTGATCCGTGACGTGTCTTGTATCTCATCAATAGCGGGAAATCTCTGGAGCATGAAGGGAGAGGTGGAAGTCACTTGTCAGACCGTCCGTGTTATTATTGTTGTGTTGGTCGCCCTGTGATGACGCGTTGGGGAGCCGCTGGTCTCCGAGACAACACGACGGTTAACGTCACCGCAGGCCGCCCCGGACCGACGCCGCCCTCAGCACCAGCACCTCACGCTGACCCGGTGTTTCACCCCGACTGGTTTAAAACCTACTGGTTTCCCTGCGCGCACGTTGTGTTCTCTTCAGTCTGCAGCTCTGTCTCGCTCACCAGACCCGTCACACATTCACAAACATATTGCTGGAGGTCTTCAAGCCACAGTTCATCTCCATTTCGGCGATTACGATTGTATGAGTGAGCAGAGCATCACAGCCACTATGAAGAAACACATTTTAGAAAAAATAAAAATGAAAAGATCGCCCCACCTGGTTTCGATCCCTTTCACGCAAAATGAGACCACACTCAAGATGCACAATCTGTGCGCTGCGCCACCAGATATTACTCTCATTTCAAGTAATTTATGTATTCATCCATTAGGTCACATTTCTTGTGTTTTCATGGGAACAGTTTGGTTGAAGGGATTTAAAACAACTGGTTACCTTTAGCGGATATTTACACTTTCAAACATGTTCAGCGATGCTGGTTTGCAAAGCTTTTGCCACACAATAACGACGCATTTTGACCCCCCCCTCCCCGTCGACGTGGTGGGCCGCGGAAGATTTTCAGATCTCAAATTGGGCCGCGGCATTCTTGAGTTTGGGAACCGCTGCTCTAGGGCTCCAAAACAATCCCTGCTCCTTCTGGAGACTTGCCAGCCTCTAATTAAAACACATACACCCCCCCCTTCCAATCTTACCAAAGCAGCAGGTGTAGATATTGTGCACCCATGCAGAACCAATCAGCCAAACATGTCTTAATCAGAGAGAGAAATGGGCTAAGAGTATTGTACCTGTCGCGTTCTGCACAGAGCTTTGAACTCCATCTGATCAAGCTCCTAATTTGAGATGGTTGGGTAAGGCAGGGTCAGAAATAGTCGAGGTAGCCGCGATCAACGTGATCGGGGGGGAGGGGGGTCAAAACCTTTAATCTCACAGCGCTTTTCTTGATAAGTTTTGCAAAAACCTTTTATGTGCCAGACATCCTTCATTCAGTTGGCTACTTGAAATGTACTTACGGATGTGAACATGTTTCATATTTCAGTTTGTCTCCCCCCCCCCCCATCATGTACAAAGCAGGTTTCTTCTTCAGCACCATGGCAACACGATTACGTCTTCAGCTCAAGCAACCACTTCCAAGGACATGGCGGCTCTCTGTTTGACGAGCCCCGGGTTGTACCTTGGATCGAATGAAAGCAACTTCCATCCACTGTTGATGCCAATAATGCCTCGGATCAGTGCACTTTTGTTCACATTATTCTGAACTCACCGTTAGATAAATATAGACTCTCATGTTCACATAAACCGGTGTTCCTCGGAGTGAGTTGTGTCCGCTGTAGGCACTTGGCTGTACTGGTAGATGAAGCAACTACTAACGTACAAAATATCTGTTCATTTTGTATCTACGGCTTGAGCAATGAAAATAATCTTTTTCTGTACTCTTTATATGCTATGTGTCTTCTTGATATGGAGGAAACGGGTTTAGGAAATGGCATACTGCTTTTTGAAGCTTTGATCGATTGGTTATGAGGGGTTCTTTGTCTTCACTTACAGCAAGCTACACTTCATATTGTTAAGACTTCTGTCAGGAATCGGTGCCTCGGCTTTTGCAGGTTTACCCCTTTGGAATTCTAAAGAGTACAGTGAGCGCGAGAGCACAGTACCTCGTCTGTCATGTTTCTGAGGGCAGTGGCAGAGACTCGGGAGCAGAGGAATAAAGGGGAGTCGAGGTGAGGTGAAAAAACTATTTTACTTGCAAAAAGTTGCAAGAGGACGAGGAACATACGGGAAGTACAAAAACGATCTGGCACAGAACAAGGAGTAGACAGACTATTACACTGGGGAATGAGACACAGGTCGAGACAATGAGGGCGGGGCTTGCAGGAGACAGAGGAGTGGTTGAGAGCAGGTTAAAAAAACGTTATTATTATTTCATATAGAAAGGAAATACATCTTTCAGACAGCGTGGTGTTCTCTTAGCACCATGCTGCTCAATGTCGGTAAAACCAAGGAGTTGATTGATGATTCGGGGGGAAAGGAGGCAAAGACTAACGCCCCTGTCTACATCAATGGAGCTGAGGGGGAGCAACTTAACAGCTTTAAGTGCATGCAAATCAGCATCACAAACAACCTGGCAGTCATCACGCACCTCCACCTTGGTGAGGAGAGCTCATAAAACTGGAGGTAAAATGCCTGGGCCAAATTCTTGTTCAATTTGACAAAAGGTGCAATAGAAAGCCTCCTGGCTGGAAACGATACTGCTCTACAGCGTGTGATTTAAAACCGCTCAGAACATCATTTACCGACCATTTCAATTCAATTTCAATTCAGTTTATTCTATATAGTCCAATATCACAATTTACGAATTTGCCTCAGTGGGCTTTCCAGTCTGTACAGATACAATATCCCTGTCCCAGGACCTCACATTTGATCAGGAAAAACTCCCAAGAAATAGAAGAACTCTTTAGGAGAGCAACAGAGGAGGATCCCTCTCAGGGATGAACAGAAGCATAAATGTCATGTGTACAGCATTAAGTACTACAGAGTTACAGCGCATTCAATGAGTATAATTAGTAATAATAATTAGTAATTAATTCTGAAACCGAAGGAGGAAGCCGGGCCACGTCAGGGGGCAGGGCCACAGAGGCAGGAGGCCGGCGAACAAAGCATTGCAAAAGAGGTCAGACCAATGAGGCCAGGTCCTTGACGCAGGAGGCACAAAGGAGGCAGGGCCATTGGGCAAGAGGCCAGGGGCTGGAGGCAGGAAGTAGGGGCAAGGAGTCAGGACTAGCTTCTTTTTTTAAATGAGTAGATGAAAAAACGCAGCCCTTGAGATTTGCTTAGGGATTAGACATAAGGGTTAAAAGACAAGTCCCGATCAAAGACAACAACAAGATTCTTTACATTGGTGTTGGATGCTAGGGCAATGCCATCTACAGCAACCACATCACCAGATAATTGATCTCTGAGGTGTTCTTGGCCGAGAAAAATAACTTCAGTTTTGTCTGACCTTAACATCATGAAGCTACAGGTCATCCATGTTGTCTCATGCTTAGCAATCTAGTCATGGGTCAGGAGAATAAAGACCAGTGGACCCAGTACACAGCCCTGAGGTGCTCCATTGATGCAAATACAATATTAGGTAATGTCAGGTCAAAATAAAGTTAGTGAAAGTGCAATCATAGTACATTTCTACTTGTCTCAAAGGCCCAACTACGCACCTCCCTCTCCTCTGCTGCATCAGTGTCTTCATCGCCTCACGATTCAGCCACTGCAACAGCATCCTGTAGTACACATCCACCAAAATCATCAACACGGTACAACGCATCAAAAACTCAGCTGGCCGTCTACTCGCTCACTCCTGCACCACCAACCATGTCCTTCAAATCCTCCACTGGCTCCCCATTGACCGGTTCAACATTCTAATGCACAGCCCTCCAGCACCGAGCATTTTTCTTCCTTTCCGACCACTTGCACCCACACACTCCCACCTGCATCCTCAGATCTGCTAACGCAAACCATCTCAACCCTCTCACTTGGTCCAGATACCGGACTTGTGGGCACATGGGCTGCTGTTTTCTGTTTTTAAGATATAAAGTGCCTTTGATTAGTTTATAAAGCACTGTATACAATCAATGCATTATTATGATTTCAATAATAAGTATTTTTTAAGGGTTTTAATTGTTACTTAATTTGTAATAGAGAGGTTTCAATGGCTTTCCTTTTTTTCTTCTTATCTTTATCATGGAAAAGACCATGAACCAAGTTCATCCTCGATTTGTGTGTCTGTTGTATAATCTCCCCAGACTCTTTTATTCTTGCCGTTATGAAGTCCTCTGGCTGTAACTCTGCTTGCCGGGTTTTGGACAGTTTCTTTCAGCACAATCTATTCTTCCATTTCCAAGAGAGCTTTAACACAATTGGTTCCCTGGCTGTTAAATGCGTTAAATGGTCTAAAGCTTGTCATGGAGGTCTAAATGGCTGGCTATAAATGTTAACCATGTTAACGTTACACACTATTAACAATCTAATAAAGATCTCAGGAAAAGATCAGTGCCACATTAGATAAATTCAAAACCATATTTTACATCACTGGCACTTTTCTGTTTTAGCCCGAACCAAAACAATTATGTGGCACAAATTAACACAGTGACATGACAACTTCAGTAATTATGATCTCATATGTAGAGGAAGAGGCTTGACTGTCCCCGTTAATGAACGACACATACTGAGGAGACTTAAATGAACTATTTTAACTTGCTAATCAAGCATCCATTTCTTACTTAATGGGGTTTAATTAAGGAGCGGCATCAACTCGTATTGCTGCCTCGTTCTCTTTGACTCTCTGCCAGTCCCACTGTCTCCCCTACACACACATTATCAGCTGAAGGTGGGCCTGCTGAGAGCCCCTCCATGGAGGTTATAATAGGCAGTGGAGGGGGCCAGGCAGCTAGCTTTGAGTCGAATACCGTGGGAGGGCCACATGCGTCCGAAAATGGAAAAGGGGATGAGTGAGTAAGTGAGTGAGCGAGGGCGGGCGAGGTAGTCGGATCTCCACTATCTAACGGCGCCGGTTCAACAATGTTCTCCTACGAGTTGCACTGATCAGACAGCGCTGGGTGTCAGGCTCAGTGTGAGCGCTGAGGAAGCTCTGCACTACCCAAGGCTACACAAAGAAGTCAGAGCGTCTCCTCAAGCTACCGTGCTCTGCAAATAGCCCGGTGCACATACTATTACCGAGGTAAAGGTTGAGTCATGTTGGAGGAGTAAACGCATGCATCCAGGAAATAAATAGTTTCTTCGTAACGTCTTGCGTTTGATCACCTTTTACAAACGAACACATCTTCTATACAGCTTTTTGCTTTTGGCATCAGTAACTGTTGAGGCCTCTTTACTGGGCTGAGACGGTATTAAAAGACATCTGAGGGAGCAGCCATTTCCACTTGGAAAGTCTCCCCTCAATCTTTTCCGTGACGCCCTCCCAGTTCCTCCGGACCATGCCTTCTCAGCCCTTAAAAATATATATTTGGTGTTTAATTTGCATTCATTATGAACATTGAAAGTTGGATTCAAGTTAAAGTATCGTCGGATTTCATAAATACAAACATTTTATTCAGCGTTCGTTGGGCTTAGCACCACCTTCTTGTCTCCCTTCTGGTTCTAAAAAAACTAGGTGACATCCATAATGCCCAATTTGACTTGATGCGACTACAGCCTTCTACTCCTGATCATTTTGCTTTTAACTGATATAAAATGTTATTTCAAATGCATGACATATTTTTTTAAAGGCTCATAATAGCAGCAACCTTGTACTAGCTAGTGTTGGGGATGACTCGGGACTTCTTAGCCAAGAGTCACTTAAAAATAAAAAACGTTGTCCCATTTCGGAAAATTAGGGGCGAACCCCACTGCATAGAGGAAATGTTCCGCTCCAGTATTTTAATCTCGTAGAGATTGACAATAACACTGCAACAAATTTCCTTATTACTTCCACAAGAATAAGATGTTAAAGAAGCCCAGCATGTACACCTTACGCAAAGAAGAACCACTCTAAAAGAATAACTATAAATCCTAAAGAGTAGATGAAAAGTTTGCATTGAAAATGCGGAAGGTAATGTTTTGATCGCCGCATATTTGTATGTGCGTGTGCGTGTGTGCGTGTTATTCGCATAAGTAAAAAAGTATTAAACCGAATCGCATGAAATTTCGTGGGATAATTGGTTATTATCCGGGGGCCATTTGATTAGATTTTGGGATCGATCGGGTAAAGGTCATGGAAAGTTAAAAATAGAATTTTGACTACAACACGGTCAATTTGTATCCAATTGGCATGCAACTAATGCCAAAATGTTCATAACTAATGCCCAATCTTGTGATATGCGAAGATCTACCGAGTGCCCATTCTAGTTAATTTTGTTCTTCTCTCTCTTGAGTGACGGCACGAATCCCATTACAGTCAGTTTTTAGATAAGTATGTTAAAGACATCCTCAAACATCCAAATACCACTATATACGAGTAATTAGCATAATCTTTTTTTAAGCTTTTGAGGGTTTGTTGTTTTTCTCAAATCTTGAACTTTTGAAGTATTAACACCAGGTTCTGGCAATGTCTGACACTGAAAGCAATGTCTTTGACTGCTTTGACTGAAGCTTTTGTTTCAAAATGTTCCACAACATTTCAAAGCAGCAACAATGTTGTGGAACCCACATTAATTCATAAACAGTGATGGGTTCTCAGGCATCTAACTTGAAGCCTTAAAGTAGGCGACTCCCACAGAAGGGATATGGGTGATTCCCAAAATGTTTACTATAATGTGTACTTTAATTAGCCAATTCACAAAGGAATCACCCACATCCCTTCTGTGGGATTCACAAATCCCCTGACCCCTTTTGTGGGATTCACAAATCTCCAGCTCCCCAGGGGTGCTGGAGCCTGCTGAAAATCACTTACATTTATAGACATAAAGTACATTGTCTCTTTCTGGGGCATTGCACCTGAGCTTTGTGATTATAATTGAATTTCAGCCACTGATTGCCTTAATAAATCCCAGTGTACAGAGAGATCGTGAGTGTTTAGAGGAAAGACGGGAAGGTTGACGAAAAGACGGAGCCGTAATCGTGAGGGGGGGTTGGAGACGGACTGCTAATGAGACAGACGTACTGAAAACAGGAGCCCTGGCTGATGTAACTTCTTATGGAATCCTCACTTTGGGGCTTTCAGGGTTTATGGGAATGGCTGCAAAGAAGACAAGGTTGCACAGGGGTGCCACCATTAGAGTGTTTAAAGTTCACCCTGTTCCTTGAACAAAATATGGTACAGCCTGAATTCCAAATTAAGATTAAGATGAATGCAGACCAAGATAAATGCTTGGGTCTTAATGGGGAGGCAGTAGGACGTACATCCGTGGCTGTAAGTTAATTAGGAGCTGTACTAGTTTGAACCATACTGCATATTCTTTCTCATTGTGAACAAATCCCATGAAAAGACCCCCAGTGACAATGTGTTTTTCCGTCTCTCATTATTTTCTGATTTCCAAACCTCATCTGTGCCTCTAGGCTCCCATTGGTTCTTACTAAAGACGTGAATCTATAAAATGGCTCAAAAATTAGGAATATATTTGAAAAAAGGAAAACATATTTTTCAACAAATGTTAAACTGGTGTAAATTGCGTTATTTGTTGGGGACTGCTTTCAGTAGGAAATGTATCTAATATCGTTGAGTGTCCATGGTAATGACGCTCACTCAGACTGTGCGTCTCACTGGTGTATTTGGAATAGTTTAGGCTAATAGTAGGCCACTCGTATCAGCTATAAAAAGTATATGATAATTCATGTTAACTACATTTCACCTAAAAAACTTGGACTTCATATAAGACGTGGGCGTAGTCACCTTGACGTCAACCATTGGTTTGTGGACTGACGTTAGGGCTCATTTTAATACAATTCTTAATTGTATCAATTATAATAGGGCTCATTATACCGAGTAGCCAGTGTATTTGTTAAACATGTACTGTAGTTGATTCTACGCCTTTTGTATTCTTCTGTATTTTGTCCAGCCCTATTAAAACTGCAAATGGGTGGCAACTAATTCAAAGTAGAGAAGACTGAGAAGACAAAAGAACATTGGGGGCAACGAACCACCGAGTCCTTTTGACAAATCTTGTTGTATGTCCTAGAATTAATGTATGTTGTCAAATGCATCAGAAGATAGCGAAAGACAGGGAGAATTGCTGATGGCGAATCACTGCTCGACTCTTCTTTATTATTCAGGAATGTCCATGGCTAGCCAGCCAACTGAGAAATCCGATGGCTGAGAGAAGTCATCTACTTCTGCACCCTTATGCCCCTCAGTTCGAGCATTAATTGTTGTTGGCGAGTCAATATCAGAGTTCCTGTTAACCCAAATAACTGTGTTTCCCTCCACGTGAAACAAATTATTCGAAGAATTGTGACCTTCAGATACCTGACTCCCAAATTGTCAAATATCGTAGAGTTCATTGGCCATCTGCGTCTGATGCCGAGGCGCCAAGGACACCCTTAGCGTCTTTTTGAAACGCACCAGGCTTTAAACTAACTCCAACGCGAAACCCAAGCAAAGCGACGTAGAAGTTAGAAGGGTAAAACAAACACTTTCACCCAGGAACCCAGTTAATGTTGCCTCAACTTCCCTTAGTTTTGTTTCAGAACTTCAGAATTGTGATTAATGCCAAGCAAAAAACAGCATTTTTATTTTTTAATGGGTCAGGGGATGGTTTTCCGTGGATGTTGACCCGTCTCCTGCTTTGAGATGTTATTCACCTTGACGAAATGTATACAAAAACACCTCCTTCTTGCTACCATAACACTTTATTCATGGACAAATTCACTGAGAATATCAATAGTCTCAAACTGAGGTGTACAGTAAAAAGAGTTGGTTAACTAGCTCAGGAGTTGGGAGGTGTGCAGCTCCCCTCCTTCTCACTGTTACGTTACTCCCTGACTAACGTCCGTTAGAGCGGGCATGGCGGTCTCTGCCTCTACCAATCAATACCAATGTCTACAAAGATAATTACTGAAAGTTCAATGGCTTTTGCAAATGGATTTGATTTCACGCAAGTCATTATAGCCGAAGCTATACAATAGCATCGGAAATGGAAAACATAAGCAGCTAATGAGTGAGCCATTATGCTTCTCAGCTTTGAGTTGCATGTGTGCAGTAATGATCAGGCAGATGCTAGCGGAGTGTAGCATTAGCAATATTTTACAGTAGTATCAGATCCGTTCTCTTTCTCTGCCTGATTATATAACTACAAATCAGGCAGAAACCTTCGGATCTGACACCAACAGGAAAGTGTTTTGAACCTGCATTTTTCAATTGGGCCAGCAGGAGGGGGGCCCTTTCCATTGTAAACATGAATTCATGGTCTCAATCTCTAGTTTCAAGTCTTCTTCAATACACCGTCCGCATAGGACGCTCACATGACGTGAATCATTTTTAGTCGCATACTGTGACGGTTGACAACCTAAAACTCTGTTCGTTCACACGCAAACACAAAAACAGAGTTTTCAGAAATCTCCACTTTGGCCGGAGTTTTTAGAAATGATCGTTTTCTGGGATAAAACCTCAGTTTTTATGTAAATGAAAGGCCAAAACGCATGAAAATATATGCATTTTCCCATCGTGTAAACGGGGTCTAAAAGTCGCGTCTGGTGTGCCCTTAGGGTGGGGCTAACTTGTGATTGACAGGTCGCTACCAGAGCCGTATACGGCCTCAAAAAACTGTTATAACTCGACAGTTTACGCTACGACCAATAAATACTTGATGTCCATTACAATGGACGCTGTTTCTCATGGTGCCTACCAACAGCATTGCATTGCATATTTGTTCATGCAAATGAGTTCTGAGCATTCAATGTCATTCATGTCACGATCCAAAGGTGAAGAGGAACAGTCTTGAAACACTCAGGATTTAAAACCAAAAACATCCTTATCTAAATGCTGTCAGTTTATTAGACATCACTGTATGATGATACTGTTTGTCCAAGATGGAGAAAGCAAAAACACATGTGACATATGCCGACGTGTTTCAAACGAAGCCGTCACGGTGAGACAGATGCTCGGAGTATCGTTACTAATGAACAATTAGACAGGTGCTTTAACAAGAGGCCTCAGCCCTCCTGAAGTCATCTTAAATGGGGTGGAACAGATGCCTCGCGGGTAAATGGGTTGCTCACAAGAGTTGCCCTTTAACGCAATATTAATACGCTCTGGTTGTGATACACTGGGGTTGTTTTCCTTTTTCCAAGCCAGCATTACAATTTGAAGTGCGTTCAATAAACCACCGGCAAGGGAATGTCCATTTCGTGGCTTTTCTGGCACAAATGTTGTTTTTGAGTACACAACTTTTTCTTCTAAACCACCCATCCACCCACCCACCATACTGGTACACCCACATCAATACAATACATCAATCAATACATAAGATAGGTATAATACATCATTAAAACTACTAATGACTAAATAAAAAATACAATCTTTTTAGAATGGAAGAAAATAAAAATAAACTATATAATATACATATACATGTAGTATAATATACAAGGTGCTGCTTCTTTTGGAGGACAAGGGTTAGGTTGTGAGGTCAGGATGACACCACATCAAGTCAGACTCATGCTTAGGAAATTTGTTATTACGATCGAAACCGTGATTTTCATGATCCATTGTGCCACTAATTCTCATATGGTATGAAGCGTCTTAAGGGGGAACATCTTTTCACACCATCCCATTCGATCAGCTACTAATGTACTAATAAAGATATGGGGTTACGGTCACAGTCGTCACAAATTGCGTACCATAAGTGTTTTTGTGAATAATTGTGGCATTTTGTGAGATGGTGTTATCCATTAATGCCATGCAGAGACACGGTAGAGTTTTTAACCAATAGGAGCCAGATGTAGCTAACAGAGCAGACTGTCATGAGGTGTAAACAGGCTTTCTGAACCACAATTTTCTTTTCTTCCCCGATGCTTTAATTCTTGTTTTAAAGCGACACTATCTAACTTTTCCCCTGTAGCGCCCCCTTCAGGTATTTAACGTCTGGCTCTCGAGCCATATATGGCTCTTCCGGCTCGAGAGCTCCCAGCTGATCGCGGCTCGCTTCCTCGATCAGCGGCAGCGCGTCTCGTTCAGACCCGGCCCGGTGTTCTCCACAGCAGCATGTCACTCCGTCTCTACGAATCGCGTAGCGGAGCAAATAAAAAGTCACCTGCGAGCGTGGACTGGCACGATATGACGTTGCGTAATCACTGCCAGACAGCAAGTTTAAGTACTTCCTGTTCCTCAACCGGAAGTACCGGGCGGCTCCCAACCATCTTACATTCAGCAGTTTTCAGCCCCCAGACCCCCGATGGCAGTGGCGGAGACGCAAATCAACATATTAAAAGTCATTGTAGCGAGACCATTTTTTTCAAGCTGTTATTTTAAGGTGGAAAAGTTACATAGTGGGGCTTTAAACATTAGAGCGTGCGTCTTCTAGTAGAAACCAAACGTACAAATGCGATTCTAAAAATTAGCACGACATGTCCCACTTTTTAACGTTAACCTTCCCTATTATATAGAAATCATCTGTGACATAAGAAATTATCTCCTTGTTGAACGTAAGGCAAAGACGTCATCCAAGACGACTGATGTCACGGATAAAATCCTAAAAAAATGTCTTGGCCTTTGTTGTTTATAACAAGAAGTGGAGGAAATTCCAAAAAGAGTGAATTTAACAAAATGACAATAGGCACCAAATGAGGAAAAAAAAGGTACAACACCTACACAGTAGACAAGCCTTTCCACAAAGCCTAGATTGTGACCCTTTCTGAACGCCAGATGTGGATCCACTTTCACCGCAATGGCAATGCCATTAAAGACGTACACAAAAGAAAAGGAGGCACGAATATACAACACGCGCTCACATCACACCTCACACAGGAGTGTTGCATGTCCCCGTGGGACGGAAGACAGCTCCACCTCAGGGAGCCACGGAGGCCCGGCTGCATACGGATGACTGGGTGCTGTTGTATACAGTGTGTATGTTAGGGGTCATGAAAGAAGAGAGAGGGTCCCCAGAGGAAACTTAGAGGGGCCGACGAGACGCGTCTCATCATTTGAGTTTCCGGGTTTGGAACCCCTCTCCCCCATCGAATCTTTCCTATTTTTTTTTTTATTGTCTTTATCCAAAACATGTGATTCAAGAGCAGATGACAGAACACGCTGCGAAATATCACACCAATAACCATCGCCGAGGCCATGGGTATATAAGGACTTTTTATTACATAAATGCAGGAATCAAAGAGCTATTATGATATACAGCAGGGGTGCTCAATACGTCGATCGCGATCGACCGGTCGATCGCGGCGACCTGCCAGTCGATCGCGGCGTAGTGTTGGTAGATCGCACCACAGAAAAATAAATGTGCCCTCCCCCGAGTAACTTCCTCTATAGAGCCAGATTACAGCAGAAGCGTGTCATTTCTGTCACTCCGTGTCGCGTTAACAGCAAAGCTTCGCTGGCTTGCGCGCGCATCGTCGGGGCGGAGCAGAGAAAAAGTCACTAGCACCCCCCCCCCCCTCCCCCCCCCCCCCCCCCGTCGGTCGATCGTCTTGACTTGGTCACATTATAAGTAGCTTGCATGCTGAAAAAGTGTGATCACCCCTGATATACAGTATCTATACATATTAAGAGAGCGTAACGCCTCACAGCTCTGGAGAAATGAGGCTCTTGTGCTGCATTCATATCGTTTCGGGATGATCAGGGAAAATATTTCCCAGAAATTAAATTCCTGAATTCAAACTTTTCTTATGAATTGCTTCAATGCTTTGGGTCTAGCCTGGTCTGAAGACGCCCGCCGATCCTCTGCCTAAGTTTCCTGGAATGTGTTAAAACTGAGAATATCAGTCAGACATCAGGATGAGGAGATCCTCTCCCTTTGTGTTTCCAAACAGAAACTCTGGCCATATTTTACACATTCATCATTGAATACGCAAACCCACAGTTCGCTTATGAATTGTCGTCCCCCACCAGCAGATGAGACCGGTTCGATCGCCGGCTGTCTGACGTGTTAATGTGTTCACAATATTTCACCAAAATAAATGACAAGAAAGGTTTCATTTAAAAAAATTAACAAAAACAGTCAAACATGCCACTGGTCCCGAGGCACGAAATGGTGCGACTGTGAAACCAGGATGATGCGTTTCCCCCTCAGGGTGAACTGGAGATGTTGTTTTTACACATTTTATTTTGTTTTGTGTTAATTGCTGTTGGGTTATAGAGGGAACTCAATTATCCCGGGGTTCATTTAATTAGTGCGATGCCCGAGGAGAGAGGAGGCAGACATGTTTTCTGAGCTTGCGTTCCTTTCGGTGCTTTGGCATCAGAATGCTCGTCGCCCACCGAGTGCATCAGGTAGTCTCCACACCGTCTGTGAAGCGATATAAGGATCCCCCCCACCAGTGGCGGCTGGTGAAATTTGTTTTTTTTGGGGGGGAGGCACAGTTGGGCGGTGCTGTTGAAATAGCACTCCACAATGAGAAGAAAAGAGGTTTTGAGTAGAAAATTTGATTTATTTTAAGAAAACAGTGCTCAACACTGTCCAATAACAACTAAACAAACGAAACATTGGATTCCGAAAGAGATACATCCCATTTTACATTGGGTGTTTGACAGAGTAGGCCCACTACTTGTAAAGAAATGTAGCCCTCCTCTCTTTAAAGAGGAAACTTCTCAATCACTCTCTGGTTAAAGTCAATGGCTAAGGCATTCAGTCTCTCCTCAGTCATGGTGTTCCTGAGAAAGGTTTTAACCCTTGTGAGTGTTGAAAAACACCTCTTGGCCTCAGCGGTGGTCATGGGAGTTGTGCTGCTGATTTTCAGCAGTGTTTGTTTCTCTGAAAATACTGGGTGTACGTCCTCTCGCGGTCTCGGCTTTGCTGCTGATTTTTTAAATCCGGACGTTCAGGTCCCAACTCTTTCAGCCTCTTTTTGTTCCTTGTGTTGTGGAAACACACAAAAGACCAACACATGGAACTACACACAGAACTGCTTGTTGTGGAACCACACACACACACAGAACCACACACGGAAACTTGTTGTGGAAACACATGGAACCACACATGGAACCACTTGTCTCGTCCAAAAACACAATGTTCAGCTTCAGGTTCTAGAGAGACAGGCTCTCATCTCAGCACATTCCACACCGCTCTAGACTATTATCTATACTCTATAGATATATATCTATCTATAGATAATATTCTAGAACGCGTGTTTACCCATCAGAACCCGGCTTCTCCTTCTAGAACTTGTCTTGTGAGAGAACCAAGAAGAAATGTATTTAAATAAAACACAAACGTTCTCCGACCAGAAGAAAACCTTAAACATATATATATATATATATGTTCTAAAATATATTTTATTTTATAAATATATTTTTAACATTTTATATTATAAAGCTTGATTTTCTATATATAAATTATATATATATATATATATATATATATATATATATATATATATATAAAAAAAAAATAATTACTGAAGAAATTCACAATTATAGGAAATTTAGATTTTTAAAATTTTTTATTGCTGATTTTATTCAAATATCAGTGAAATAAGCAGGAACACAAATTTATTATTATTAATAATAGTAATGTATCCTTTGACCCCCATCCTTAGTTATTACGGAACAATTGGGGGTGCAGTGTCTTGCTCAAGGACACTTCAACAATAACTATTAGGAGAGCGGGATTAAATCGGGTGCCTGGTGGTTACAATGACAACCACCATGAGATACAGCCGACACTAATAACTACAGCCGACACTAATAACTACATCATCTATGTACATATATATATATATATGTGTATATATATATATATATATATATTGAAATTCATGACAGAAAACAGGAAGTTTTAAAATGTGATTATCTGAACTGTATGAGTCTGGTTCCTTCCATGCCGCCACGTTCCACTGTAACTGCATCTGTAGGCGGCTCTTCCCACAATGCACCGCGCAAGCCGGAGAACCAAAACCTGCTTTTCTGAAGCCGTTAAATCTCAACATAAACACACAGAGTATGTATATGTATGTGTTTCCTGAGTGACGTCAGCGTCACTGTGGATGATAATAAAATACAATAAATATAAATGTAAATATAAAGTGACACCGTGACTCAAAGAGCTGGAGAGCCCAGGCACAAAGCTGCAGCGCCTCCATGACTGTTATCCTTCTGGTTCAAGAGTGTGATGGTTGGTGCGTTCACAGACCCTCTGTGAAAGGTGCTGCCTTAACTTGTTATGCAATGCGCCTCAGCACGTCACGGTATCGAGTCGAACTACAATTAATATTCATCAGTGAAACACCTTTATACTTTGTTTACAAATACTGTACTTTTAAAGTTTAACAAATAATGTTCTTAATTTATTTTATTCAAGATTATTGAAACAAAATTACAACACAAAATCATAGAGTCGTGTATTTATTTAACGTATAAAGGAAGATGAAGATGAAGAGAAGGATTCATAAGTCGAAGAAGATGCTGCTCACCAATCAGAGAGTTAAGCCCCTCCCCCTTTCAGACAATGACCAGGTCTGAGCGAGACCCCCGGACCAGAACCACTACGGAGTCCCAAAGGGTCCAAACGTCACCAACTCATCTGTTCATGAGGAAAAATACAAGTTATACATTTATAAAATGTTTAAGTTGTATTTATGTGCAAATTACGATTAAAGAAAATAAATTAATTCCAAATGTCAATAAAATGACCTGTGATCAAGATTTAAATATGATATAAATCAAGAGCCAGTAAGTCTCTGAACTCTGACTTCATATTCTGACATTTTAATATTCGAGCTGATAAACAAAAATTTTAATTCGCTGGTTTCAATTCCATTTAATTATTTTTCATTATGCATCTTATATTACTCTCAACATTTACCATTTTTATTACAAAAAAGTAGGAAAACAAAAATATAAAGTGTGATAAAAATACGTAAAGATGAAATGTGTGTAATGTATTTAAGGTGCTCAAGTTAAATCAGTTATTAATGATATCAGACGCCTGCTGGAGACACCTGGTCCTTGTGGGACGCCAAGAACCGTTTCACTAGCGACAAACGGCTTGAATAGTTTGGTCTTTTGTTACGTTATTCAGAATTGAACAGCCTGGAAGAGCTTCTACAATAATCCGATCCACTGTCTGCTATAGTTCTCTCCTTTAGGGAGACGTTTATTCACTGATCAAAAGCAAAGTACAAATGCTCACCAGCGATTGCAATTACACGGGGAGCTCTCCTCAACATGCAAGTCGAGACCCAAAAAACACACTGATCCCCCGGAAGAAGGTTCAGTCACCAAAAACACAGATCTCGTCATAAGTACATCCTAGTTTCCCATGGAAATTCACTCCAACCCTCGGGTGGGGGCTGTCTGTCGTCCGTGCCCCTCTTGGCATGTGTAAATACCGATAACAAGTGTGAATGTTGAATACTGTTAGGCGTGTAGCTAGCCTTGAGCTGCAGACTCAATATCTCTCTGTCCTCACAGGCAAAGTGCCTTCTCAACTGATGTGTTGCCGGAACCTAGACATTACGGTCCCTTCATAAAATCAGACTTATATTAACACTTTGAAGACAGTCAGAGTACAAGTACACACACTGTCACGGGAGTGGGTGGACCAAAATGCACGACTCTGGAGACGGAACTGGAAAGTAATTGACTTTACTCAAAGTTACGGCAGGAACAAAACAAACAGGAACAGATGAACACACTGGGTAACGCTGGAGGGCTTCATGAAGAACACCAGACAATCTGGCAGAAGACAAGTGGAAGTGAGGGAGCTAAATAGTGAGGGACTAATGAGGGGATGGGCAGCAGGTGAGAAGGGCGTGAGGACCAGGTGAAGGTAATGAGGGACTAACGAGGTGGTCAGAGGCAGGTGAGAAGGGGGTGAGGACCAGGTGAAGGTAATGAGGGACTAACGAGGTGGTCAGAGGCAGGTGAAGGGAGATGGACTGACGAGATGGGAAGCAGGATCTGGAATGACATGATAGTGAGACAGGATGAAAACAACTAATACAAGAAGGAAGGTGTGGAGCTGAACTGTTACACACACACACGCACACGCATGTATGTAAATATATACACGTATGTATGTATGTAAATATATAAATACACACACATATATACACACATCCATCATCATCTTCATCACCTTCATCGCTCCAGATTAATAATCAAGTTATATATTTTATGGTGGAAGGAGGATGTGGTCTTCATTAAGGTCTTGAAGGAGTTGCGCGGGTCTTAGTGATGGAGATGGGATCCAAGACACAAGTCCTGGTCCTCAGAATATTGGGGGTCTTGGAAGATTCAAGTTGCATCCGCCAATGAGAAGCTGTCCTTGCCGCAACGACCGTGAAGTGTTTGCTCGCTGCCTTAGACAGCCGTTTGACAGGAGATAGTCGGACAAATATAATATATACGAATATATACAAATTTCTCAATTAGTCCTTGAGAAAACAAAAATCCCCAAAGATTTGACAGTCAAATTTGTTTTTTTTCATATGTTCATTCCCGAAGTTTGATTAAAGAATACACATTTATATAAATATGTTTTCCTTTCATCAAACTATTACTATGTCTCTCATTCGAACAACACCTGTCGCTCCGCTATGGAGGCACGAGTTCATCGGATGCTATCGGTGCGTCACATAACACAGCGAGGCTACTCCGGCTCCCTGGTCTGACCCTCAGGAATATAAGCTGTGGCCTTTTTTCCCTCTCTTTCTCTGAGTTGTGGCGTCCTGTAGCGGGGGTCAAGAGACCTGATGCACACTGCACTCCGCTCCCCATGCAGGGCACAGCGGGGGCCACGGAACACTCGACATGGGGACCGCACTGTAAAAACGACCTCATGGCGAGCAGGTAAATGGGTGTTTGGAGGTGGACGGAGGTGTTGTGTGTGTGTGTGCGATCCTTTTCTTCTTCTTGTTACCTCCGATAGCCACCGGATGCATTCAGGGAGCCTCGGCCATCCCGAGACGATCGCGTACGATCTGATCGATCCCGGAGGGCTAACGGGGACGAACACGCTTATTCACGTCAGCGGGATTCGTTGCTCACCTCTCATCATCTTTCGACCCCGATCCGACCCGCACGCCATCGGATGAAACTCGCCCTCCTCGGAGACGTCGTACTTTTATTTTGACGTTCTCGCAGAGATCTCGGGCCTGCGACGACTGATGGAATAGTCGGTGACGAATGACAAATTCACTGCAGGATGGACATCTTTTTTTTTTACCCACAAAAAAACAGTTACCATGGTGATGGTGATGGCAACCTCTTTTTTTTCCTAACCCAAACCCACGTAGTTCTGTTGCCTTAACCTACACCAAACTTTATTTTGTGGCCTTTTCCTAGCTTCAAAAGGTTGACATAGTTACGGCTGACGCCGACAAGTCATTTTAACACAATCAGAGTTTGAGCTGGTTGTGATCAGCTGGTTGACATGAGATAGTTGTTTACAAATAAACAAAAAAAAGCTGAAAACTGCAATGAATGAAGCTTGAAGGTCAGTCGCCTCTAATCGATCAGATCCAGTCGGCTTCATTCGTTCTTTCTCTCTCGGAGCGGAAAAAGTTACAGGACAATATGTGACGGAGCGTATGAGGGGCGAAGCCTGCTGCTGTCAGGTTGAGACCGCAGCTCCAGTGACCTGGGGTGACCTCGGGTGGCCGGGGGTGACCTGGGTTGACTTGGGGTGGCCGGAATTACTTGGGGTGACCTGAGTTGATCGGGGTGGCCGCTGGTGAGTTGGGGTGACCTTGGATGGCCGGGGTGATCTGATTGTGACCTGGTGTGACGTAGGGTTACTGGGGTGACTTGGAGTGACCAGGGTGGGCAGCTTTTTAGTTTAGTTTAGTTTATTTCGGTAATATACAAAAAGCAAGATTTTTTTTACAACAAAAAGAGAAAGCGGCTAACCGAAAGGGTCAAGGCTGAAGCTATCAAGCTTATAAGTGCCCTAACCTATGATTTCACGAGAAAACTTAATTCAGAGAATCATATACTGTACATATACATATCTCAACGTATCGGGGTCGGTATGTAATGTAATGTATAAGTTAGCTCTGCATCACCTTAACGGTGAAGGCTCCACGTGACGTTGCACACGCCTCGCTGGCAGGAATAATGCCGCCATGGCTCACTTCGAGTGTGGCCTCCAACCGCCAAATGGTGAGTGGGTGGAGCTTTCAGATATGTGTTCACGGGAAGAAAGAATAACACCTCTCTCGCAGAGCTTTTGTACGCCGTTTTATTTATGGAACACACACACACACACACACACACACACATTTTCTCCTCATAGAACATGCCGTGAGGCTTTGCCGGCCTGGTGGGATCACCACCATCTAAATGCACCTCTTGAGTAACAGGAAGTTATGTAGTGCATCTCAAAGAGTGACATTATTGTTGAGGATTGCTTTATTAAACGTCCTAAAATAACAAATTTACAATTTGATAGTTGTAGTATTTACACGAATAATATATTGCAATGCAATAAGTAAAAAAAGCAAATGTCGTGCCTGAATCCGCCCCCTTTAATATATTCTGTCGCCGCATGAGGAAGCCATTTAATTCAACCAATTTGACAAACTCCAAATTATTACGGCTTACATCTATTTTTCAAATAAAGCCAGCACATTAACTGGAGAGAACACAGCCGTCCCGAGGTCAGGAAGTGATTACGCCCTCCTGCATTTTAAGCCAGTTTCCACGTCTACTGGCAGACAGTTATTCCCAGAATAATGCCGCCGTATTAATGGTTTAGCAGAGCCGCCATACAGGCCATAGAAGATACACATGGGAAATATGGCGCATGAGGCTTTTGTTGGAGTTATTTCTGTAACGGTTTGAGTGCAGTGCGTTCATATTTGTGGCCGCTGTGTATTTCAGACTCGGCTCCTCCTGGAACTCGAGCATCACTCTCCTCTCGTGTGCTTCTCTTCTCCATTATAAATGTCCCAGTCTGCAATATGGCAGCGGGAAAGCCGGTCGGGAGCGGATTTTTTGTTTGGCTTTGGCGAGTGCCGCCGGCCATCTTTCCATCCCATTCCTCTTAATCTCACCCCCGTGTGGGACGAAGTCGGCTCTCGGGTGGGACTGTGCTACTTTGAAAAGTAGAAAGATTCCTCAAAAATGTATACATGGAATAAAGTATTTGCTCAGAGGGCGGCGGACAGCAGGGTGTCGTGGTTACACGGCCTGGACGTCTTGACTCATTGTCGCCCTCTGGAGGGATTGCAAGACGGAACGTTGTTAAGTACGATGGTTCTCAAATGGGGGTACGTGAAGGAACTCCAGGGGGTACGTGAGATTTAAAAAAACATTTAAAATTAATTCAATTCAGTTTCATTTATATATATATATATATCACAAAATCAAAAATTAGGCATCAACAGAGCTGCCAACTTTTCAAAAAACCTTGGAGAGAGATTTTGGAACGCAGCCACACACGTTGGTGGCTCAAATATCAGGACATTTGAATTAATTTGGCATTGTACCCATGTTCTACCTGCATTCTGGCCTGGCAAAGGTCTTTTAAGAGGCATCTTTGCTACCTTAAAGAATTTAAATGTTTTTTAATAACTACTCTCATTTACAAAAACATGTCTAATTCTATTGCACAAATGTCCTGTCTTTATGTTAAATTCTTTAGAATACATCTTACTTGTTCAAAATACTGTTTTGACATTTTCCTAGGCCTGCAAATAAAAAGATAAATGCTATGTGGGCAGCTTAACAAACAATTCTATGATGTTTTGAGCATGCAGTATACCAAGAGGTTAACACAGTGCTCTCCTCCTGCTTGTTATGACAGCTGACTTTACATTCACCACACAAAATCGCACGCACAAACACAATTAATTATGTTTTTCAAGGATGCCTGTGAAAACATGCAAAAGTGTGTGTCACACGGCGAAACCGTGAGAGTTGGTAGCTCTGCATCAGTAAGGCCATGGCAGGAGGCATCAGACGTGAAGCCACAAAGTGTATCCTAAAAAGAAGAGAGAGGTGCTCAGTGTATCCTAAACGTCCCCCAGCAGCCTATAGCAGCATCTCTAGGTCTGGACCAGGTGATGCTGATTCAGCCCCAACTATAAGACTATCAAAGAGGAACGTATTGAGTCGGCTCTACATGAGCGGACTGTCCATAAATCCATTCAAAAATCCTTTAAAGTAGTAAAGTTTGAGCTCAGAAACTGATTTTTATATATTCTATTTTAGAAGAATAGAAATATACTTTATTAATCCCCAAGGGAAAATTTGTTGACACAGTAGCACCGATAAACTAAACACAATAAAATATAAATATAAGAAAGAAAGAAAGTGACTGTGCATAAAGTATAGTATGAAAAGTGAAATATAAAATACAAAATAAAATAAAATAAGATATATATGTATATATACGCAACATATATGTAAATGCAACTTAAATCAGACACTGATGGCACAGTGATGTGTATTACATCTTTTTTTCAACCAAAAATGCATTGCGCTGGTTAGGGGCTGCTTGGCTGAAAACATATTGTACAAGGGGTACGTGACTGAAAAAGGTTGAGAACCACTGGTTGAGTAGATATCTCCACAGAGGCGTCTTCAAGACTGGGACCTCTCCAGACTGTGTGGCTCGTATTCAGGCCACATCTTACATATCGCACCTTTCTTAACCAAAGTGCTTTTTGTTACCTAAACCCTGAAACCGGACCACTGACGGGACCCCCACGTGGACCCGGCTCCTGGCCTCACAGTCCTGCGCGTCGGCATCGATCCAGCATCCAATGAAAAGCCACTTCCAGCTGCTCGAGTTACGTTTGAAGAGAACCGACGGACAAATTGAGGAGGGATTGAGAAGGGTAAAGAACGGAGGATGTTTCTGGGGTGAATACGGTGGAGCACGGCGATGACCTCTGACCCCTGCTTCCCCCCCCCCAGGCCTCTTGAACTCTCATCGAAAAGGTCAAAATGACAGATACGCCATCGAGGATTACCCGCGGTGTGGAGGTGGGGACTTTTATTTAAAATTCATGAGGCAAAAGAAGCACGCGCCATTAAAAACAGATAAGAAATTACAATTATGCTCAACAGGAATGCACTTTTCCATTTTTTATATGACACAAATATTCACATTAAAACGATGGGAGCGTGATGATGGAACAATTCCCATTAGTGGCAGTAAGCTGATAAGTATTAGCAGCAAAAAGTATGTTTTTAAAGTCCCTCCGTCATTTGCTGATGGGTGGAGGAGTTATTATGGTCATCAAGTAATCTCTTTCTGACGGACACGGCTGAAGTTGGAGCGCGTTACCTGCCGAGAGTTTACAGTCTGACGCGTTGAGGCCTTTCCCCTACGTCCACTTGGATGTGGGAAAAGACTTCCAATGCCCGATTCCGTTCTTTTGCAAGTCTTTTTTCATAACCATGTCTCTCTGGGGAGGAGCCTCACATCCGAGGACGATTTGGGAAGTCCTTCAGAAACGTGTGGGTGGAGGGGCTTAAACTCCACCAGCGTTCACACAGCAGCTGCAGTAGCTACATTTTCTTTCTTTGAACAGTTGATAGTAAACAATGCTTAATATGTTCGCATAATTTTTATTTTAATGTTCAAAGTTGGATCATATATACTGAGTAATATTGTGTGTGTGTGTGTGTGTGTGTGTGTGTGTGTCTAACCTTAAATACATTTAGATAATATAAGTTGGTCTTATATATATATATATATATATATATATATATACACATATACAGAGGCATATATGTATACTGTATCAGTCTGTATGTATAAACATTCATATATTTATATATATAGAGAGAGAGATATACATGTATATCTCTGTATAAATGTACATATACTTTATAGAAAAGTGTATATATGTCTATATATGTATATATACATGTGTATGTGTATATATGTATACATGTTTATATGTATACATATATACACATGTATATATGTATACATGCGTATATATATATATATATATATATATATATATATATATATATATATATATAGATATATAGATATGGATATAGATATATCTACATATAGACATCAAAAACCAAACAGTGTGTGAGAAAGAGAAACGTTTATGGAATTAAAATGTAAATTGAATTATGAAACCAAGCTTTTTATGCGACACAGATTGGTTCCGACACGTTTATGGCAATTGGGGAAATTAATTGCTGTGGATTTTGTGTTCAACGCTTTTATGCAATGAATATTCTTTCGGTACGTATCTTGGCCACGAGTCACCTTCAACACTCTGAGCCATCCTTTGCCTCCAAGTTGAGTAAGATCCAGTAGTTTAGTAATAAAAATACAAATAAAAGATCTAACATGCTTCAAAGAAACCCAGCTATAGCCTCGGCCTCATGACTCCATCATTTGATGTTTAATGGGAAAGCGCATTTCTGTTGACCTTAATTGTAATTTCTTATCTTTATTTAAGGGCTCGTGATTCTTTTGCCTCTTGAATTTTAAATAAAGGTCCCCGCCTCCACACCGTGGGTAATCCTCCACCGCGTATCTGTCATTGTGACCTTTTCGATTAGAGTTCAAGAGGCCCGGGGGGAAGCAGGGGTCAGAGGTCAGACACATAGCCGTGCGTCACCGTATTTATCCCATCAACATGCCCGGTGCTCCAGCAGCGTGCTGTGAAATTAATTAAATCTCTTTATGCAAATTCAAGGCGAGGCCCCTCAGGCCAAAACATTGTTTTCTCATGCATCACGTGCTCAATTTGAATGATTTTTTAAAAGATTTTATATATTTGACTCACATGGAATGTCTCGTTTCAGACGGGTGGGAAAAACATTCAGAATATTTTAGTTTCATATTTTATACATTGTCTGTTTGCGTCGGTGGATATCTTTATTTATGCATATTTAAACATAACTTTTCAAAAAGCTTCCTCCTCTTCACCTGTCGGGTCTTCAACATGTATGTGATATTAAAATACTTTCCTTTAAAGTCTGTTTTCTTTAAATTAGTTTTTTCTCTCGCACTCTGAGTCACAGATTTCCAGGCTGTTGGCTCATGTAGCATTCATAGCCTGATTTAAACAACATTTTACTACTAATAAACGTGTAAAACTAAAAGATAATTGCTTAAATGGAAGCGATCAACCGGGGAGGAGTCATGGTGAATTCTATTTGTAAATTATTAATTTTCTTTCTCCTCTCAGGTAAATAAAATTACATAAAACACACGTTTCAATGTTCATGAATGTCGTGTTTTTAAAGAAAAGTTATGATACTTGAGGTTGACTTATTTAAAGCTGAAGTCGTAGTTGAAATTGAAATAATTGTTGCTAATAAAGTGCGACCAGTGAATGGAATATTTTGATAAATTCTTTGTGATTTCCATCCTAAAACACAATTTAAGGTTAAAAGGGTGAAAATGAGGGTCGCAGCATTTTTTTTTTGCAATGTTTTGTGTGACTTGAAGCATAAACAGCAATACACCAGTGAACCTGCCTTTCCTCTGAGCAGGATTACATTACATTACATTACAGGATTACACAGCTAGCTTACATTTTCTTTATGAATAAAGACAAATTATTATATGGCAACAACAGTACAAGCGTTCTGATTGGCTAATGGGCCACTTCGTTGCACTACATGAGACCAACTATGGAGGACTAAAAATGACAAGTATAAATAAATAAATAAATAAATGAATAATATAATAAATCCGTAAATAAATGTATAAATAAATGTATAAATGCTTAAATAAATATATGAATGAATGAATATAAGTTATAAATCAACAAATAAATGTATAAATAAATAAATAAATATAGGAATTAATGAATATAAGTTATAAATCAACATGACATCATTAAATAAATATATTTCTACATTTCTGTATTTCTTCATTTATTTATTTATCTATTTATTTGTCCACACGTATTTCTTCATTTATTTATGTGTGACATTTACGTGTCCGTATATTCAAATGAGCTGGGGCGGTCCGAACCTCTGTCTAAAGCCTGATTGGTCAAGTCGGGGAGCAAGACAGAAACCATCGATCCCTAGCACTTGGACCTGTAGAGTGTAGACAAACAGCGTTTATTATGCGTTCTGGTCTGTACATTCTAAATACTACTGTTGAGTCACGGAATGTAATTTAAGGATGTTTTCAGCCCAGAAGTTAATAGTTCAAGCATCAAATCTGTGGTCAGTTTATCGAGATTCAGCCTGATAAGGATCTGCGACGGAGATTTGAAGTCCTGCTCGGGGACACTGAGCTCAGCGCGCCGGGCGCTCAGCGCTGCGTGGCCACCGACAGCAGCCGGATCTCGGCAGGACTTTTTGAAATGCTCCGCTGGTTCTGATGTATCCGTAGCGGCTAAACATGAGATATACATAGGTTTGGGAGGATCTAAAGAGCACAAAGAGTTTATTATTTATTAAAAGATAACGATACGTCAATTTGACTGAGTGTTAAGATTCATAACTACATATTGTAGCGGGTCAGGAAAGCTACGAGACGTATAGATATTACCGTTTATTCGTAGCCTACGCCAAACAACATTGAACACCGCAACACATTCTACTCCATTGTAAAGTATGTTACAGTGAATAATTGGAGTAAATTCATGAGCAACAGCAGTTGATGTGGTGACGTCACAAGACCAGAAAGACCGTCCTGCGTCCTCGAGAGTCTGGACTCCCAAGACCAGACTCCAAGACCAGACTCCAAGACCAGACCCCAAGACCAGACTGCAAAAGAACACAAGTCTGTTCTCAGTGTTCTTGGAATTGATAAACGGCTGAAGTAAAAAAGCTATAGGCTAACTCCTACTAACAGTGAGCTGAGCGAGCCAACTGCAGCATCATGTGCCAGGCAGGAGAAGTGGAGCATAACACACCAGGTGCTTTACACTCCTGTGACCAATCAGGCTTTAGACAGAGGTTCGGACCGCCCCAGCTCATTTGAATATACGGACACGTAAATGTCACACATAAATAAATGAAGAAATACGTGTGGACACATAAATAGATAAATAAATGAATGAAGAAATACAGAAATGTAGAAATATATTTATTTAATGATGTCCTGTTGATTTATAACCTATATTCATTCATTCATATATTTATTTAAGCATTTATACATTTATTTATACATTTATTTAAGGATTTATTTATTTATTCCTATATTTATTCATTTATTTATTTATTTATACTTAAGTCATTTTTAGTCCTCCATAACCAACAGCCAAATATCCAGCGTCAGTATTACAGCCAAACGGTAAATAAGAAGGTTCGACACCACGTGGTGTTTGTTGTCAGATCTAAGAGCCAATCAGCTCTCTGATGCGGCCACGGCCAGCCGTTGGTTTCCCATCATGCAACGGGGCTCATCGCTGACAGCAGCGCGAGCTTGAAGTAGACGGACCCGAGTGGAGTCAACGGTTTTCCGGGAGTTCGTGAACGTGTGAAACGTCGAAGTCCGAGGAGGAACGTTCTAATTTAAAAAAGGAGCGCCAACGGAAACTACCGGACGCCATTTTCAACCCAGAAGTTACAACGAGCAGGTTGGTTCTCTTTGTTTCTTTATCACTTTAACCTTCCTCCTGTGCTAGCTTTCTGTTACCATCTCTTATGTTAACAGTTCGGTTTTGACCCGTGTCTTAAATGAGCTGTAAAATACACTAACATTTACCAACTGTCACGGTTTCGCCGTGTGACACACGCTTTTGCGTGTTTTCACACGCTCTCACGCCACACAACCAATTTCTCACGGCAAAATAAATTCTGATTCGGGCCGAAGCGCGTTGGTTCCTTTTCAAACTCCGCGACGATAGATGGCGCTAATGGCCCAGTCACACCGGGAAACGCACGGCCGGCGCATAATTTAAGGTCTGTGCGTCGCTGTTTGTCCAAGTTTTGGGAAAAGATAACACAACCCAGCAAGTTGAAAGCGAATGCACAGCGTATTGGACGCATACAGAACGCATATGTTCAAATAATCCAACGAATACACAGCGCGTTGCTAGCGCATGGAACGCACGCACCGCACGTGCAACGCACAGCCAGCGAATAGCAGCGTCTGTATAAAAAAGCGGCTGCTGTTGCTTGTCGTAGTGCTTATTGACTGTGACAACTGCAAGACTTCAAGATGCCAAAACGTAGGCAGACACCCAAGAAGAAGACTCCCTCAGTAGACAGCCGTGTATCGCTGGTCGCGGCGCAGACTGTCGCCAAGGACAAGAGGGACAAGAAGGGCTTTACGCTGACAAATGAAGAGGAGGCGTTTATGTTTTTATAGACCTCAGCCGACGAACATACAACGAATACCCAGCGCGTGCTCTGCGTGTTCTGTGTGTGCCTGGTGTTGGTCCAGCGTGCTCTGCGTGTGTCTGGCGTCCTTCTGGCGTGTACATGTATGCGTCGAGCTCTGCGCACATTTTTGTGCATGCACAAAAACCCCGACGCACGAAGCGTTTGCCCAGCGCGCTCGACGAACGAGTAAAGCCTAGTCTATGCTTCTCCGGCGCGCCGACGGGCGTCAACGCGCTGCAGTCCTTGAGCATTCGAAGTTCTGCGGCGAGGGACGCGTTGTTTCGTTGCTCTGCAATTCACCGCCACGTCGCCAGGGGTGTGTGTCTGTGTGTCGGTGTGGTTTCATGGATTATAGCCGAATCCGTGCTTTTTTTCCGGTCACAGTCTTCTGTTTGGTCCATTGTTGCTACCGGTCCACGATAACTTTTAAAAATTGCGGTGTAGGAAGACAGACCGGGAGATATACTCACTGCCGGGAGTCACGTTCTGAGCGGACCAATCACAGCGCTTACGGTCCGCGTCAACATGACGCGTAGTTAGGATTTTTTTTGGAGGCGCGCGGCAGGCTCCAGCGACCGTCTGCGAAGGGTCTGCGAAGGGTCCGCGGCGGCGCGGAGCGACGCGCCGGAGAAGCATAAACTAGGCTTAACGAATGCTGACGCACACCGAGCGAACGACAACGCACAGTCATGTTTTCGAGCGTTGGCCGTGCGTTGGCCGTGCGTTTTACCCGGTGTGACTGGGCCTTAAGGAGCGCATCTGTAAACCTGTTCGCTGCATACATATTTACTCCAAAGAGTCCCGAAGTTAGCAACAGAAGAAGATGTTCAAACAGACACAACGAGCAGAGGCTACGGTATGTTAATGCAGGGCTCACAAGTGTCACGCATTGAGAGTGACAGTCACGCATTTCGGTCTTAACTGACGCACTCCCGCCACACATCGTATTTATCACGCTGAAAAAACCTCTCGGCTATTTCATGTTTTAATGTGCCGCAGCGCCAACATGAGCTGGCCGAGCTGCCCTCAGGGCACAATCACATGAGACGCGCCTCTCAGAAACGCGTCGCCCGCAAAACCATTGTTCCCCTATAGTACGGCGAGACTTTCAGACGCGCCTTTAAATCGCGACGTACCAGAGGGAATCAATGGTTTGAGGCGCACGCTTGAGAGGCTGGTGATTGTGCCCTCACCGCTCCCCTGGAGTTCTACTGCGAGGTGTCACTTATCAGCCAATCAGAAAGAAGAGCTGGGCTACACACAAGCCAATCAGAAAAAAATAAGATCTGTTATATCTGGGTAAGATTTAATCCAGCAACCAATGAAAATAAAGCATCAGTCACTCTTACCTGTCTTTAGAACTTGAGAGCCCTGTTAATAACATGTGGTTCAATTAAGTACTCACTCTCTTCAATTTTAAATCTTGAAAGAAATAATTGTGTTTGTGCGTGTGATTTTGTGAGGTGATGTAAACTCAGCTGTCATAACAAGCAGCTTGTTAAGCTGCACACATAGCATTTATCGTTTTTATTTGCAGGCCTAGGAAAAGGACCCGTTCAAATAAATTCCAAACAATACTTTGAACAACTGACATGTATTCGAAAGAATGTGACATAAAGACAGGACATTTGTGCAATAGAATTAGGCATGTTTTTGTAAATTCTTTAAGGTAGCAAAGATGCCTCGTAAAAGACATTTGCCAGAATGCAGGTACAACATGGGTACAACGCCAAATTAATTCAAATTGCCTGATATTTCAGCCACCAACGTGTGTGGCTGCGTGCGCGGCAACATTTTAGTCACCCCTGACAAAATCTCACTCCAAAGTTTTTTGAAAAGTTGGCAGCTCAATGATCTATCATCCAATTTGTTTCTCATCTCTTGGTTACCTTCTTAGGCTTCCTTATCCATGAAAATATTGGTTTAAATATGTTTGGTGTATACTGACAAAGAAAAGGCCCAGAGGGGCCTTTTCTTTGTCAGTATACCGTATTTCAATTAAAAAAATGGGAAAATGAACCTCAAGAGAATCGTATAAATAAATTGGTTTGGGTTGTTGTTTTACCTGACTATTACTGAGGGGTATTAGAACACATCTCTGAAATTAATTTGATTTATTTTAAATATTATTAACTATAGTAACATCTATGGTGTTACGGTCAATTTCGACCCATATATATTTACTTCAAGAAAAAGGCTAAAAAGTATTTTTTCAGCAATATAACTTTAATACAAACACAGAATGAAAAGCAGAATAAGTCATAACTCAAAATATAGATGTGCAAGGTCAAACAAACAACCAATCAAGCAAATCAAACCAATATAAATCAATTACTTAGTTCCAAAACTAATACAAAACTAAAGAGTAAAAGTCTCTGTGTGAAAGAACTTGTATGTGTGTGTTTAGATGCATGTGTGGCAAAAAGTGACACTTTTAGTGTGTTCTTTGCAGAGATATTTCTTGCAGTTGAAGCACAATACGTGTGTCTTTCTGTCCTCACTGGTTGGGCAGACCTCACACCTCTTTCTTTTAGAATCAGGTGGCTGGTAAAGAAATTGTTACAAGTGATATTGTGTATATATATATATATATATATATATATATATATATATATATATATATATATATATATATATATATATATATATATATTTTATAATGGGGTCGAATTCACATTTATTTAGCCTGATATTAATTGCTTAGACTTGTTAAATATTTCCACTCTGTACTGATATTACTGTTACACTACACTTATTTAGCTTCATATGTATTGCTTATACTGTTAATATTTCCACTCTGTTTCTGATATACGACATTGTTCTAGCTTCTTATTCATTTTTTAGAGTTTTAAATAAGTTACACTCGGTTGTCTCCAGGAGAAATGCTGAAGCTGTTGATGAAGCAGCAGGTGGAGAAGGGCATCGACGAGGCTTTTGGGGAGTTGGACACATTGACCGCAGCGGCTTATAAGGACATCGCTTCTCGTTTAGGACAACATGAGCCATCAGGTTGGTGCCGCTTCACCATTGTTCCCAGTCTTCGTGCTCGTTTCACGGCTTCGAGTCACATTTAGTCCGTTTCCAGCTCGTCAACTGGGGTGAGCGAGACTTTTGGTGGATCTGCTTCGTTTCCAGCTCTCCTCTGATCTCATTCATCAGGGAGGAACTTTAAACACCTCGCGGTCCTCTAGTCAAACTGGTGACGGGATCCGCACCTGGAGATCTCTTGGGACGCTCTTCAAAACGGCCAGAACAACTTCTGGAGGGGGAAACCGGCCGTGACGTTTTTACCCGTGATATGTTAAACGTGCGTACGATATGTTAAACGTGCGTACGATATGTTAAACGTGCGTACGATATGTTAAACGTGCGTACGATATGTTAAACGTGCGTACGATATGTTAAACGTGCATGCGATTTCAATCGATTTCAATCGAAATTTACGACAAACTCTGCGGCGGGGACTCAACAGTTGCGAGCCCCTCTCTTCGGTCACGGAGCCCGCCACGGCTCCGACCGAGAGCCGGAGGACTCCCAGTTACTATTCTGACAAGACCTTTTCACAGTTCCTTTCATGTGCTAGTGAGCATGAGCTCCCGCTCACATCGCCGTAACAACAGCTGGTCGCTCTGTCCACTTTTTTTTTTTTTTTAAAGAGCGGATTTTTTTTTTCTTTTTTGCCTTAGGCGCTCGGGATTTGCCATAGGCGCTCAGCAAAAAGGCTCAGGCGCGCGCCCAAATTTTCTCTATGCAGGAAAAACCCTTTCCTGTAATTTTCTATATTGATCGTCTACCTACTATTGAAGTAGGTTAGTTCTGAGTTGTACTCGTGGTTGAATCCACTTATTGTAAGTGGCTCTGGATAAAAGCTGCTCAATGACATGTGATGTGATGTAACAGTCCCATTCTTCTAGATGTATATTAGTGTTTAGTTACATAATGAATTATGTAAAAAGGGGGATTAATGATATAAAACTCAATTATTGAAGGGTTGATTGTGTTCGCGTGGAAAGGGGGGCCGAGTTGTTTTGGGTTTTCCGCTGTGATTGCTATCGTATCGAACTTGTGTTTTACGCGTGATCAGAAAATAAATTATCCCGCTGGAAAGGAGAGAACGAGAGAAGGTCGTACTTTAGCCTCAGAGGTACATATTGTACTTTCAGATGATTTCACTTCTGATTTTTTTCATCTTCTCCCTCAAAACCCTGACCTCATTCATTAATAAACCTATTGAATATTAGAGTTCAATATGAGATTCTTAAGATGTATAAATGTATTTTATTATTCTCCACAGACGTCCAGCGGCTGTTGGTGATGAAACAAGAGGCTCCCCCTGAACAGCAGGACCCAGAGCCTCCACACATTAAAGAGGAGCAGGAGGACCCAGAGAGGACCCAACTATAATATTCTGATGTACCTGGCTTAATGCTTTTGTTGTTTTGACTCGTCTTTATCTGTTATTATTTATTTTTGAATTGCGTCTTTATGTAAAGCCTCAATGTACTTTATTTACATGTTTAAAGTTAAGTTTATGATAATAAACACATTATTATCAACACAGTATTTTTGCCACAGCTGAAGTGTTGTGATGGTCTAAAAATAAAATAAAATAATCTGCTTTAAATTGTAATTTTTGACATCTATAATCCTCAATCTGTAAATGCTGCAGGGCACTCGGATTATTATCGGTCCAGGAAAAGTGGAGAAGCTGTCCGAGTTTTAATTAATTTACACGTCTCTGTGGTAGATCAGTCTTTGAGGCCATGTCTGAGTTCTGTAATCCAATTCAGTTTATTTGTTTAGCCCATTTTCAAAAATTAAAATTGTCCCTCAGAGTGCTTTACAATCTGTACACAGACATCTCTGACCTTTGACCTCACATCGGATCAGGAATAACTCCCAAAAAACCCTTTCATAGGAAACAAAAAGGGAAGACACCTTCAGGAGAGCAACAGAGGAGGATCCCTCTCCAGGATGGACAGAATAATAGATGTCATGTGACCAGAAGGAATCATGACACACAAATTAAAACACAGTAACAACACAATCAATGAATCTGACGGAGTATGAATAGTTGGTAGTCGGCATGGACCACGATCCAGACCTCCACGATCCAAATGACCTGTGTTAAATATTCATTTATTATTAATCTTTTTTTAATCACACACAGGGAGATATGTCACACTGTAAGTAAGAAAATAAAGTTAAGACTAAATGTGAGGCTACTCGTGGCTCCTAGAGTCTTAAAAAGTAGGATGGGAGCCAGAACCGTCAAGTATCAAGCTCCTCCTCTTTTATGGAACCAGCTTCACCTTCAGTCCTGGAGGCAGGGACGGACTGGCTATAGGGGATACCGGGGAAATCCCCCGTAGGCCGACAGGGTTAGGGCCGGCGCGGCCCAGGATAAATTCTATGCTTTACTGAACACATTAAATTACTCTAATTCCTAAAGTCAGGTATCACTGACTATTTTTTATATTACTGCTCGCGTTGTGTTTTCACACTCATGGTTTCCAACACCCAGCATGCAACACTACTGATCGCGATCTGTATTCCCACACATCATGGTTTGGATGTTGCTTTCAGGATATTCTGTCTTGATTTTAATCCAGAAGACCGGTGTTCTATCATTTCATGCTACTTGTCGAGAATTGCTACCTTGTGGTGTTGCGCACGCGCCGAGTTTGTTTGACACGCCCATAATATTTTGCAACCCTGTCGATGCACGTCTGATAACGGGGAGTAACATCCTCAAAATCCCGATTATTTCCCTAGTTAAAAGTACATTCAGCATGTATATTGTACAGGTAGTAATAATATGTAGTAATGACATGTAGATTAATTAGTGATAAGCAGTTGCTATTTCTTTTGTGTCAACAAATTATTGTAAACATGAGTTTGTTCACATTATCATAATAAAGCACTGGTTTATTATTAGGGTATTTATTGTTGAAGATAGAAAATTTAACAGTGAAAAGTGAAATATTGAACTTTGAAAGAAAAGCATATTGTGATAGTACAATAACATCCTAGCAGATAGGGTAGCATGAATCGATACACACCTATTGGTTTATTCAGCGGTAGCAAATTCTGACAAGGCAGCAAAAAATGACAGAACACCGGCACTCCCGCAGAGTTGAAAAGTAGAGTTTAGGTTTCATGTTTGTGGTAAAGTATCACATAGCCTCTTGACATGTGTCAAGAGTAAGAGGCTCAGACGCACAGACGGATGTATGCGGTCATTTTTCAAAATAAAACACATTTCCGGCCTTGATATTTTTTCATTTCTTTTGTCATTCTTTCTTTGCTGCCCGGTACCAGGCGTCACTCGCTCGCAGACAAAGCCGTGCAACACTACTGATACCACTGAGGTTCACACCCCATCATATGTTCTGTTCTGTAAATATAGTTCACACTTATTCTACCCTCTGATTGCAGTTTCTTTATTGTGTGGTCTTTCTCCGCTGTCATTCATTCCTTAAGGCTCTGTAATAGACAACCATTTGACACTAGCCCAGAGTTAAGCATATTCATCTAAACTGTACCAACATTGGAGTGTTACAATAGCCAGTATCATTTTATTTCATGTTTCCATCCAGGCAAATTGGTGGAGCCAAATGTTATTAAAAACAACATATATGATGACATTTCTTTGTAATCGTCCAAAATAATGTTATTGGTACAAGTAGGCCACTGACTGGTCGATACGTGCGATGCAACGCGTCGTGCATTGAGTGGGCCGGTCTGACAGTAACTCCCGGGCCACTTTTTCCCCCCAGTCCGCCCCTGTATACAATTACATGTTTGACTAATGTCTGTATCATCCAGGACATCTAGTATCATATTTAATACTGTATGGATGGTGTTTTGGGTATTGATGAAGAATCCTGTCTCTTCAATACTCTCTTATACTACTTACTTTAAGTCCATTAATTTCTACTGAAGCCGTAGAGGTGATGCATGGCGGTGAAATGGGAGGGTTCACATGTTCTCAAGTCTATTTAAACATTAGCCCAGATATAAACATTGACAAAGGATTGTCTTTAATCCTCATGATGGCTGCTGGTCTGAAACTTGGTTTAGTCAAACTTCACAAACGGATCCCAGTTTAATACATTAAATTAGACGTTAACTCGTTTTACATCACGTGATTTGCCTAGCACCGCTTAGGTTGCTTAAGAAAGATCACTTTTATTTTACATAAACTTTAACTAAGTAAACCTAAATACTTAGTAAAACGATGGTGCAAGTTTACTTTGGAAAGAGACTGTATGATAGTAAAGAGTGAAAACTGTGAATCTGGACGTTAATTTAATTAAAGACACTATGATTGTAACTGTTTCCTGTGATCATACAAGTTTATTTCTAAAGACACGATGAGAACATGAACGTTTATTTTGAAAAGACACGATGTGAACATGAAGGTTGATCTTGAAAAGACACTATGAGAACATGAAGGTTTATTTTGAAAAGACACTATGTGAACATGAGAGTTTATTTTGAAAAGACACTGTGAACATTAAAGTTTATTTTGAAAAGACACTTTAATGGTTACAGGTACTGGAACCCAAAAGCACAACAAATAATAATTTACTGTATGTTTCAGGCAGGGTCAAAGCCGGGTGGTCCGTCAAACAGGGCAACAAATCCAAAAAGGGGCAGGCACAAATCTCAAGTCGGGTTCACAGGCAATCAGGGTCATAACAGGCAGATCAGAACTGGGACTAGGAATTCGCTAGTGTTGTTACGAGATGTGCCGACGTTTCGAAGCGTGTGTCGAGTAATGGAGGGGGCGTTTCCTCGAAGCGCGTATCGAGGCTTGCTTCATTTAAGGGAGGAGACAAAATGATGACGTCCGAAGCCTCGCTGCCCGGCTGTACCACGTGACTGCTTCGGCAAGCGGTTCAGATTTTGCCGGGAGGTTTGACAGCAATATAAACCCTCAGGCTCCATTCAACATGTGGGTTGTTGGTTGAGAGTTTAGAGAGAGAGATAGTTTGGAGAGTTGGGAGAGTGAGGAGAGAAGGATATGTGGTAATATGGAACTGTTAAGAAACAGTTATTTCTGAATAAAAATAAATAAAATGTCCCGTCCTGTACATCACTGTCCAAGTTCCACACGCATATTCAGTCCCCTCTTCCAAGTTCCACAAGCACTTTCACTGTCCTCTGCCTGCTTCAGCCCATGACATTTTCATAAAGTGTCATAACATTATTACACAACCTGCCATATCATATAATACTAGCAATTTGGGAACATTTACACACACAGAATACATTAAACAAATATTTTATTATGCACATATGTGATAATTTATGTACGGTCATACATTTTTCTAATTCAGTCATTCCCAACAGCCATAACAGACACAATTCAATGCATCACATTATGTGGTTCAGGTACAGCTGCCTGTCATTATACACTTGGCCAGTAGGTGGTGTCGTGAGCACATGAAGCTTTGAGTAATCAACCCTTTCTCGAACCAATTGGCTGAAGTGGTTCGATGCCTCATGAGGCTTCATCTCGCCATCACTAGAATTCGCTGGAAAGTTTGGCGGTGAAACACAAGACAATCTGGCAGAGGACAAGTGGAAGTGAGGGAGCTAAATAGTGAGGGACTAATGAGGGGATGGTCTGCAGGTGAGAAGGGTGTGAGGACCAGGTGAAGGTAATGAGGGACTAACGAGGTGGTCAGAAGCAGGTGAGAAGGGCGTGAGGACCAGGTGAAGGTAATGAGGGACAATCAGCTGAGGATGACAGGATCTGGAATGACAGTAGAGTTAATTCAACATGTAAGGAGAATGAATTTAACTATGGAGGTGGGGAATTTGTGACACTGTGAACATGAAAGTTTATTTTCAAAAAGACACTATGTGAACAAGAAATTGTATCTGCTTTGGTGGGAAGAGGCGGCACACACGCACACACACGCACACACACGGCAACGTAATGCCTTTAATCTGAAAGGAGCAGCTTGCTGGAGACTTCCGGTCTTCTCTGGACGTGACGCGCTCTCGTCTCTGCAGCGCGTTTGACTTTTTTCAACATTGCGCTCAGAATCTCGCTTTGCGTCCTTTTTTATATCCGCACCGCTGTGACGTCACCTGTGTCGTTTGCGTTCTTTCTCACGAACTGTTTCATTTCAACACAAACCAATAATTTAAACACTGAACCCCCTCGTCCTCGTCCCCCACTCGTCCCCCTCCTCGCCTCCCCGCCTGACAGTCCGCCGGTGCGCGCGCATTCGCTGCACTCGGCCGCGCGCGCGCCGATGCTGTTCCTCGACAATCCCTAAATAGCGCGCAGAGCCAGATCCGCAGACCCGGAGCCATCTCTGGTCCCCGGTGCCCGAGCCGGAGCAGCCAGGACCACATTGCCGCTGTGAGCCGCTGTGAGCCGCGGAGGACGACGCGTCCTTCCTCGCGCTAGGAGTTGTATTAGTTATATCCTCATTATTATTAGCTATTAATCTGAGGACAAATTGTATTTTGTTTATCTCCAAGTTGGATTACTTTGATCTTGTCCCGCTGTGGCCTTTGAGTCCTCGGCGCGCGGTCCCGCTCCAGGACGCAGCGCTGGTGCGTCAAAGCTGCAGTTCGGAGTTTCCTGATCTTTTTCGTTTCATTTTTTATTTAGTTCAGCTGTAAGTGAGTTTTTATTCCACTGTTATGAAACACACTCTGAACATCCGGACTAACGTCCGCGCTGCCAGACGTCGAAGAATAACGCGCTCAAGTTGTGTGCGCGTGTGTGTGCGCGCCCGCGTGTCGCGTCCTGGGTGCGTGACGGGATGGAGAGCGAAGTGAACCTCGCGTCAAGCGCAACAGTCAGACGTGAGCTGACCGGAAACCAGGCGTATGTGGTGTACAAAATAAAAGCACAGATTCATAATAAATAAAAAAAGATGACGAGTTATGATGACGTCAATGCTTCAATGAGTCTCGAGTTTAGTAAAGTCATCACATTATAAATCCAATTACTCGAGTCCCTTTATTATAGTTCCTGATGTTTTATTTTCACCTCTTTTTTTACATTATGTGTCATCATTCCCAGAAGAGATTTGGGGCACACGGTAATCCAGAAGCTTTAATTGTGACAGTCTGGACCGGAAGTCTTGGTTTCACTGCGCGCTGCTTGACGCTCTGGTCCCTCGTAGTGACGGCGGAGAAGTGTGGATAGGAGGCTCTCCACCTGGCGACGCGAGTTTCTGAGTTGCGCGGCGTCCCTCCAGGTGTTAGTCTGATCCCACCACTGCCCCACCTCATTAAACTCTCTGTCTTTCTCTCTTTCTCTTTTCTCTCTCTCTCTCTCTCTCTCTTCATCCACACAGAGATCCCCCACTGACACGATCATGTGCGTCTCGGGATGAGAGCGGGATGCCCACTCTGTGAAGCGGCGGCCGGGTAGAGGGATGGACGGACGGACGTGTTGCGTTCAAAGACGCGCACTGGAATAACACGGTGCACGGACAGCAGGATCAGCTCTACCGCGCTCGGCTGTTTTGGAGTTCAACCGATATTTTTTCTTCTTCTTCTTCTTTTTCTTCACCCTCCACCCCAGCCCCCCCCCCCCACCCCTAGCCCTACCCCCCCCCCCTGCCGCCACCACCACCACCACCATCATCTCTGGATTTGTTACGTTTGGTGGTGCAACATTGTATCCCTTCATGTAGGCGTGGATCACCTGCTATGCGTCCGGGGTGGAACATACCTGGAGGAAGGTGCACAGCGGGATTCAGCCGGAGAGCACAGGACATCCGCTACTGAGGGAGAAGAAGAAGAAAAAAGAAAAAAGGAAAAGACACGTTTTCTTCTTTTGAATCTGTGCGTAATGCACGTGGAATGAAGACAGAGGATGGATATCATTTGGGAAATATTGATCATTCTTCATGCCAACGTTATAGTCTGCATATCAGGTGAGTTGTGGGCGTTGTGGTGTCTCCTGGGGGGGGGGGGTTCTCTTCTTTTACTTTTCATTGAAATTGTGTGAGATGATTGGGACTGAGTGTGGATTGTATGTGTGTATATATATATATATATATATATATATATATATATATATATATACACACATACCAGCGCTCATCCACGAGTGTGTGTGTGTGTGGGGGGGGGGGGGGGGGCATTTATAGGAAACGCTTGTCGGAGCGCGCTGTGTCAGAGAGAGAGAGAGAGAGAGAGAGAGAGATAGATAGAGAGAGGTACCCCCAGTTTGTGTGCAAGGGCATGGCGCATCCTGCTCCTTATAGTATTTGGTTATAGATCTTTCCGTGTGTGTGTGTGTGTGTGTGTGTGTGTGTGTGTGTGTGTGTGTGTGTGTGTGCGTGCGTCCGTGCGTGTTTGTGTGCGTGACTCAGGACTGGATGGATGCGCAAGCCTTCTGACGCACGCGTGAAATGGGTGGGCTTTAAAAAAAATGTAAAAAGACATTGTAAACCACAGAGACATTATGGATTCCTTGTGCAAGTGTCCCGCTGCTCCTCCTCCTCCTCCTCCTCCTCCTCCTCCTCCTCCTCATGTCCTCTCCGTCCCGGTAAGGTCTCCGGGCTCTATATTCCGTCTCAGTGGTGATCACAAACAGCAGTTGTGCGCACCGGTGTAAAGTCCTGCGCGCGTGTGCGCCGCACAGGCAGACCCAGCGCTCATCCACGAGGGGCGGGAGCGACTCCGCGGATGCGCGTGACTTTGCAACAGAGCGAAGTTACGACGCGCTCCCGTGAAGCGTGTTTACACTACGTGCGTCGGTGTTTATTTACGCACCGACGCACAGAGGGGGGGGGGCGACATTTTGTAGACAGAAGTTGCATAAGGGAATGTATAACATTATAATTCTGACTACATACTTTCTGGGAATTCACTACAGTAAAAAAAGAAACAGCTCGTGCACAATCCGCTGTATTTACGCATTACGCATGACGCATTACGCACGTCTCTTCCTGGACATCTCCAGGACCCTCAGGGTTTAGGTGAGTGGGGTCTGCAGACAACCTCCTTGCGTCAGCGGCTCCGCCCCTCCCGATGATGTGTATTACTCCGTGAGAGTAGCGACCAGGGACAGTTAGATAAGCAGTTAGGCGTGTGGCGTTCATAAGAGTGTCTATGCAGTGTGTTGACTTCCTCTTCAAATACTTTGGACCATCATTTACTCGGCTTTACATTCTTTCCCTTGAGTTTTACCTTCAACACCCCCAGGGGTGTGACGTCTCCTCTGTCTCCTTGATTGTTTCATTCCCTTCACCAGCCCTTAGCCACTCCTCTGTTTCCTTAGGAGGAAGAGAGAAGTTCAACTATATGGTATCAAAATGGTCCATTCTTAAATTACAACTTTTCGTGACTCCTAATATTTTGCAATCACTTTCAACTAAACCAGATTGTTCCATCAGACAGAAAACTGATACATGTTCAATCAATTTATAAGAATACAAGTACAGTTCTATCAGTGCAAAAAATAACTAATATTTTGGGGGAAATTGCTTATTTTTACTGCAATTAACCTGTTTTGACCTTTTCAAGATATTAACAATTCAGTGCAAATATTTAAATATTCGTCAAAGAATTTTACACTGCATATATTTTTAAAACAATAAAGTGCAACCTCTGTAAAACAAAACGAGTGCAGATGTATGTGAGTCATCGCATGTTATCTTTATTAAACGCTGCAATGAGTTTTCCACAAAACCTCTTTTTACAGTGAGTTGCAGGAGCTCTTATTTTGAAGGGCAACAGCAGGAAAGCCAAACTCACGGAGGGAATTTTGTCTGTCACACATATTTATGAATGACTTAGTTTTATGTCCGTGTACTTTGTAATGTGTGAAGTTCTCATTAAAGGTCTTGAAATTAAAAAAATATGCATTTCCCCTGGCGCCCCACCTGTAATGCATTGGCGCCCCACAGCACTGCATTATGGGAAGTGTAGTATCTGCTTTGATTCTAAATCAAACGTTATACATAAACATAATATCTATAACTCTCTCCGCTGCTTTCATTTGTGTTTCTTCACACACACACACACACACACACACACACACACACACACACACACACACACACAGTCTCTCACACACGTAGTTGAACTACATGTTGCGGGGTTATGTAATCACGGCTCTTAGCTTTTCAGCGTATTTAAAGGGTTCTGAACACTTTTCAGCCTCAAATGGACAATCGGCACCTTGAGGAGGCCAGAAGGAATGCTGGATCTATTCAGTCTTTTTCCCTCTTAACGAAGACTCTTGTTGTTGTTGTTGTTGTTGTTGTTGTTGTTGTTGCCTCGCCGGTTGTGTCTCGGCTCGTTCCCGCTTACGCTCGGAGGACTTGCTCTGAGCGAGCGTCGTAGACGTGTTCATGTGGACGCACTGATTGGTAAAAAGGAAAAAGGAAAAGACTGACATGTGTCATTCGTACCAGCTGTGACCCCCCCCACACACACACACACACACACACACACACACACACACACACACACACACACTGATATGGGACTGTGGGGAGCTCAGCCAACTGTTGCCGGGTAGCTTCGTTGTTGTCGGGGTGGTTAAGCTACGCGAGGCCCGAGGCGGTCCTCCCCTCACGGCGGAGCGCGCACATCAACGCCCCCGCTCCGCTCAGGATGCCTAATCCGTGATGTAATCAGGAGGCGGAGCTTGGCTCCAATGACCGTGAGGGGGGGGGGGGGGGGGGGGGTGTATGTGTGTGATGGATGTAAGAATGGTCAACTCATTTTGGGTGTTCAAAAGGATTATTTATCAAACATTTTTTTAGGATTAGAAGTGTGATTGAGAGGTATGTATATGGAAGATGTACATATATATACATATATATATATGTATATATATGTGTATATATGTATATATACATATATTCTTTTTTATTTTCTTTATTATTTATTTTATATTTGTTTTCTGATTTATTTGATTATGATAATTTAGGATACGAATATATAAGTATCTTTTGCTTCCACCTATAACTTTTCAGTCTTTCTTTTTTGTATATTATATAAAATAATATTGTATTGTATTGCAATGATTGACTGAATAAAATACACAACAACAACAACAACAACAACAACAACAACAACAACAACAATGGAGAGGGGGAGGGGGGCAGCCTTAGGTGGTTTTCTAAAGACAGAGGAGCAGCAATCGTCCCGTTCTGAAAGGTTCTCGAGGTCCAACACCGCGGCCGCGGCGGACACATCGGAGCTTTATTCATCCGCCGCGTGTGTGAACACGCACAAACAGAATGTGACCCAGTTTGGCTGCGTTTATGGGACGAAGACGGTCAAATAATAAAACGGTAAATGTGAGAACTGGACACAAATGCTGCTGTAGGGGGACTTCTAAAGAATGTCATGTGACACTCACATCCCTGCCATAAGGCCCGGGGGTCAGAGGTCAGGTGGTCTGGGGCTCTCCCCTGTCACATTTCGATTGTTTTCCCTCGCTGGGAACGACTCCGGCCGGAGGAGTCAGTCTCGTCCTGGGCCTCCTCCTCCTCCTCCTCCTCCTCCTCCTCCTCGGATTGGTCACCATCTTTTTTATTCCCCCTCGTTCCGTCCCGACGATTAGCCGAGCAGATTTCCTCATCATCATCATTAATTTCGGCGTGAGCGTTGTTGCCGACGGTTTTCCCCCGAAAGTGAGAAATAATAACGGCGAGTAATTATCTCGACGCCGCCATTAGATCACCGATCGCTAATGACAAAACTGGGTTTCATGGTTATCTGACAACGGCGCTTTGATGTTGTTTTAAAACGCTCGCAGCTGAATTCAATAAAGCCGCGATGGAAGAAGCTTCATCTCTAATGCATGAAGGGCTTCTGTTCCTCTTTTTGTTCTTCCTCTTACATCCGTCGGCGTGGTATTCCACCGAGGCCGCGTGAACAGATGATGAATATGAATCGTGTTATTGGTGTACAGCTGGGCCGGATTGACCCAACATGGGGCCTAGGGGCTGTGATGACCGGCCGGGCCCCCATTGGCCCCCCTGCTCTATATGCTCTGGTTCAGATCACGGGACCCTTGGGACAGAATCACCAATATTACCATGGATACAGATACTTTATTGTAATATTATTGAGAGATCCTCATACAGGAGATGGAAACACAATCCTTGAATGTGAGTCGGTCAAAGTGCAACAATAATGTTCTATGCAACACGTTTGTGGTCAGCGGCCCTCAGCGCCACTCGAGCGCCAGTCCAGGGAGGGCGTGTCAAGTTTTTCAAAATAAAACTCCCCTTTTGCAGGAAATGTACAGGTCTTTTATTTGTTTTGTTTTTAGAACATTTAAATACATCACCTGAATCCATCAGACTAGTTATACCTCAGACGGACTTCCATTATCAGAGTTTACTTAAAACTGCACCTTGAATTACTTTTTAAATGTAGGTTTATTTCGTTAGATTGTGGTTTGGGATTAAAATAAGGATTTAAAAATAATAAAGTAAAGAAGGAAGCTGGTTCCGTTGGGAAGGTGAAAGAAGTCCAGGATGTCTTCACGGGACACAAACCAGACTTAAACATCACTGGTGAGATCCTAAATGGCCCGTGGCGTTTAATTGACTCAGATGATGTTTGAAGATCAATAATCAGCGTTATTTACTGGCTGTGTTGGTTCAGGCCGCTATGGTTAGCAGCCTGAGTTATTCCTGCTTGTGTCAGGGGGGGGGGGGGGGGGGGGGGGAGTATATAATTATGAATGCCCGCAAGTATTGACGGAGCTGTCTGCTGTGATGAAAATGATCCGGCTGCCTCGGGCTGGGGCTGATCTCTAATGAGCCAATCAAACAGCACCGAGTCAGAGCCCCGAAACAGAAGAGAAGGAAAAAATAAATAAATATGGATTTTTGGACTCCAGTTGTGGCCAGATCTATAAAAGACTTGTGTGTTTTTACTCAAGTCTATTTCTTCTCTGGCTAAAGGCCAGAGCGCCCCACACACACTCACTGGGTTCTACCTCTCCTCTCAGAGGCGTCCTCTTCCTCTTCTTTCTTCCCCCTGGTTTCAGACCATGTGCCAGGTAAACAGCTCCGTCTGCCGCTCGCCCATCTGCTCGGACGGAGATGCCTCTTTTCTTTGCTTTTCCCCCCGTCACCCGTCCGACGCTTGTGTTCGCCGGTTGCAACAACAACAAAAATCCAACACGGCCGACGGCGAACTCGAGGCTACGACGTCCTGCCCGCGCGTGACGGATTCAACCGTTTGGGATGGCAGAGTCTTTAAACCATAGAGATGCATCATTCCCACTAGTTCAGTCCCGATGGAGAAACCTGGGCTTTGGGTATCGACCAATGGCGTCGCAGCGATTTAATATGAATTTGATATGAATCCACTGTCCGCTGATGTTTCTTTAGTTCATAAGATAACATCAGACTCCACCCAGACGTTGCTTCCTTAATACTTTGATATAAATTGACAGACGTGTTCTTTATGCTGATATTATTATTAAATAATAAATCACCACCAACCTTGCAATGCAATCTTAAATTAAACAAATTAAACATTGAATGAATGGGCCGGTTGTCTCGATATCTGAAGCAGCTTTTTGAGTCGATGTCGTCACCGTGCTCGATGTTTACGTCTCGAACATCAATCTTTACCCAGATTAGAGTTTTCATGGTAATATAGAAAATATTTTTCTTTGATTTTAAATGTTTTAAAAGTAGATCTGCAACCAAATAGTCAAGGAATCGTTCACCGGAAAATTAACTGGCAACTAACAACTGTTATGATATCACGTGTCGTGCCAGTAGAGGGATTAATGTCGAGCTGTCATCGTGTTTAGTGAATTATTTATTATTATATTATTATGCATTTAACACCTCGCTAAGCCCTTTTCTAAATGAAAATGTCTTCAAATCTATGACGTGTATTTTTATTCTGTACTGAATATCTTTGGGTTTTGTACTCGGGATAAATTCAGTAATTTAATAATCATATCAGGAAAATGATGGTTGATTGCTGCTCTATTGACGTTGAGTTTGTAGATCATAGTTAGACTTCTGAAAGTGAACGTGGACCCACACACACACACACACACACACGAAAAAAGCAACAAAAGCATTTAAAAAAAGACTTGCTTGTCCGTGGGGTCCCAAGAGGAACGCTGACTCCACACATTCCTCTGGAATGCTGCGTCTCCTGCTGATTCATCGAGCTCCTTTCCTCTTTTCGGGATATTTAAATATGTTTTTAATGCTGAGCATAAACATGAGTCGTCCTTTGAGAGGAGGCGGTCGTTGTCGCGGCAGCAGTCGTGCCTCGCTGAAGGAGTCATTTGACAACCGGTCTAAGAGCCGGGATTCGCCCCAAGATGAAGGGTTTTTCAGTCATGGAACTCCTCCTCTTCCTCTTCCTCTCCCTCCTCAATTCTATTCAATTCAGTTTATTTTTGTAGAGCCCATTGGCACAAATTACAAATTTGCCTCAGAGGGCTTTACAATCTGTTCACATAGACATCCCTGTTCCAGGACCTCACATCGGATCTTCCTCTTCCTCTTCCTCTTCCCGGTGCCGAGGCATTTGTTATTCCGAAGCCCCGATAGTGGGACATGTGGGATTTCGGTCCAATGAGACATTTTCTGGATCATTAACCAGAAGACGCCCGTTGCTCTAGCAACACGCTCCGCCTGCAGAAACTAAACAAACAGCACATAAACAAACACGACCGTCACAGGTGCAATACTTGTATTTTCCTATTATGTCATAGTTATGACATTATGGGGTCACATCAGGCTCAATATTTGTATATTCACACAGAGAGACTCACACATGCAAACGAGGATTCACAATTGAGCACAGAAGGACTCACAAATGCATTTCACACATGAATAACTTAAGTTTTATATAAATGTAAAAAGAAAAATCTAAAATATATTTGTTTGTGGATTTTTCCATTTGTTTGTTGAGCACTCCTCATTTGTGGTTTTTTGAGACTCTCCCGCCGCGGCTGGATTTGCAAATGCGTTTCTTTCAACGTCGACCTGCCTGTAGCCAATCAGACGACGCCCTCATTTTTAGCCAATCACACGGCCGCATCCGGCCTTTCCCTCTGAGCCCAATGTATTTGTTGATCCTTTTGTGTTTGTAAATCAAATATATTTGTGAATTGTTGTCTGCGGAATTATTGACACTGATGTGACCCCATGTGACCTGCCCTACTCCGCCTCCATCGGAACCCCAAAAAACTAGATGGCGTCCCCACGGCTACGTCCACTTCATGTATAATTCAATTCAATTCAATTCAGTTTATTCGTACATATTTGCCTCGGAGTACTTTACAATCTGTACACATTGACATCCCTGTCCCAGAACCTCACATCGGACCAGGAAAACCTCCCAAATAACCCTTCAGGGGGGAAAAAGGGAAGAAACCTTCAGGAGAGGACAGAGGAGGATCCCTCTCCAGGATGGACAGAACAATAGATGTCATGTGACCAGAAGGACAGATTTAGAGTTCAAATACATTCAATGAATACGACAGATCCATCAGGCAGATGGAGGTAGAGAGGAGAAGTGGGCGGAGTCTCAACAGGGCCATGGCGTAGTTGGTAGTCGGCATATTCCACGACCCAGACCTCGATGGTCCATCAGCAGATGGGATCTATGCCGTCTCATAGGGTCCGATGACCCCATGAGACGAGAAGTCAGAAGGACTCCGGGAGAAAGCAGAATTAGTCATGTGTGATGGAGAGATGAAGATTCATCCATAAGGTTTGTACGGGCTATTATTGGCAGATCATGTCTGCGCCATAGTGGAGGAGGAGAAGGGGGGGGAGGGGGGGGTCATAAATCGTGGTAACAATGAGACACGTGCTTCTGTTCGTTAAGGGGGAGCATGTATTTTGGGGAACAATGGCCCGTCAGAACAATGGGCCAATGGGGTCGTTGGCTGGACTCCTGGGGTTTTAGAGAGGCAACCTGTCTTAGACCGAGAGAGAGAGAGAGAGAGAGAGAGAGAGAGAGAGAGAGAGAGAGAGGAGCCCTCGGGGGAGCTTAGAAATATTTGGGTGAAGCTTATGAATCTCTGTGTGAAGATGAAACCTGTTGGAGGCCTGCGGTGTGTTGGTGACAATACGGCGTCTCCTGCAGCGTACACCGTGAGCCACCGGGCATCGCCTCCACTTCCTGCTCAAAGCGCCCCGAGTCCTGCGTTCGGCTCTCGTCGGGAGCCAAAGTTCCTCCTCCTCGATGTCCACCACCTGAGAGACGACGGGGAGTATTAATAGAGATGCCGCTATTCATCTCCTCATCACCTGGAGTGTGTGTGTGGAGCACGGCAGACGTCCACGGCGGTTTGGGGACGCTGAGCGTCGATGAAAAGTCCTCACGAGGATATCGTAGTATATGTGTGTGTGTGTGTGTGTGTGTGTGTGTGTGTGTGTGAGTGTGTGTGTGTGTGAGCACCTTGCCTGTCCCCGAGCAGCCGTCGCTCGTCACAGCTGCTGCTCAGGAATCTGAAGTCTATCAGGCAGCCGGAGTGAGACGACCTCCACGCCAGCTGTAATTTACCACAGGGATAGATGGGATTGAGTGTGTGTGTGTGTGTGTGTGTGTGTGTGTGTGTGTGTGTGTGTGTGTGTGTGTGAAGCAACCACGCAGCCTGAAAGCGCAAAACGAGTGAGACGGAGTAGAGGGCGACTGCGCTAGTTACACACACACACACACACACACACGCACACACACACACACACACACACACACACACACACACACACAAACTGTGCAGGTTGACGGTGAGTGGGCAAAATAACAGCGCCATCCATGTGCCCCAATTCACTCTCTCCAACACACACACACACACACACACACACACACCGTCAGGGAACATCTCCAGCTGCTAATCTGATAATCCGGGCCAGATGTGTGTCCTGCAGCAAGAAGCCGGAGTGGTGTTTGTGCGTTTGCATACGAGGGAGGTGGAGGCGGGAGGGGGAGGGGCTCCGGAGTAAGTGAGCTGGGCTGATGAGGAAGATGGAGCTTCATCGGACCTCATTGAATAATCCACACCGGTGTGACGGTGTTTGGTCTGACGTTGTCATGGAGATGAGGAAGTGTGTATGTGTGTGTGTGGGGGGGGGGGCATGTGGGGTGGGGGCAGCCTGTCGCCTCATCAAGGAGCTGATTGGCTAACACAAAGCTGTGTAATTGTCATATTGGGCTCTTATGGAGGCCATTAGTCTCGTGCGGTGATGGATAATAATCATAATCACAGGTTCAATCCGTTAATCTGATAATAACATCTCTAAAAGGTTATTTACGTAGCACTTTACAAAACTAGCAATTACAACGCGGCTTTTGCGAGGCGGACGGAAAGAAAAAAGGAAAGAGTACAAAGTCAGACACACTATCCACTAAGGCTATAATTACACACACACACACACACACACACACACACACACACACAAGATGAGTCCTGTTTAACGTGGAGGTTCAGACTCTGCAGTGAGGCGTCGTGCGGCCGCTGATTCGTAGCTATTCTCGGCTACCGCTGGAAGAAAGGAAAATGGCGATAACGGGAAGTGGGACAAGTTGGCAAAGCACCGGGCGTAGGTGTCTGTTTTAAGTCGGGGGGGGGGGGGGGGTCGTATTCCATTCTGAGCGTCTAAAATAACCGTAATTACATGCATGCTGTTGAATTTTTTGCTGGAGGGGAAATCACTGAATTTAGGCTCCAGGTGACAATTTTGAAATGTGCCAGAATCCGATTTTTAACGAGGCTCTCTCTCTGTGCTGCATTCAAAGACCTGTTCTCCTGCAGATCAAAGGTCTTCTGCTGACGTGTAGGCGGGATGTAGTGCTCCCTTCCTCTTCCTGTGGAAGTAACTTCTTTAAATGCCTCGTCAATACAGTAATGTATGCACAAGCACCTGGACTTTCATAACTCTTGTGTGTTTGTATTGCAAGACGTCCAAAAACTTCTATACGCACTCTGAGGACTCAAATACCATCATGTCATTATCTTTAGAAAGAAAGAAAGTTTTGCAGTCTGCTGTGTGCTCCTTAAGGTTCATAAGGCCATGGAAAACCTGGAAAAGTTTAAAAGAATATTTCGAGGCCTGGAAACAGTCCAAACAGGGATTTTCACGTAAGGAACAATATATATATATACATATTTTTATCAAACTATTGTCTCTCATTCATTTGTGTCATTTAGGGTTATATACTGTATACTTTGGAATTCTCATTCTCTGTTTAGATACGAAATGTTCTCACTTTTTCATGTACAAACGAGATTTCACAAACTGTTTGGTCATAGACATTTAAAACCTCAGCGTGTGAATAAGTGGGCGGAGTCAGCGTGACATCACCCGTTGGTTTGTCCCCATCTTGGATTACTCCGTCGCCGTGTAGGTTTCTTTGCAACCGATGAACCGACGTTAACACATTTGGAGACGTAGAGACGCCGGTATCAGCCAATCACAGTAAGCCCCGCCCTAAAGCAGGGCGCCACCTAGAGGGCCACGGAAAACATTCAATTGTGCATCTGCTGAAGCTAAAATTCACCTTTATGTGATTATTATTTGGTTTGGGGCAACAACGTATCGCACAACGTCTTTCTAGATAGGAAACCATTTGGTTTAATTCAGTCTTCAGGTTCCAGATCTTTTTACATTGTGAGACACACACACGCACACATACTTACACACACACACACACACACACATATGTGACACACACACACACACACACACACACACAGCTGGCTGGGGCTATGAAAGAGAGGCACCAATAGGAGCTTGCTGGGTCATCATTGTCTCATAAGTCAGTAAGCACAGCTGCTGGCAAGGTCAAGTTTAATTCAGCTCTCAGATCCGCTTCTCATCTTTTCCAATCCATCCTTCCTTTTCTCTCTCTTTCTCTCCGTCCGAGCCTGTACCCGTCCCGCTTCCTGTCACAAGCCCCGCCCCCTCACCTCTCTTTCTGCATGGTCGGGCTTCAGGACCGCTTGAGCCCTTCAATGCATATTAATCAAAGTGTGGATATTATGTGAAAATGAAGTGTTTATTTACAGTCTGTCGCTCCTCTCTCCTTCTCTCTCACTCTCTCTCTATCCCCCCTTCTCTCTCTCTCTCTCTCGCGCAGTGTGAACGCAGCATTACACCTCAAGTCATACGGTGTTTCAAGTGTTTTTCATGTTAATAACAGAACGATATCAAAACCTCAAAATAAAATATAATGGTCTCACCAGGTAGAACGCAACAACAAGGAATTCCCATGATCACCTGTGGATGTTCGCTGTGCACAACATTTAGTTTCAGATAGGGAACAACACTATGATCTGTTTATGCTTCAGTTACTCTGTCAGCAATAGTGAATCTGTATATGGGACCGATACCTCTCAGTGTCAGCTTCCATTAGAGCCGAACACGGAGTCTCCAAATGGCCTTTGTTGCAAAACGCCGAGACATACTTTAAAGCAAAACATGTGTGAAATCTTCATTTTCTGTAAAATGTGTATCTACTTTTACTTGGACTAGGTATGGCTTTATCTTGTGTCCCTATTGTGTTTTCCAGCTTAAAAGTCACAGTAATCATCTGCAGCCATCTATTCCACAAAAACATTCAGACGGAAATAGAAGACCGTATATCACTCATTGTCAGCAGCACTTAAAGTGATTTTGACTTGGGGGGGGGGGGACTCTAGTGTCTAGAGGCCAGACTCTAGTGTCATAGACAGACTCTAGTGTCATAGACAGACTCTAGTGTCAGAGATCAGACTCTAGTGTCTAGAGGCCAGACTCTATAGTGTCTAGAGGCCAGACTCTAGTGTCTAGAGACCAGACTCTATAGTGTCTAGAGGCCAGACTATAGTGTCAGAGACAGACTCTAGTGTCTAGAGGCCAGACTCTAGTGTCAGAGACCAGACTCTAATGTCTAGAGGCCAGACTTTAGTGTCAGAGACCAGACGCTAGTGTCTAGAGGCCAGACTCTAGTGTCAGAGACCAGACTCTAGTGTCTAGAGGCCAGACTCTAGTGTCATAGACAGACTCTAGTGTCTAGAGGCCAGACTCTAGTGTCAGAGACCAGACTCTAATGTCTAGAGGCCAGACTCTAGTGTCAGAGACCAGACTCTAGTGTCTAGAGGCCACACTCTAGTGTCTAGAGGCCAGACTCTAGTGTCTAGAGACCAGACTCTAGTGTCTAGAGGCCAGACTCTAGTGTCTAGAGACCAGACTCTAGTATCTAGAGACAATACTCTAGTGTCTAGAGGCCAGACTCTAGTGTCAGAGAGCAGACTCTAGTGTCTAGAGGCCAGACTCTAGTGTCAGAGATCAGACTCTAGTGTCTAGAGACCAGACTCTAGTGTCTAAAGGCCAGACTCTAGTGTCTAAAGGCCAGACTCTAGTGTCAGAGATCAGTCTCTAGTGTCTAGAGGCCAGACTCTATAGTGTCTAGAGGCCAGACTCTAGTGTCTAGAGGCCAGACTCTAGTGTCTAGAGACCAGACTCTATAGTGTCTAGAGGCCAGACTATAGTGTCTAGAGGCCAGACTCTAGTGTCAGAGACCAGACTCTAGTGTCAGAGACCAGACTCTAGTGTCTAGAGGCCAGACTCTAGTTTCAGAGACCTGACTCTATAGTGTCTAGAGGCCAGAGTCTAGTGTCTAGAGGCCAGAGTCTAGTGTCAGAGGCCAGACTCTAGTGTCTAGAGACCACACTCTAGTGTCATAAACAGACTCTAGTGTCTAGAGGCCAGACTCTAGTGTCTAGAGACCAGACTCTATAGTGTCCAGAGGCCAGACTATAGTGTCTAGAGGCCAGACTCTAGTGTCAGAGACCAGACTCTAATGTCAGAGACCAGACTCTAGTGTCTAGAGGCCAGACTCTAGTTTCAGAGACCTGACTCTATAGTGTCTAGAGGCCAGACTCTAGTTTCAGAGACCTGACTCTATAGTGTCTAGAGGCCAGACTCTAGTGTCTAGAGGGCAGACTCTAGTGTCAGAGGCCAGACTCTATAGTGTCTAGAGGCCAGACTCTAGTGTCTAGAGGCCAGACTCTAGTGTCAGAGGCCAGACTTTAGTGTCAGAGGCCAGACTCTAGTGTCTAGAGACCACACTCTAGTGTCATAAACAGACTCTAGTGTCTAGAGGCCAGAGTCTGGCATCTTGGATTATGGCCACGTATTGTTTCTTTTTAACCGATAAACAAGGTTACCAAATTTGGAAAACAAGGAGTGACGTAAAGACGCTCCTCTTCCTGTCAATCCCTGTGAGCCCGCCCCTAAAGCATGAACCGCTTCAGCTGAGCTGGAGGCCGCCGCTCTAGGCGTGAGCAGAGAAAGGTACTTGTTACTTTAATGAAGTCAAAGTAGCAATATGGAAAATATTCTGTCACAAGAAGCAATAAGTCCTGCGTGGCTGAAAAGTTTTTTAATATCAGTATAATAATCAGTTCAGTTCAGTTTGGTGCCGAAAACCAATATCTGGATTGTGTGGGTTTTTCATGGTTTCCACAAGAACCCGAAAAAAGAAAGAAAAAACAATAGAAACAAAGAAAGGAAGGAGGGAAAATAAGACGAAAGCAAGAAAAGGACAAAGGAAGGAAGGAAGGAAGGGAGGAAGGAAGGAAGGAAAATAAGATGTATGCAAAAACAGTCAAGGGTAGGAAGGAAGGAAAATAAGATGTAAGCAAGAAAACACAAGGGGAAGAAAGGATGGAAGGAACCAAGAAGGAAGGAAGGACAGAAGGAAGGACGGAAAATAAGACATAAGTAAGAAAAGGACAACGGGAAGGAAAAAATGAGGAAGGAAGGAAGGAAGGAAGGAAGGAGGAAAATAAGATGTAAGCAAGGAAAGTACAATGGTAAGAGGAAAGGATGGAAGAAAATAATAATAGAAGAAGGAATAAAGGAAGGAAGAAAAATAAGGAGTAAGCAAAAAAAGACAAAGGTAAGAAAAGATGGAAGGAAAGAAGGAAACTAAGAGATAAGAAAGAAAGGGAGGAAAAAAATATAAATTATGTGTGGAAGGAATAAAAAAACAATAGGAAACACAGAAGGATGACAGGACTAAGGAAGGATAGAAGAAAGAAAGTAGAGGAGAAGGGGGAGAGAAAAAGAGGAAAGACAATATGAAGGGAACAAACATTAAAGGAAGTGATGGAGTGGGGGAAAAGATATTATTGACGTCTCTAATGCAAAGTAAGGGAAGTGATGAGTGACACTGCAATAAAACAATAAGACAGGAGGAAAGAACAATGAAGGATGGAGGAATAAATACATAGAGATGAGATGAGATGAGACCAGAAGGAAGACCGACTGTAACCGAAGCCGCCAGACAGACGGCGTCGGACTACAACGTGTTGAGCGGAGAGAAGTTTCTTTAACTTTAATGTTGAACTGAAGGAGACGCGTAACTCCTGACGGGGACACGGTGTCCAGCTTCAGAGCCCGTGAGCTCCCGGGACCTTTTCTGGAGCCCAGCGACATGCTTTCATCGTTTTAATTGGGTTCATCCGACACTAGAGTGTGTGACACGGTGACGAGCGGTCAGAAACACAGAGGGCACATCGGCTCTGGTCCAGGTCTGGGTCTTGAAACGTGTCGTTATACATAGACGTGAACGGGTTTAAACACCGGTTTTAAGGTCAGAATGGAGATGATTGATATTTGGTGTTTTTATATTCTGAGTGTGAGGAACTGCTCGGGGGTAAAATCCGCACGACATTTGAATGAATGACACTATTCACGTGTTTTGTTGTTGCCATCTTTTCTTTCTTCTGTTACAGTAATCACAGGCTGCTGATATCAGCCGGTATCGGCATATTTATTAAACCTTTCCGCAGTAAATTAAATAAAGTGTTTGTGGGGTCAGGCCTGAGGGCCCTTGTGATGGACCGCCTCCTGCAGGCGGTGTGCTCTGACCCGTCTGTGACTCGGCTGTAACCGGCCCTTTAAGAAGAAAATCACTTTCCACATCCAGGGGAAAACCAACAAGCAATAAAAAAAGCATTTTGAAAGTACTTAAAATCCTTCATCAGCATGCAGCATCCTCTCATCTTCTACACACACACACACACGCACGCTCGCGCGCAACGTAATTGACAGTTTAAACGGCATGCCGTTATTGCACTGTGCCCACGCTGACTACCTAAACAGCTCCGGGGACCCAATGAAATGTTAAAATTGTGACCCCCCCCCGCCCCTCCTCCTCCATCTACATTTAACTTTATAGATTGGAGGCATTTTCCTTTCTGCTGATGTCAGCACGTGTGTTTGGGGGCCGCGGCCAAACATTGTGAGACATGAGTGTGCTTTTGTTTGTAGGTCTCTCTCTCTCTCTCTCTCTCTCTCTCTCTCTCTGCCTCTCTCCTCCTCCCCCCCCCCTCTTCTGATGAGCCACAGGAAGTGATTACGCCTCACCTAGTGCCTCCTATATATATATATATATATATATATATATATATATATATATATAAATATATATATAAATATATATATATAAATAAATAAATATATATATATATATATATATATATATATATATATATATATATATATATATTACACAGTAGATGCTTCTCAGTGAGTGACAGGAAGTACTATTTGTCAGCATGAATCATGCATGAGTAATCCCATTAGGAAATTAAAAGGCGATTTAGAATAATAATTGCTCTGCTTAGTGGAATAAGATTTATTTAAAATAAAAAAAATGGTCATTTGCCAAATGAATATACAAATATAATTAATGCATTCTGAATGGCTTTAAAATGCATTTTGTGATTCCCGTTCATAACGATGTTACTTGTTTGTGATTTGAAGACGAGAAATGAATAATATTGAATAAAAAAGGAAATTACTAATGGATCCAATTATTTCAATTAAATATATTTTGTAATGTTTGCAATGATCATGTGCAACATTGAAATACTAATATAATTAATACATTCCTAATAGACTTTTAACATTTTTTCATTATTAATCACAATCAATTATTAATTACCAGTTAGAAAAGTCCCTTTGGACAGTTGTTTTTTCTTCATTCGGCGTCTTTTTCTTTCTCAGAGAAAAACAGATAAATCCATTATTATGTATTTACACATCTTTAGCGTGGTAGTGGTTGTAATTAGCGCTCCGGTACATCCACAGGGATCACGAGAGGTCCAAAGAATTCACTCCGGAATCCCTCACTGGAGCTGATGGGGATGGAACCGCTTCACTCGCCGTCTAATTGGACTGGAATGAGAGAGAGAGAGAGAGAGAGAGAGAGAGAGAGAGAGAGAGAGAGAGAGAGAGAGAACGAGAGTTCATCAATTTAAAAAAAAGTGTGTTTTAGTCTTTTCTTTTCTTGTTTCGTGTCTCGGGGACACAGTTATTATCGGCTCCAGCTGCACATGTGCAGCAAAGAGCAACGCACATCTGAATATGTCAGATGTAAGAGAATCATGTCCACGGGCCCGGGATCTCCTTTATATCATTACTTACAGCAGCTTCAATCCCAAGGGCTCTCACACACACACACACACACACACACACACACACACACACACACAGTATTCTCCTGTTCCCTCCGACTCCTCATTATTTCTCTTACCGCCGACCTCTTATCTCTTAAGACGAGATGAAAAGGATGTGCGGTTTGGACAAAGTGGTTTGTGCCGTGAGTAGATGAGGCTGTGCAGGTGTGTACAGGTGTCTGCAGGTGTGAACAGGTGTGTGCAGGTGTGTACAAACCTCTGGCGTCTAAAGGGACAGTGTGTGTGCGGCTGTGCAAAACATATTTTAACCACTTAAATCCAAATCTCACAGTGTTAAGTGTACGTTTTGTTCTAGAATCGGTTCACCCTGCCACGAGACGACGGTAGAAATAACCGCGTGTCTGACAGGGACCTGAAGGCATCACACTCAATGCAAATCATCAAAAAGCTATTTTGGGGGGAGATCGTAATGATAAAAGTCACCCACGACGCTGTTGAAGAAGACCGTGTAAGACGGTCTCTATACAGTGTGTGTGTGGGGGGGGGGCTACATTTACATTGACGGTGCTGCGGCGTCTTAACGCATCACCTCCGGGAAATATTTACATGTAACGCGATCCTGTCGTTTTTCTTTCGTCCGAAAAAAATTAAAAAAAAAAACACAAATAAACTTCATCCTGTGTCGCAATCGAAGTGGAGATAAGTTTACTCCAAGTTTGTTTACATCAAGTTCATTCAACCTGAAAACAGGGAGGCAGAGGAATCTTTAATTCCCCCCCGAAAGAATTGTTCGTTCTGGACCTTTCATTCCAGAAGAGCCCACCCCTTCTGGAATCACCCCGCTCGGCCGTTTGGCGAAACATAAACATGGCGGAGAGGAAAATGTTATGGCAAAGAAAGAAAGACAAAGCGTTATCCCAAAGGCATGATGGGTAATTCTGGTTCACAACTGGTTCCCCCAACTAAGACCTTTTACTTCGTCACCTCGTACTGAACCGCCTTTTGCTCTGATCTGGGACTTCCTTTCTCACCCAACGTGCATTCATACCGAGGGAATCACCTCATCACAGTGTGTGTGTGTGTGTGTATGTGCATGTGCGGCAAAAGTCTAGTTCCAATTGGAGGCCTTGTTTTCCACCAGTTTGTCTCTATCTGCAGAGAAGGTTAGCGATGGTGGTAAACAAGAAGTTCCCTCTGTTCATGTTGTTTTTCTGATGGGAGTGACTGACGTGCCTGTTCCTGTGTTTCTTCTCCTCACAGCACAACCGAATCTGCCGAAGATTCACGAAGGATGGTGGGCGTACAAGGAGGTGGTGCAGGGCAGCTTCGTTCCAGGTAAGCCCTCAGACCCGCGTTCCTGAAAGTGCGAGCACAATATATAATTAAGATGTCACCTTCGCCGGCGGCTTCATTTCCCCCCCGTCGCCATTGACGATCTTTGGCACCGATTGACTGGCGGCAGCTCGCCATTCCTTCCTCCACCTTTTCCCCCGTGTTGTCGTGGCCAATTATTTCCCCTGATGACGAAAACTTAACCGTTAATTAATAGAGGCGGGACCAATGTGATTTACTTCATTTTGCCGCTCGTTAGTTTGTGTGCGCTTTTATGATTCAGCAGAGCTTTAATTGAACACGAGCGCAGAGCAACTTACAACTCGAGCGCCTGCTGTGTCGCCCAAAAGTCAGCACGAGGCCTATCGTGATGTCACGAGGCCCCAGAGATAGAAAAGGGCGGGCGGAGCCTCCAATTAAGCCGGCCAATAAGATGTAATTGTAACGCTCCCGAGTTATTCAAAGAACTGTGTGAGTGTGTGTTTTTTTAATCATCGTGCACCGAGAAAACCGTTTATGAAAAAAATATAATTTAGCATTTGCCAAAATCAAGTTATGACCTCCTATTTTGCCTGTGATTATGACATAGCGCCCATTTGTGCCAACGACATCTTTTACATAAAAATAATAATAAGTCATGTTGTGTGCACCTTTAAGTTCTCGTGTCGAGAGGAACGGTGGAAATCCTGTCAAAATGTTCCTGCTGCATGTCGATCAGAACAAAAGTATTTCCTAAACCAAGCGGGACACTCGATGGAAGCAGATGTTCAAAGGAAACCTTTTGATGCATCTTTATTTTTGTGTTGCTTCTTTAATACCAGGAAGGGAATTGAAGCCTTTCATCCGTGATTTGTAATACCAAATAGGTGTTATAATGCCAAGCTTTTTGAGTCGGTACAAAAACAAACTTATATTTTTTTGCTTTCCTGGGATTTTGATCAACCTCTCAGTAACCTCTTCAGCAACGAAATCTGGAAAGCTTTTCTAATTTTTATGCTGCAGTGTTGTACGGAGTTCGTCTGTGTCCCACTGAAACCTCGTCACATGGTATTACAAAACGTGTGTGTTGCCTCGTTTAGTACCTCTGTACGTTTACGTGTAGTCCGAATGCAGGAACGATCGTTTTGTTTGTAGTTTTGGACCGAGACAAACAGATAGTGAGCATTTGTTGGTTATAACTTTGGAGACGAAACACTATGCTTGATTCACAGTAACTTCATTAATGCAGCTCAGATACGACTGCAGGAAAGTAAACGGACCGTAATATCAGATCTTGAGCATGGAAACTTTGAATTGAAAACTACTTTATAGAGAGGTATTCACACAATAAAAATGTATGTAATGGAGATGTCCAACTAATTTCTATCTAAATGCTGTTTCAAACTGCCAGGAATAAAATTCTGCCCAGGTAAGACTTCGTAATTTTTGTCCCCATCATTTAAATTGCTGGCAAGGCCACATTTAGAGATAATGACTGCAGAAAAAATGGCTTTAATTCATTGTTCTGTTAATTTTTTTAAATGACAAAACATTTTTAACTCACGGTCTACTTGTTCGCTCATTCCAGAGCTTTTGACCCCTGACCAGCGTCTCTTCATTATCTTTTGCACTTTTCAAACCTTTTGTATAAGTTTCACACTCGACTGAAGTCCCTCTGCTAATGTGTGTGATACGGTCAAAGTGCTCGGTAAGTCGGTAGTCCTCGTGTCACGTTGTTGAACCCTTGAAGAGACGTGTTCTCGATGGTATCATCACAGCGCCGCCCAACACAGTCAACCCAACTCTGCAACTACGGCGGCAATCTTGGCCGTGTCGTTTTCCCTTCGTAGATTGCGTCTTTTAAAAGAAATATTTACTTACCTTCAGGCTCTGAAGCTAGACCGTCAACTGCTTGCGCTGTTGTAAACTCCGTTCTCACCATGTTTTCTAGCTTCTCTGAATGAACCTCAGGTGTGGTGGGTCGGTCCTTTGTGATTTCTTTAGTGTTCATTGGTTGTTGTTTTTTCACAAAATTATGACAGACCAAGAAATTGAAAAAGTCACAGTGAAAGATTTCGTGTGACGGGTACTTTCGGCACCGCGTCACCCGACACATCCACGCCCCTATCTTTCTCTGTGAATCCCGTAAGAGCTCATGAGAGGAAGGAAGAGGAAGAGGAAACCCTACTGATTCATCCAAACATTTAAACATATTTATGTCCCGTATTATCGCAGAGATATTAATATTTAAAAAACTTAAACTTTGTCAATCACGCCGACGCTTTGCAAGACAAAGCAACAAAACTACTTGATTTGATTTTTAAAACATGGTTTATGGTTCTGGTCAAAACGAGTGAGTTTGTTTCGTAAAATAAGTACATTTGTACCTTTGGTTAAGTAAGATAAAAGAAGTTGTCTACTTAAGACTTGGATGAGTTCCCATTGGACCCCTGGTGTGCCATCAGGGTTTCGGGTAAATTCGTCCCTCCCAGGTGGGTCGATGTGATGGGTTATCACTGTAAAGCTGTGGGGGAGGATGAGGGGGAGGAAGAGGAAGAGCCGGAAGACGAAAGAGTGGTAAAAGCTTACAGACCCACGTGATGAGAGTGAGAGTCCTTGGGGAGACCAACACAAGGATGCTTTCATGGAGCTAATGGTGTAACAGAGGACTCGCTCTGTCTTCCAAACACACACAGCCATTACGGCCACAGCTCTCCATTTGATACCATTTGTCTGAGTGGTCTATATTATCCGACGTGACTTTGTTTTTGTTGTGGATTCATGACTGAAGTGCTCAACTGCCAACTCGTACTGTACGTGCGGAAATGTTCGCGATGGGTGACGGGTGTAATTCTGTTAGTCACTTTACACGTACAATAGCTCGGCAAGCAAGATGCATGATTCAAAGTGATTTAACAATTGGGAACCGTTTTCATGATCATTTCCTAATACATGATTTATTTTTTGTATTTGGAGATGTATCAAGGCAAGCAGATCGTTGTTGTGGTTTAGTGCTCCCAACGGGATCATGCATCTGCATCCTCCACTAACACAACGGTAGTAGTTGGATTAAAACAGAATAACACAATGTACATTCTCATCATATTGTGTTGAATTAATGCAGAGTATCGTTGCTCTACTACAAGGAGGAGAACAGCGGACTTTCACTCATGTGACCACTGTTCATGTCCGGTATAAAGTCACCGTGAAGATGTCTTTAGATCCAGACTTTAAGTAAGGGCAATTTGGCAGTTTTTTAAAAGTGAAATCACAATATTACCCAAAACCTATCCGAGTAGTTGTATTGCCTCAAGACCACACAGGCTTTGCCAAGGGAACTGATCATTTATGTTGCAGAAAAACTGACTGTAAAAATAATCATATATCATATGTTGGATAAGGATACGTCGGTGTCCACCATCCATCTTAGTGACCGGCACGTCCCGTCTAACATTAGATCAACCCATTCCATCTTTGTTCCTGTCACTGTTGCATCTTATTGATATATATATATGAATATATATAAATATATATATATATATATATATTCAATACATTGCATTTCAATATAAACTTCCACCAGCACCAATCCAGTTTGGTTTAGGCGAGGAAAAGATGGGGAAATACTTAGTTGGGCTGAGGCAACAACACTACTTAGTTAGCTTTAGGAAAAGATCGTGAAATACATGATAAGCTTTCGGAAACGATTGTGAAATACATGATTAGGTTTAAGAAAAGATTGTGAAATACGTAGTTGGGTTGAGGAACTGATTGAGAAAGTACAGAAGTTACGTGACAAATGAATCAATCTGTCTCGTTTTTACAAAATAGACTCTTGGGTAAATGACCAATTTATTTATTCTTCTTTTCTTCTCCTGATTTAAGAGAGCAGGATTTAAAAGCCCTGCGAATGGAAGTGCTTCTTTTCTAAATATTGTACTCATACAATTCATTTCAGTTTATTTTGTATAGCCCAATATCAGGAATTGCAAATCATCCTCAGAGGGCTTTATAATTTGTACACATACCCTGACCTTTGACCTCACATCGGATCAGGAACAACTTTATAAAAATAGAATAAACCATTTCAGCGGGAAAAAAGGTAAGAAACCTTCAGAGGAGCAACATAGGAGAATCCTTCTTCAGGAGAACAAAATAATAGATGTCATGTGACCAGAAATAATCATTACAGGGTTACATAAACACATGAATATGAATATGAGTGTATGAATAATTAGTAGTCGGCATGGACCACGATCCAGACCTCCACAATCAATGAAAGAGAAGGAGGAAGAGGGTCCTGGCATCATCAGTAGGGCCATAGGCAGGAGGCACAAAGGAGGCAGGGCCATTGGGAAGGAGGCCAGACCCAGACAAGGGTTAAGGAGGCAGGAGCCAGGATCAGCTAAGAGACATGAGTAAAAAGGAACATCAATGCGACCATTAACCCCGCTCCGAATCGGTATTGCGTTTATGCAACTTTCCAGAGATGATGAAGAAGCGAGTCACAAACGGTTTTCCCAATTAAGAGAGTTTGGCGATTCCTACTGGGAAGTGGCCCCGGTGCATTCCACCAACCATTCCTTTGATTTTGCCCAAGTGTTGCGCAACATGTGCAGCGCTCCAGTCAGGACTACTATTGTCAACAAAGCGAGGGGGACCGGCCCTTCATCTCCGAACGGCAGCGATCCGATCTAATCGGACCTTACCCCCCCCCCCCCCCATCGGAGCACTTTAGTCACAGCTTCTCATCTCCAGAATGTGTCCTCCCCTTCTCGTTCTCTTGTTTGATCGACACTGTCGCTTTCAGCCATCAAAGAGGCGGCCGCGTTTCGAGAGCTGATTAAACTTTTTTCATTTAACTTTTTTTATTCAGCATCCCACTGAGACAAAAACCGAGCACCAATTATTGAAGCCGCCTGTTTTAAAGTCCAAAAAGCTCTGTAGCGAAAAATCCCCTTACATTTTTATTTATTTTTTTGCTTCATTCTTTTTCTTTTTTATTGAACACTCCAGCTAAGCCCCTCTCTGAATCAATAGAGGACGCTAATTTGCAGGTACTTTGTATCCGACTGACGGGGAGCTAGCTCTTCTTCAAGTGACAATCACTGATCGAAAACCAATTAAAAAGGGACACACACCACTGGTCGGGGGTGGGGGGTACAATTTGCCCCCCCAGCAGGTTGATGGGAATTAAATGGATATCCAATATTACACACGGTCAGCTTGGGTGCACCCGAGGCGGCTCCATACACTGGAGGTGGAGATGAGACGGTGTGGCGTGGGGGGTGGGAGGTGGAGGTGGGGGTCCGATTTGGCATCCCTCTTTTCCCCCTCTTTGTCGTTCAGTGTTGGGGAACGGACGACATCAATATATGTGAGAAGGAAGAGAAAGCCAAAGTTTCCTTTTTTTTTCTCGGTAGTAATTCATAATAATAATACGTTTGTTTACGGTGAAGCGTGACTTTTTTCTTCTGATATAAAATGATATAGATAATGTCAACAAACAAGAAGATAGAAGAGACGTTAGAAGAGACACTAAAATAAAAGAATAAAGTTACATTTTTGTAATAAAAATAATGCTGACATGATGACAACAATGATAACTCTTGCCTCAGAGTGGGGAAAGGAAAGCAAGACAGGAGGGAGAGAAAGGAAAGCAAGAGATGGGGAGAGAAGAGAAGGAAAGGAGTGTCTTAATGCAGGAAAAAGGAGAACACGTGTATTTTAAGCCTCCATAAGCCGAGTCGGTGGAGTTATTACTGTCACTGTGCTGCTGCACCTCCTCCTGCATGTTTCCTGATGGATGACGGAGGTCACATTCAGCATGTTCACACTCAAAGAGAGTCGAGCACCAAAAATACCAAACACACCCTGCTCGTGAGGTCGGAGGCCGGGAGCTCTGGTGCTGCTCGGGAAGGAGGCGCACGCCCAGCATGCATCTCTTTTAGTATCAAATATATATGATTATAATACGGGTAGATGAAATCAAGCATTCTGATTGGTTGAGAGTGAGTCACGGGGTGTGTTATATTCAGCCCATAATGTACAGTACGGCCTGTTTACTTTTCCCTTAAAGGGGAGCGTTCCATATCAATGCGCACTAAAAATAAGGTTAGCTTTTGCGCAACCGTTTGTTGTCATTTCAAATAAATCCTGCAGCTCCCTTCAAAGCTACTGGGCACCAAATCTCAATGAAAGACAGAGCTGGAGTGAATATCCAGCTGGAGACGGCACTTCAACACGGAGCCACCCGCGAAGAGAGAAGAGGAGGCGATGTCATCAGACGAAGAGGACATGAGAAACCTTGAGACCTTGTGGGTCTGAGCTCCAATGATTCCTCCACAGAGAGAGCAGCTCATGTTGGCGCTGCGGCACATTAAAACATTAAATATCCGAGAGTTTTTTCAGCGTGAGAAATACGATGTGTGCCGCAAGTGTGTGACTTAAGACCGAAATCGTGAGTCTCACGCTCAATGCGTCAGACTTGAGAGCCCTGATAATTCAGCCTTAACAACAGCCGAGTGTTAGTCTATCGAGTCCCAAGTCGTTCAGTAACTAGTTTAGTAAACAGCATGTATAGCTAACATAGACCCAGTGCCTGCAAACATTTAATAAATATTATTTTAATAGGATGTTATGGTCAATGGTGTCGAATGCAGCACTAAGGTCTAACAAGACCAGTACAGAGAGAAGTCCTTTATCTGCTGCCATTAAGAGGTCATTCGTAATCTTCACAAGTGCTGTCTCTGTGCTGTGGTGTTTTCTAAATCCTGACTGAAACTCTTCAAATAAACTATTCTGATGTAGAAAGTCACACAACTGACATGATGCGACCACTTTCTCAAGGATCTTAGAGAGGAAGGGGAGGTTAGAGATCGGTCTGTAGTTAGCCAAAACCTCTGGATCCAGAGTGGGCTTCTTCAGGAGAGGTTTAATTACAGCTACTTTGAAGGAATGTGGTACGTGGCCTGTTAACAAAGACACATTAATAATATCCAAAAGAGAGCTGCCAATTAAAAGGCAAAACATCTTTAAGCAGCCTAGTCGGGATAGGGTCCAAGAGACAGGTAGACGTGTTAGAAGTAGAAACCATTAAAGATAATTGGTCACAGTTGATGGGAGAAAAGCCATCTAAATATATACCAGGACATACAGGGGTTTCCAAAGCCATTCCACTTGAGGACAGATTGGCACTGGTTAAGGGCAAGAGATTATTAATCTTGTCCCTAATAGTTAAAATCTTCTCATTGAAGAAGTTCATAAAGTCATTACTACTGAGGTCTATAGGAATACTGGGCTCCACAGAGCTGTGACTCTCTGTCAGCCTGGCTACAGTGCTAAAGAGAAACCTGGGGTTGTTCTTATTCTTCTCTATTACTGATGAGTAATATTCTGCTCTGGCATTACAGAGGGCCTTCTTATAAGTTTTAAGACTATCTCGCCAAACTAAGCGGGATTCTTCCCGATTAGTTGAACGCCAAATGCTTTCAAGCTTTCGTGACGTTTGCTTTAATGTGCGGGTCTGAGGGTTATACCAGGGAGCAAACCTTCTCTTCCTCACTGTCTTCTTCTTCAGAGGGGCTATCGAGTCCAGTGTCATTCTCAGTGAGCCTGTGGCACTATCAACAAGATGATCAATCTGGGACGGACTAAAGTTAGACCAGGAGTCCTCTGTTATATTGAGACATGGTATTGAATCAAGTGCAGAATGAATCGCTTCTTTAAATTTAGCTACAGCACTGTCAGTTAGACATCTGGTGTAGAAACTTTTGACTAGCGGTGTACACTCCGGTAGTATAAACTCAAAAGTTATAAGGCTGTGGTCTGACAGAAGAGGATTCTGTGGGAAGACCTTCAAATGCTCAATGTCAACGCCATATGTAAGAACAAGATCAGCGTGTGGCCAAAGCTGTGAGTGGGTTTCTGTACTCTCTGACGAAAGCCGATCGAGTCCAACAATGAGATGAATGCAGTACCTAGGCCATCATTATCAACATCCACATGAATATTAAAATCTCCTACAATAATAACTTTATCAGTTTTAAGAACCAAACTTGATATAAATTCTGAAAATTCTGATATAAACTCTGAATATGGACCGGGTGGCCGGTACAGAATCACAAATAGAATCGGCTGTAATGTTTTCCAGGTTGGATGTGAAAGACTAAGAACAAGGCTTTCAAATGAGTCGTAATTTAATTTAGGTTTAGGATTTATTAAAAGGCTCGAGTCAAAGATGGCTGCTACTCCACCTCCTCGACCGGTGTCTCGAGGAATGTGAGTATTAACATGACTTCTTCTCCTGATTTAAGAGAGCAGGATTTAAAAGCCCTGCGAATGGAAGTGCTTCTTTTCTAAATATTGTACTCATACAATTCATTTCAGTTTATTTTGTATAGCCCAATATCAGGAATTGCAAATCATCCTCAGAGGGCTTTATAATCTGTACACATACCCTGACCTTTGACCTCACATCGGATCAGGAACAACTTTATAAAAATAGAATAAACCATTTCAGCGGGAAAAAAGGTAAGAAACCTTCAGAGGAGCAACATAGGAGAATCCTTCTTCAGGAGAACAAAATAATAGATGTCATGTGACCAGAAATAATCATTACAGGGTTACATAAACACATGAATATGAATATGAGTGTATGAATAATTAGTAGTCGGCATGGACCACGATCCAGACCTCCACAATCAATGAAAGAGAAGGAGGAAGAGGGTCCTGGCATCATCAGTAGGGCCATAGGCAGGAGGCACAAAGGAGGCAGGGCCATTGGGAAGGAGGCCAGACCCAGACAAGGGTTAAGGAGGCAGGAGCCAGGATCAGCTAAGAGACATGAGTAAAAAGGAACATCAATGCGACCATTAACCCCGCTCCGAATCGGTATTGCGTTTATGCAACTTTCCAGAGATGATGAAGAAGCGAGTCACAAACGGTTTTCCCAATTAAGAGAGTTTGGCGATTCCTACTGGGAAGTGGCCCCGGTGCATTCCACCAACCATTCCTTTGATTTTGCCCAAGTGTTGCGCAACATGTGCAGCGCTCCAGTCAGGACTACTATTGTCAACAAAGCGAGGGGGACCGGCCCTTCATCTCCGAACGGCAGCGCATCCGATCTAATCGGACCTTATCCCCCCCCCCCCCCATCGGAGCACTTTAGTCACAGCTTCTCATCTCCAGAATGTGTCCTCCCCTTCTCGTTCTCTTGTTTGATCGACACTGTCGCTTTCAGCCATCAAAGAGGCGGCCGCGTTTCGAGAGCTGATTAAACTTTTTTCATTTAACTTTTTTTATTCAGCATCCCACTGAGACAAAAACCGAGCACCAATTATTGAAGCCGCCTGTTTTAAAGTCCAAAAAGCTCTGTAGCGAAAAATCCCCTTACATTTTTATTTATTTTTTTGCTTCATTCTTTTTCTTTTTTATTGAACACTCCAGCTAAGCCCCTCTCTGAATCAATAGAGGACGCTAATTTGCAGGTACTTTGTATCCGACTGACGGGGAGCTAGCTCTTCTTCAAGTGACAATCACTGATCGAAAACCAATTAAAAAGGGACACACACCACTGGTCGGGGGTGGGGGGTACAATTTGCCCCCCCAGCAGGTTGATGGGAATTAAATGGATATCCAATATTACACACGGTCAGCTTGGGTGCACCCGAGGCGGCTCCATACACTGGAGGTGGAGATGAGACGGTGTGGCGTGGGGGGTGGGAGGTGGAGGTGGGGGTCCGATTTGGCATCCCTCTTTTCCCCCTCTTTGTCGTTCAGTGTTGGGGAACGGACGACATCAATATATGTGAGAAGGAAGAGAAAGCCAAAGTTTCCTTTTTTTTTCTCGGTAGTAATTCATAATAATAATACGTTTGTTTACGGTGAAGCGTGACTTTTTTCTTCTGATATAAAATGATATAGATAATGTCAACAAACAAGAAGATAGAAGAGACGTTAGAAGAGACACTAAAATAAAAGAATAAAGTTACATTTTTGTAATAAAAATAATGCTGACATGATGACAACAATGATAACTCTTGCCTCAGAGTGGGGAAAGGAAAGCAAGACAGGAGGGGAGAGGAAAGGAAAGCAAGAGATGGGGAGAGAAGAGAAGGAAAGGGAGTGTCTTAATGCAGGAAAAGGAGAACACGTGTATTTTAAGCCTCCATAAGCCGAGTCGGTGGAGTTATTACTGTCACTGTGCTGCTGCACCTCCTCCTGCATGTTTCCTGATGGATGACGGAGGTCACATTCAGCATGTTCACACTCAAAGAGAGTCGAGCACCAAAAATACCAAACACACCCTGCTCGTGAGGTCGGAGAGGCCCGGGAGCTCTGGTGCTGCTCGGGAAGGAGGCGCACGCCCAGCATGCATCTCTTTTAGTATCAAATATATATGATTATAATACGGGTAGATGAAATCAAGCATTCTGATTGGTTGAGAGTGAGTCACGGGGTGTGTTATATTCAGCCCATAATGTACAGTACGGCCTGTTTACTTTTCCCTTAAAGGGGAGCGTTCCATATCAATGCGCACTAAAAATAAGGTTAGCTTTTGCGCAACCGTTTGTTGTCATTTCAAATAAATCCTGCAGCTCCCTTCAAAGCTACTGGGCACCAAATCTCAATGAAAGACAGAGCTGGAGTGAATATCCAGCTGGAGACGGCACTTCAACACGGAGCCACCCGCGAAGAGAGAAGAGGAGGCGATGTCATCAGACGAAGAGGACATGAGAAACCTTGAGACCTTGTGGGTCTGAGCTTCAATGATTCCTCCACAGAGAGAGCAGCTCATGTTGGCGCTGCGGCACATTAAAACATTAAATATCCGAGAGTTTTTTCAGCGTGAGAAATACGATGTGTGCCGCAAGTGTGTGACTTAAGACCGAAATGCGTGAGTCTCACGCTCAATGCGTGAGACTTGAGAGCCCTGATAATTCAGCCTTAACAACAGCCGAGTGTTAGTCTATCGAGTCCCAAGTCGTTCGTAACTAGTTTAGTAAACAGCATGTATAGCTAACATAGACCCAGTGCCTACGAAACATTTAATAAATATTATTTTATTGAAAGTGTCCCATTGTCATTGTTGTTATTTTAAAGGCAACTTTCATCAAATGAGCAATTTGAATTAATGAGATGTTGCGAGAACTAGCTACTATCTCCCCTCCTTTAGCTAGGCTAAAGAATGTAAACAATGCTGTTTGTCTGTTAGCCACACGGAGGGGACTACTTTCACACGGAGGGGACTATTTTCTCTCGGCTACTGAAATGCAATGCATAACTTTGGTTGGCAACAACTATTTTGTGCTGAAAGGCAGCTTACTATTTACTTACTATTTATAATGTCGCTGGTGATCGTATTATAAAAGCAATAAGGGACTCGAGGCAGTACTTTGACGTCAATAAAGTACTATTCAAGGTGTTGCCGGCTAACAACACCCTTGAACACGTACTTTATTGACGTCAAAGTACTGCCTCTCGTCCCTTATTGCTTAAATATCTTTTAGTATCAAATAGCCAGGCAGGCAAATTAGTACATATATATATATATAACACTGTCAATTTTTAATGTGATTTTTGGAAAGTCCTACACACACACAAACACACACAGACACACACACACACACACACACACACACACACACACACACACACACACACACACAACCCGACTCCATCTGGCTGAACAAAACCAACTCATACACACAAAGACACACACTTGTGTACACACAGTGACAGCTGTGGGTATTAAGTGACAGTGTGAAGGATGGGTCTCAGACAGGATGGACCTGGATTTACCCTGCACCGACTGACAGCAGGTCGAGGAGACAAGGAAAGGAAACGGGACAAATGGAAGGCAAGAAGTGGGAGGAGAAGATGGACAGATGAAGGGTAAGAAGACGAGAGCAGGGGAGAGAAAAGATGAGAGGGACCAAACAGTAGTCACAAGCCAAGGATGTAAGTGAAGGGGGAGCAAGGGGAGACACTAAAGGAAACGAGAGAAGAATAAATGACTCTGGAGAGGGGAGATGACAGAAAGGAGACGAGCAGACGGAAGAGATGCTAGAGGGTCAGGGGGAGGTTATATGAGGAGAGAAGTCTGGTCCCGGTTGGACCAAGTGAGAGTGAGGAGGATAAATAGAGTTTGAAGGTTAGAAGAAGGGGTCGGGGGTTTTTCTTAAAGGGCCACGCGAAGAAAAACATTGAAAATAAAGAAATATTCCCTCTGGTATCACCCTACACTGATTGGTGCAAACCTCTTTCATCAAGTCCTTTTTTCTTAAATCCTGTAATTCCACAGGTCGCCAAAAGGTCCATCAATCCCCCGGCAACCGCGAGCGCCGCCGGCCTCCATCGCACACGGGCAGAACTTCCTTTGATCTGCGCTGATAACTTGAGACGTGGCCGGTCGGAAGAGGCCATCTGGGTCACTCTGTCCATTCCTTTTGTTTTTCAATCTGCCCCTTTTCTCTAATCTCTTTTTTGGCCTCTCTTTTTTCGTCGGTTCCTCGATGTTCTATTTTCTCTTTCCCCTCTTAGATTCCAGATACCAGCTCACTTTCTTTCCGCTAATTAAGAGCTGGCGGATATTTTTTTCCATTCAGCTTTTTCTCCCCTTCAGGTTAACCTTGGGTGTTTTTTTATATTCGTTTGCAAAGTGAACTTTAAGAGGACTTTTGGAAAGTTGGGCACGTTTTTTATCAATTGTGTGTTGTTACGGCTTAATTTGGCCAGAAGTTGGCGCTACGCATGTCTCTAATCCGCCAGTGAGCAGGAGAAGAAGTAGAGCATCCTAATTGTTCTTTCATGTCGGCTCGTATTGGCCCAGTTCTTTGCTGCTTCAACATCAGAACTTATTAAAAACTTGTCATAGCATATATTTTTTTATACTTCGAAATGCATATTCAACGAGGTCCGGGGTCGGCAACCTTTTGTATCAAAAGAGCTCTTTTAGCCCCTCCCACAACACACAGACTAATTTGGAGCCGCACACTTTTTCACGATGCAAAATAATAGGCTATTAAATGATAGTGTTCTCCCCTGTGTAATGTGATTTCTGTTTCTGAAGATCACCGCTGAGCTTGGGCTGTCGGGCGTGACTCACACAGGATTACAGGCTTTCATCTTTGGATTTTACATATAGTTCATGTTTGAGAAAATGTGCTCGCTTAAGTATTATGGCTCCAAAGATGGACTCTAAATGCATACTTGGTTTTCGGAAATTGCATTCCACGTTTCAAACACACGTTTTTGGGGTTCAGGGAGGTTTTCCACGTCGCTCCATTTGTGTTCCCGGGCGAGAATAAACTTCTGATCGTCTGTCAGGCTTTTGAACTCGGACACCCCCCATAACTCTTTATCAGCTCTGTCGGCCAGTTCAACTTCAAGATCGGCTTGACTTACGAAAGTGAATGCTGACATGTTCGGCACGGATGGGTCGATGTCCAGGGGCTGTGACGGGGGTATTTTCTTCCTCCCTGAACTTACTGAATCATGACTCGACCAATCAGAGGCAGAGTAGGGAGCCAAAAATCAACGGAGCTTTGTCATTCACTCCCTCCCCCTCTGCCCTGACGCAGAGTCACGTTAGAGTAATTGTGCATCCATTGCGGTCCCTTGTTTATTGGCTGATTTTTTTTAAATTGGGGCTGTAAAGCTGCAGCGTTGCCGACCCCTAAACAAGTGAATGGAAACAAGACTTTGGGTTCCTGTTTGCAAAAAGAAGACGGATTGTCTGGAAGTGAGAAGAATACGGTTACTTCCGTTCACTGGTTGCAAGAAACCAAGATGGCGACGGTTAAAACGTTGAACTCGAGGCTTCAAAAAACCGCAGTCCGCAAACTAACGGGTGACGTCACGATGACTACGTCCACTTCCTGTACAGTCAGTCGTTATTTCACGAGTTGTGTGTTTGTGCGGTTTGTCCCCATTGTGTGAAAGCAAATCTCTTATCAGACTCTCAGTGATCCAAATTAAGCATTTCGTCATTTCGTGGTAATCAGGTACATTACACGGCAGACACACACTTGACCTTTGGAACCCTAGATATGTGGAGGAGATTATGTAATCAGAAGGTGCGTATGAAATAATCTACTCCAACGACTCGCACCTTCTCCTATAATCTGAGAGCATTTGTCAGTCCGACTTAGCCGTGTGATATAATAATAATATCCTGAAGTCAATATCTTATGGGGGAGAGGGAGGGGGGAGAATCTGCTGATGGCCTGACCACAGGGGCATCTACGCCTAATAGCATTTTCCTTTTTATTGATACCGACACTGTATACGGAGGGGATTACAAATTGCGATATAAATCAAATAAATCTGCCGCCGTCTGAGCCCGTGCGCGGGACAAAGGAGATTACACGGGGAGAATACTCGATGCATCTGGTTATTATCTGTAAGGGAAGTATGTCGCCCCTCTGTTGGCGTGTCCCGCCTCTTCAGCTCAGCAGCTGTGTTCCTCTACTGTGCATCCAGAGTGCTCCAGTCCTCGGTAAACAGTGTTCTCCACCTGCATGCGCCCCCCAGAGGGAAGAGAAATGCTCCCATAAACCACGAGGTACTTTAAGATTCACCTCGATATCGTTTTTTCCTACTTTGGTTTGGTTTATTTTTTCTCTTTTTTTATATAATAACCAAAAAACAGTCGCCGCAGCTGGAGGCGGGTGAATGGAAAAGATCGGCGTGGAGCGACTCGCTGACGATCAAAAGTTTGGCTTCCGGCGAAATCGAGAGGAAGAGCAAAAGCTTGGAGGATGTGTACAGATTACACGCCGCGTCATCGCTTGCCGTGTGTGCGTCCTCGCCGTTTTTCCTTTTTTTCCGCTGACGGAGGCAGAAGCGTGGCATGCATAGCGAGCGTGAGGGGGGGGGGGGGGGGGGGCGGCGGAGCTAAAGCAGTGGTGTAGTGGTATACTCTTAATTTTGCAATTTTTTTAAGCAGCCCATACAGCAAAGGATAAACACCCTGTTTTATAAATAGTGACTCTATTTAGTTTACCCAAAAAGTATTAACCTAGTATTATTTACACATTGCCACATGATTCCTGCTGCTTGACCTCAGGGAATAAGGATTATGAAATTATTGACCCAATACTGACCCACAGACTGGTAAGAGACAACTACATAATTATGCAATTTGAGTGAACTATTCCTTATCCTTACTCCATCCACACAAAACTGGACAACTATTCTCTCGCCTTGCAAGTTGTCCATATAGACCTTTCTTTCTTTTGTAAACTGTCTCCTGGAACAGCTAATTTACAAAACATAGTGTAGGTCAGAGTGTGGTACTATTATAAAAATAACATGATGTGGAGCAGATATTACTGGTCCTACACAGATGGTGTTATGCATGAGCATAACATATATTCAACATGAGGCAAACACAGTTTTACAGTCAGAGATTTGTTTATGATGTCAATCAAAAGAGCCAAGATGTTATATTCTTGTCATCTAAAAAGAGAAATGTGTGTGCAGACTTTACCTGGTTATTGAGCCACTTGTTTCAGCCCATTTCTCCCCTGTTAACAGTATTGTTGGTCAGTTAGTTCATGTATTAGGGTTCTGTGATCATATTAATTCATGTGTTAGGGTTCTGATCATATTTGGAATTTAGGATTATTTTTCTGTGCCTTAATTTGGGATGTGAGTCGGTCCGTGTGCTTTCTCTCGCCGTGGCGCTTCACATCGCTGATTTTAATTTAGCTGAACAAGAGTCGTCCTGCTCTTTGACTGGTTGTGGGAATAATGAACATATAACAGTCTCTCCATTCCTGGTTAAAGGCTCTGGGTAAGCGGTCCACGTCTCTCTTGTTGGAGCGCCAAGTGAAATAACTTCTCTGATTCACGTACTTTTTTCAACTATCTGATCTCTCTCCTGTCACTGCGTGCGTGTGAATATGGCACAAGAGTCGAGGGTGGGGCTTAACGGAATACACACATGTGATTGGTCGAATGTGTGAGAGGATTTACAAGGCGTGTGTTTCCTGGACCGCTGGACGAGAGCCGCAAAGGCAGGAAAAGCTGCGCCGGTAAAATAGAAGCGATCCATCAACAGTTAATAATTCAGATATAATAATTGGATTTCGGTCCAGGGTCCACAAACAACGGCGACTGGGTCCGGACCCGGACCGCGGTCCGCCTGTGAGTGACCCATGCACAACTAAATAATGCGCACCAGGCACCAGCGGTGATTGAGAAGTGGGTATACGCAATGCTGACTGAAAAATAAGTGGGTATACGCCGTATACCTGCGTATACCCTGGACTACACCACTGAGCTAAAGAGGGTGTCCGGAGACATTCTCGTAGAGTGCTCCGGCAGACACTGACGGCTTCAAACGCAGACGGATCAATGGCGGTCATAAAAAAAAAACGCACAGGAAGCTTTAGGAAATAACTGCTTTACTGTGTCGAAGAGACGATGAGCGTAGCCGTGATGAGTAGCGGGTCGAAAAAGAAAAGCACAGGCTTAGGTTACATAGCTGTTGTTTAACAGGATTTAAAGGGACAGTATATATTCTTCTTACCTGTATTGCTATTTGTATTTAGCAATAATGATCTTTTGGGGGTGTCTGAGTTGCCTATAGCGGTGTAACGGACCACTGTCAATCCGTAACCTCCGCCTTAATTACACAGTTCAACCATGTGTGAAATAAAGTTTGACTGTCAATCGTCATCTGCCAATATTTAGTGAAATATATACGATCAGGACATTATTTCTGCTTTTTTAGTCAACGATTTCTGATCATGTTACACGGTGAACGTCCACTCAAATCTTTTTTACACCACGTGTCATCATTCACCCATTCACTCCCATTCATACACTCATGGGAGGGGCTACCATGCCGAGGTTGCACCTGCTCATCAGGAGTAACTAACATTCATGGACCATATGAACCGCCTGAGGGGTAAATTGGGGTTAATTGGTGTGTTGGCCAAGGTCATCTGCATGGACTAGCCAAGCCGGGGATCGAATTTCCGATCCTTAGATTGAAGGATGACCCCGCTCGACCACTGAGGTACAGTCTCCCATATTATCCCATTAAGTGTCCGTTCTGGGTTGCCATCACTGTCATTCTAATGCTTTGGAAACACAGAAAGCCCAAACTACAGGTTGTTAAAGAGTTAAAGTGTCAGATTTAACCATGCAGTAAACACCGACATCCTTTTCTTGTCTTGCTGTCAGTGATCAACTGAGAATAGATGATCGTGAACTTCTGAACCTTCTAGCTGGCCCCTTCAGACCCATCTTTGAGACTGAAAACTGCTAATGAGGCGCATTAAATTGGCTGATAATATTTGAAGTGAGGCAATCTCAACTTGAGGTCCTCTTGTTTCTAGACCTTTTGTATTTACCATATTACACTATTTTCATGTGCAGGTGGGAGTCTCAGTTGTTATGTTACTGCAGAAGTTCACACTTTCTATTTTCGCTGAGCGCTTTTAGGACATCTTACGCATGGTTAGTTCAAAAGTTGAAAGTTAATTATTTGAGCTTGGGAGCAGCTCTTTACGTATATTTTTAATTGGCTTGTTGCGGTCGCCAACATACAGACAGACGAAGACATTCATTGTACTGAAATGTACAGAAGTTCAAAAGTATTGTCTGTATAACCTCTAAACTGGTTCCTCTTCAACCATATTATATATATATATATATATATATATATATATATATATATATATATATAATACTATTTTTTATTATATGTGGCACATTCATGAGTATGTAGTGAAAAAACGTCATTGTGGTTCCCTTCCTGCCAATTCCCCCTCGGTGCCATCCACCTTTTCCATCCCCCTGCAGGATTATTGTATAATGCATAAAAAATTGTCATAAAGGAGGTATTGATATAATTAATGATATATCTTCCCTTTTAAAAACATCCCCTTGTGACTTGTCCTCGGCCCATTTACAAATCAGCATTTCCAAGAGTTCCTGCAAACCGTCGAGGGCTGAAAGAGTCCTGGAACTTTGAAGAGAAATGTCTGTACTGGCCTTCAATGGGATTTTGGTCAGATGTCTGAAATAAGGTCTGTGGTTATCACAAGCTTATTGAGAAATGTTAAGGTTTTGTTCAATTACATAAAGTACATTAGTACATTTTTAAGTGTCTATCTGTCTTAGAAAAGGTGGTTGCTAAAAAGTGTATCAATGCAACGACTACACAACCACTCATGAAACCATTTAGCTTTGTGAACTCATAAATTCCATTATTAGCCTAACGTTAGCTGTTAGTTCATGTGCTGGTTGTTTTTTGCTATATCATAAACTAAAGCTTATTTCTGCATTAATCCCCCCCCCAAAAAAGTCCCATCGGGCATTCAGTCGACGGAGCCGCCGGTGTGAGCCTAACTTCGGTACTGTCCTAGCATAAAGACGTCATCCCTGCAGCACTCTATTGCTTTCATAATCATATTTACCTCCTCTCCTTTCCACTGTTTGCCAGCTTTCTCTTGGACCCACACAAGCGCCCTTTCTCATCCTAACACATCATTTGCCTGAGCCAGCAGCCGAGTAAATGAGATGTGCTCTTCACCCACATTCAGAGGTCAGATTTCTCCCAATTTCGAGTCCCCCCCCCCCCCCTCCAATGCCCATCATTGAGGCGCAGATAACCCCCATTTAAATACATGAGCTGTGCCGGGGGGGGGTGGAGTCTCCATTAAGTTGGGTAACACAGCGCAACGCTGTTTAAACAAAAGATCCTCAGCGGGACTCTGCCGCAGTTCTTCCCCGATGCCTGTGGACTCCTCACCATACTGCACTGTAATGAGGAAGGAGGGCCTCAGAAGCGCCCCCCCCCCCCAATAACCAAATCTGCCCCACAGATTTGAAGCAAGGACACAAAGAGGAATGAGCCACATGGAGCTCACAGAGGGGGAAGTGAAATAGGCAGATAAGGACATACGTTACTATTCATTTGCCCTCATCTTTGGCTTTTCTTTTTTTTTTTCGTGCCCGGCATTTCGTTGTTTTTTCTTTTTTTTCTTCCATACATGGAATGACATTTTGCTCAATATCCTCGGGATGGCAATAAAGATTATGATGACAGTGAGTGTGTGTGTGTGTGTGTGTGTGTGTGTGTGTGTGTGTGTGTGTGTGTGTGTGTGAAGAGGTGTGTACAGTGATGAAGTGCGGCGGCCTTTTACTCAATATCCTCCCCCCCCCCACCCCGTCTCTGTCTGATTGAGCAATGACATCAACTGAACGAGACACAGAAAATCAATTCAACCTCGGGAATAATTTTCAATTTGGGAGCGTTTACCGGGGGTCTTGTCCACGCCCCATCCCGCTGAGAGATATTTCACCGGGTTGATTTCAGTGTTTTCTCTCAAAAGGTCATAAAAACAGACACACTGCGATTTGTAACCTCAAAAAAAACGTGTTGACTCGCCGGTTTTGCAAAAGCAACACATTTATAACGCGTCGACTTGAGCAGAATTAATGGTGTTTTTCATGCACGGCAAGACGGATTACTCTTTTTAGCTTCAGCGCAGCCTTCACTGCAAAGTTCACGCACCATCTCTCATACGCTTTCCTTTGCTATTAAACTTCTAAAGTCAGCAAGCCGCCTACATCGCAATAAGCGAGGGCGAATCAATGGCCATGTGAGGAAGCTGGAGTTATGATATTATCTACAAGCGGGCGGTCGTACCGATCCAAATCGATCGATCATGGAACGCGGCTTCCACGGGAAATGACTCGATTGCCTCGCCTGTCAAACTCACTGTGGTCAGACAGGAAGTAGTCGCCCCCCAGCGTCTCCGACGCTGTGTTGGGTTATGAAGGATGTGTTCAGATGGTAGCATCGGTGTTCAGTCAGGAAGGAGTAATGATAAAACATCATCCGCCAGAACAGAAAAGAGTCGTAATACTATTTGATGGAGGTGTTTCAAACCTTCCAATATTAAAGGGTTTATTCAGGCATCCACCTATTGTTGCTTCTCTTAAAGGGACAGTATGTAGGATTTGGCACCGTCTGGCGGTAAACGCCAACTCAACACCTTCTCCGATGACTGTACTTTAGGAGACTGCTGGTTCCACGGTGGGGCACCAGCTCGCGGTAGAACCACGGAAAGTTTCTCGCTAGAGTTTATGAAGGCTTGTGTTCAGACGGTGATCAATCAGGAAGGGATAATGCGAGATAATTCGCTAGAAAATAATACTATATGATGGAGGTGTTTCAAGCCTTCTAATATTAAAGGGTTTATCCAGGCATTCACCTATAGTGGCGTCTCTTAAAGGGACAGTGTGTAGGATTTGGCGGCAGCTACGGTGGCTTTCGGCTCACGTAAAAAAAAGGCTCTCGCTTGAGCCAGTGTTTAAAAATGACCTTTCTATTCACCCGTTTTAACAGCTCAGTGAACATTTTAAACACAGGTTTCTGATCTCTCATAGTTCCAAGTCTTCTCCAATGCTGGTGGACTAACGGAGGCGTTGTCCTTGCTTTGAGCGCCAAAGCAAAACCTCCATTCCCTTCACCGTGGACCAGTAAAAAGCTATGAAATGACAATCCCAGAAGCCGCTCCCTGAACGCGTTTCATTTACCACACTTGTCACTGCGTTCGGGAATCTAATTTTAGTTGCGAACCAACTCAAACTCTGAAAAAAATAAAAATAAAGTCCCTCTAACAAGACAACACGTCCCCTGTTGTTGCCTCCGCTCCCCAGTTTCCCGTCTCTGTTATTTTAAACAAGTGACAGCCTCATAAATCAAAAAAACATAATCCGGAGTTGTAGAGAGAGAGAAAAAAAATAAAAACACATTTCCAGTTTAATATAGGAGTGAATAAATGCAGCGACAGCGTGTGGAAGATGTCGAGTCAAGATATTTCCCGCGGGCTCAGAACATTTGCAGCGTCTCATTATTTCACTCTATTCCCAGATTCTCAAAGCCCACCCACCGGCTCAGGGTCTTTTAACCCACGGGGTGCTGCTCCTCGGCGAAAGGTTAATACACGCTTCATTACCCCCCCCCCACACACAGACAGACACACACACACACACACATACACACACAGACACACACTCCTTCCCCTCTGAGGGTTAAGGGGTCGCATGTCCAAACACCAGGGGTATGGATTTACACCCCGTTGGGTCGGCTTGATGTAAATCCAGATGGCATTTTTATGTTCTGCGGCGAAGCTCCCTGATGGACACACACACACACACACACACACACACACACACAATGCGATCCGTCTGTGTAGTCGTGGGATTGGGTGTTCAACGAAAGGATTGATGATTGGAACTGAAGCAAATTGAGAGGCGCAAGCTCCTCCTCTTATATCACCCTCTGCCCCCGGGACACGACGCCTTTTAGAAAACCATCAAAAGGTCAGAAGGTCAGTACCAGAGTCAGAGGAACTGAAGGAGGCGAAACATCCGTCCATCCCTCCGTCCTCCAGAGTCACGCCACAGAGTCTGAAGCTAGTGTCACTTGGTTTGCTCGGTTATTTTTAAGTGGTAAAACAAAATGCATTAAAAGTGACCAGATGACCAAATGACCCTCCCCCCCCCTCTTGTCCAGCTACCTGACCACAGGTGATCGTCGTCGTCCCGCGATCAACAGCGCACAAACAACTTCCCTTGCGACGCAATTCATGGCGTCACCGCGGCCCCGAAGCGTCCGCTTAGTCACACGGTTAATAATATCTGCTCGGGGGAAATGACATGAAGCGTATCCTGCTTCCTGGCGGCTGTATGGAGCATTAAGAGATTACGGGGTGAAGATATTAAAGACGTGTGTGTTTGTAGATACAAGCGTCCCGTCATAAATACTCATGATTCATGATTCACATAATCCCCCCCCCCCCCCCCCCCCCCGCCGTGACTGCTCAGCAACCATCTGTCGGCTGATGAGTCATTTTTGTGCGTCCTGTTTTGGGGAGTGTGTGTGTGTGTGTGTGTGTGTGTTGTAATTAACACTGCGGCCCATGTGTGGATGTAAATGCATCTCGAGTACGCCCGCACAATTTCACACACATGTGTGCGTTTCTCGCGAGCACATATGGCGGAGGAGGGCGGGACGTGAAGTTGCCGGGTAGTCTGCAGGGTATTGGACGCCATTGGCGAGCCTCCTCAGCCCCCCCCCCCCCCCGGTTTGGATTGGTTCAGTATGGTTGTTTACCTCCGTTGTGGGGTTTACTTTCAGCGCGTCCCAGTCTTATTTGTCTTGCTGCCATGCTTCACCCCCCGAGCGCGATTCCTTTTTCTTTTGTTCTCGCTCAGTCGTTCACTTCGACCTTCTCCCTCGATGTCTTTTCCCGTCTTGTCGCTGTTAACAGCTGCTGGTGCCAAAACAATATCTAAATAGGCCGCTGTGCTCGTCTCACTGCAGGACTAATATAGTCTTTTCATTTCTTTTTTATTCCAAGAATCGGTTATTTTGCTGTTTATTTAGTAAAATATGAATGCTTGTTACTTAGACAAATGGCCTGAGGTTAGTACATATGCATACGTAACAAAACAAGTCGACTTGCGGTCATTTATTTTCACCACGATAACCAACGTAACGTAACTGTATACCGAACCAACGAACAAGTCATCCAATGTGAGACGGTTGCCGTGGGCAGCGGGGTTGTGCCATAAGCGGAAAAGAAAACACACGAGTGGATCCTATGGATGAACACATGATGAACTTCTGGATCCGGAACACGATTTAAGATGTCTGACATTAGGTGCCGAAGAAAAGAAATACAAAATCAAAATGCATCTGAACCGTTGTGTCATCATCCGACCTGATAATTGCGGCGACGTATTCTCGTTGGGATCGGATCAGAATGTCACGGCAGAATCTATAGGTTAAGGGCATTATATAAACAAGCAGATCAATAATGATTGATCGCGACAACATGAATATGTACTCAAACAAACTGCAGCGCTTTTACTACCCCAGAGCGAGCGGGCCGGTTGCAATTTCAGGTCATGTCAGGGTCATGCTGGAAATCAGAGAACTCTCATCTAATCCACTCAATCTGGGCCATGGGGGAGACAGCCGGGCAGAATAATCAACAGAGATGAGGGCCCCTGATATCTCTTTGAAGTGGGGCCCCCAAAAACATTGATTGCTCGTTTCTGCTTTTTGGAACAACACCAACTATTCTGATGGATGAGCCCATTGAGCAGCGGCTGAGCCCCACATCTGAGAGAGGACCTCGCGCCCGGCTGCGGATGTTTATCTGCAAAAAAGTCTCTCTCAGGGACATCCACCGACAGACATCCACCGACAGACACCCACAGACAGACATCCACCGACAGACATCCACCGACAGACATCCACCGACAGACACCCACAGACAGACATCCACCGACAGACATCCACCGACAGACATCCACCGACAGACATCCACAGACAGACATCCACAGACAGATATCCACCGAAAAACATCCACTGACAGACATCCACTGACAGACACCCACAGACAGACATCCACCGACAGACATCCACCCACAGACAGACACCCAAAGACAGATATCCACCGAAAAACATCCACTGACAGACATCAACTGACATACATCCACCAACAGACATCCACCGACAGACACCCACAGACAGACATCCACCGAAAAACATCCACTGACAGACATCCACCGAAAAACATCCACTGACAGACATCAACTGACATACATCTACCGACAGACATCCACAGATTGACATCCACCGACAGACATCCACCGACAGACATCCACCGACATACATCCACCGACATACATCCACCGACATACATCCACCGACAGACATCCACCGACATACATCCACGACATACATCCACCGACAGACATCCACCGACAGACATCCACCGACATACATCCACCGACAGACATCCACCGACAGACATCCACCGACAGACATCCACCGACAGACATCCACCGACAGACATCCACCGACAGACATCCACCCGACAGACATCCACCGACATACATCCACCGACAGACATCCACCGACAGACATCCACCGACATACATCCACCGACAGACATCCACCGACATACATCCACCGACATACATCCACCGACAGACATCCACCCACAGACATCCACCGACATACATCCACCGACATACATCCACCGACAGACATCCACCGACATACATCCACCGACAGACATCCACCGACAGACATCCACCGACAGACATCCACCCACAGACATCCACGACAGACAGACATCCACCGACATACATCCACCGACAGACATCCACCGACAGACATCCACCGACAGACATCCACCGACATACATCCACCGACAGACATCCACCGACAGACATCCACCGACAGACATCCACCGACAGACATCCACCGACAGACATCCACCGACAGACATCCACCGACATACATCCACCGACAGACATCCACCGACAGACATCCACCGACAGACATCCACCGACATCCACCGACAGACATCCACCGACAGACATCCACCGACAGACATCCACCGACATACATCCACCGACAGACATCCACCGACAGACATCCACCGACAGACATCCACCGACCGACATCCACCGACATACATCCACCGACCGACCACCGACATACATCCACCGACATACATCCACCGACATACATCCACCGACATACATCCACCGACATACATCCACCGACCGACCACCGACATACATCCACCGACATACATCCACCGACATACATCCACCGACATACATCCACCGACATACATCCACCGACCGACCACAGACAGACATCCACCGACAGACATCCATCGATAGGTATCCGCTGTCCTGAATTCAGTCTCTCTGTATTGGAGGCAGCCTGCCGAGGCCCGAGGAAGAAGAGACTCGATGTACATGATGTTGTTTCTTTTTTTCCGCATTAACGCAGTGGAGCGTGTTCGGCCCGAGGAAGAAAATACTAATAGAAAAGAGCAGGTGTTTCAAAGAGGAGATTTAAGAAAAAAAGGCTGCGGTTGTGTTTATGAATGTAAACATAAGCCTAGAAGTGCTCTCAGTGTTATGTACAATTACAAGTACCTGTGTGTGTGTCTGTGTATGTATGTGTGTGTGTCTGCGTGTGTGTGTGTGTGTGTGTGCGTGTGTGTGTGTATGCGTGTGTGTCTGTATATGTATGTGTGTGTGTGTGTGTGTGTGTGTGTGTGTGTGTGTGTGTGTGGGTTCTTCTGGGAAGTGATGAATCACCTCAGGTCCCGGTGTGCAGCACCTGGGACTAAAACCAGTGTGAGTGTGTGTGCGTGTGTGTGCGTGTGTGTGCGTGTGCGTGCGTGTTCATGCGTGTGTGTGTGTGTGTGCGCGTGCATGCGTGTTCATGCGTGTGTGTGTGTGCGTGCGTGTGTTTTTAATAAGTTGACCCGGGGAGCCACGGAGGTTGCAAAGGTGAAGCTTCTCTCCTCTGAGATGACTTGTGTTACAGACGGAAAGACAGAAAAACAGGAGCAATGCCAAAACCACAGGAGTGTGTGTGTGTGTGTGTGTGTGTGTGTGTGTGTTAGAAATCTCCCCACTAATTTCCCTGCGCTGCTCTTGGAGAGGCCATATTTCACCGGCGATGGCGCGGGCGGACCTTCACTTTGCTTCCCATCAAACATCGTCACGGTTTCCTACAAATGATGCTCGTCTTCATCGATCAGCATCGATTGTACCGAGCAGGACAAGCGAGCCGGGTTCTGGTTCTTATATTTTCCAGACTTTAACGCACACCGGGGTGTTTTTAAATTGCAGCTCAATGATGAATATTAGTGGATCATACAACTCACAGATCGGATCAGCACAAAAGAAAAAGATATTGATCAAGTGTTTTCGCTGCCGATACTAATCGCTGTTAATTGATAAACTCTATGGACAGATAGCGATCCCTTTGTTCTTTGATTGTAGCAGCTGATGTACGAGGATCCATCCCAAAAACAATTGAAATCAGTGGAAACCATCAAATACTTTAAATGGTATCCTATTATAATAATTCAGAGTGGTTCTTTTCTTCCTCAAACTCAATACAAATTATCAGGAAATGAAAGATTGTATTTTTATGGATAAAAACTAATCTCTGTAGGTTTGATGTTGATTATAATCTGTTTACTGTAAACATCATTCATAATTCCCTCTCTAATCTAATTGATCTGTTTTTGCTGTGAAAACATCTTCAAACAACCCGGTCGATTAAACTCTCTCACAAAAACTACATTTTACGAGATTACATGTGAACACATCACGATAACGTTAGAATGTACCTTCGTCGAATATTAATTTTCTCTGTAGCGAGCCTGAACGCATCATAATCATGACAGCTTGGCGTCAAGATATCCATAAATGTCCTGATCTCATATTTTAATAAATATTGGCGGATAAAGATTCTCATTCAAACGTTAAACGTTAAACTGTGTAATCAATCTGGGAAGATGCGATCCATACCTCTCACGGATCAACCGTTACACCACTTATGAATATGGATGAGCATATTACTGTGGGGAGGGGCTTGAGGGGGAGGGGCTTAAAGGTTGCTGCTTCTTCTTCTTCTTCTTCTTCTTCTTCTTCTTCTTCTTCTTCTTCTTCTTCTTCTTCTTCTTCTTCTTCTTCTTCTTCTTTCTTTTCCTCTTCAAAAGCATATGAGATGAAGCTTGGAATGTAAAACTTGTTTTTATTACAAAATTCAAAATGATAATAAAGTGAGTCAGAATTTTTTTGAATTCAATGACCTTTTGTCAATGAATCCTCGTCAGTTTTTTTTAAATGTCAGTGAAAATACAGTTTTTGAAAGGCCAGACGCCAACGAACTTCTGGATGATTGGTTGTGGATTTTACAAATGATTTAATCTTCTTTTCAATTACTTGTTCTACTCGTGGATTATGGAAATTGCTGTGGCTCTTTCTAAAGAGATGAATATCCAACCTTGTGTTCACACTCAAAGAAAACTGTGGTTAACCGGGACTTTAATCGGGAACCCTACATTCCAGAACACCCTCACCCCGAGAACAGGTCTGATAGAAACAGAACGGCAATAATTAAGATGACACATGTATTATTGATATTGCCCACACACACACACACAGTCCAGCTTGCTTCACCAGGGTGGTCCAGACAGACCGTAACTCGGGAGGAAGTTAGTTCCCAGTCCGACCCCGGCCAACATGAAGCATTTAGCACACAGTTAGGACTATTATGAAGTAGCCCGTCAGCGCTGATCAACCAGGAAGCCCGACAGCTGGACTCATACATCATTCATGACCTCGTGAGACGTCCCGTTTTTCATACTCATCTTTATGCATAGAACGTCCGCTCTGCCGAGGGTCTGAACCACAGCGTGTGCGTCTGCACGCATGGTATGTTTCTTTTATTAAACTTCAACTTATAGCTGCCGGTTACAGTTGGTGTCTCTTCTTTCTTCTTTTCCCTTTAAGTTGGAGGGATTGATCACGATATAAAGATTTACATTGACTTCCTTCTATTTTATGGATCATGGAGGTCTGGATCGTGGTCCATGCCTATTACCAACTATTCATTCATACACTCTGTCATATTCATTGAATGTGTTGTAACTCTGTCATGATTCCTTCTGGTCACATGACATCTATTGGATACGTCCATCCTGGAGAGGGATCCTCCTCTGTTGCTCTTCTTACATTTTTTTCTATTTTTTTTGCGAGTTTTTCCTGATCCAATGTGAAGTCAAAGGTCAGGGATGTCTATGTGTACAGATTCTAAGAAACTCTGAGGCACATTCGGAAATTGTGATATTAGGCTATACAAAATAAACTGAATTGAATTTTGTGAAACCGCTCATACGACTTTATACAAAAACGATTCAGGCCCGACGCCATTGTTAGCAATAATGAATCTTGCCTCGGAGATAGTTTTTGCTCATTGCCCGTGCCTCTGATACAGGACGAGGGAGAGTGGTACCAGGGACGCAGGCCCTTTGATCCGCCTCTTCCCGCTCCGGAGTGCCGTTGCGATGTCAGTCAATCCGCCTTCAGACCACCCATTAAACGTGTACTCCTGTTTGAACCCAATGTTAAGCTCTTTCATGTATATATCCATCTTTCTACCCACTCCACTCACATGGATCATGCATGTTTAATACGATCTTGTGACTGATATGTTTGCGGATCATGTGCATGGATTTTAATATAGGATGCGGAGGGTCTTTACTCTTGTAGCTAAGCCGCATGAGCCAGGGGGATGCCTAGATGTGCCAGATGGCAATAACTCTGCCTCATCATGTAGTAATTGGTAAAATAACACAAGGAAGGCAATCCACCTTGGATTTCGAAAAAGACCTTGACGAGGATTGTTTGTATTTTCATTTTATGAAGCATCGTCTGATTTTAGAAGAGAAAAACAACCAAATGCGTGAGAAACCTTTTGTAACTAGAGGCACTGTTTGTTCTGATGACCGACAAGTCGTTTTACACTTATCGCTCGGATCTTTCACCTAAACCCTCCTGTCAGCCCTCATTAGGCAACTGTCTTCTTTTACTCACGTTTTATCTGCCTTTGAGCTGTAATCACTTTGGGTTTGAGACGAGTCCCGGAGATCACTTGGAAACCGAGCACCGGTGCTTTTCCATTTCTGACTAGCTGCCACACCTCCACACAAACCAGGAGGCTCGGAGAGCTTCGGCGATACGTACACTGACACAGAGAGACGTCCAACGTGGGCCAATAATATGTAGTCTTTTTCAACCCAGCATGATGTTCATTTTGTATGTTTTGTTCCGAAGCTTTAGGGCGTGGCTACTTTGTGATCGACAGGTCGCTGCGATGGCTTTGTCCGGTAACTTTCGTGGCCCGTTTTGAGTTATTTGTAACATTTTGGATGCCTTTTAAACATCCGCTCCTTTTACTTCCTGTTCATAGTGAAGACCAAGACAGAGATAAAAGGGGCCCCTATAAAGTTTTGTTTTAGACATAAGTAATGGTCATTTAAAAAGAAAATGATATTGTACATATGTTTCTGAAACTAAGACAGTTTTTATAAATATATTAACCCTCTGGAGTCGATGGACGCGCCGGTGAGTCCTACGATGTTTAGTGACATTTATAACTTGTATCTACTATTAATAATATTAATATGTTCCACCACTTTTGTAAACTTAAGGCTTGGTAAACCAATCTCCATCACCAAACAGTTCGTCCACATGAGTAAAGCTATGTTTTCACAAGAGATTTGAAGAACTTTAATAAATCGGACTACAATGGTGCTTCATTATATAGAGAGCTGATTGTTCTACATGTTCTACATGTATAATACATTAATATGTATCAAATGCAAGTGCCTTTAAAAGGTGAATTTAAGAAATGATGTCAAATGGAATAAAAGACCTCGGTCCCCTGAGGGTTAAAACACAACCTTGTTAATTCAAGTTGTCTCTGCAGGGCTGGACATACACAGGTGTCCAAAGGCCGAGAGGAAAGACTACTAATCTTCATCGACGGTCTCTTCCCTGGTGCCCGGAATCAGCGCAGTATTCCTCCTTAGCACGCTTGTCATCCCCCGACTGATTAATCTGTTTTCCCTTGGATTTCATCTTCTTTGTCTATTCGAGCAGTGCGGCTCTCTCGCTGCTCACAGTCTCACTTTATTCTCCAATTTAGTGCAAACAGACTTCTCTCCGGAAACTGCTAAGTAAAACCAACACGGTGCTCCTCCTATTTGAGGGGAGCTTAGAGGAGCAAATGAAAAAGTCTGACACTTCTGTGTGATGACGTCTTTGTTTGTTTCTTGGTCCAATTTCACTGCTATTCGGCTCTAATTCAGGCCTGCGGTTGCGTTGCACGACCGGCAGCTGGATCCTCACCACATCCCCGGGAGATCAATCGTGGAGCGGTGGCAGAACAACAATGGCGGCTCCTGGAGAGGTTAGAGTAGTCAGTTCAGGATCGGAGAGAAACCAAAGGCGATTCTTAATTGGAAGAGTTAGTCTTTGCTTGTCTCCAGCTAAATTATGATTGACAGGTGGTTCGACCAATTACCCGTCAACAGTTTCCATTGAGGCTTTTGCAGCCATCTGATAACTAAGTGACGAAAGCCCAGAATTTGAAGCAGGAGCATCTATTGATGCCAGCTAATGTGTATTTGAAGACCTCACCTTCGGACTGCACTGTTCGAAAAACCATCAATGGAAAGTCACACAAACGTGAAATGATCTCCCCCCCACACACACACACACACACACACACACACACACACACCGTAGAGAGAGTGAGACGGCAGCTCCTCCGGTAAATCACAATCCTTTTTCGCTCTCTCTGATCTTCTTTGCAGCAACAAAATGAGTTAAGACTTGGAAAAGGATTTTTGAAAACCGCCAGAATCAAGGATATTAAATAAATAAAGACAGAAAAGTAGCACTCAGAGTGTAAAAATGACCACAAATATCTCAGCCTTGATGCAGAGCTCGTACGGAGGCGCTGCATCAGTCTGTGTTTTAATTGCGGCGCTCCTAACTCACAGCAAAGCGAGCTCAGCCGTCGACAGCGTTACCTCTCAAACGAGCGTGAAAGCTCTGCAAGTGCCGTCACAAGACCAACGGCAGAAACACGCACAACTACAGGCGTCTCCAAGACGCACAGTTGTACACCCACCGGTGTCCAGATGACAGATTCCAGTGTGGTAAATACAATATCATATTACATTTTTGATAAAAATCTTTTATTTTTCTTGATACCAAAATATGTGTAACCCTTACATGTGTCTTTGTGTCAAAGATCACTGAACCACTAACCACAAAGGAAGACAAATAAATAAATAATACATATGGGTAGAATAATCCAAGTATAGGAAGGGAATGGGCAACCTCGCTTCCTCTACCCCAACTGGTTGAATCCAGATGTTTGGCCCGTGGCCAGCGGTCTACCGGGGGACCGACCGACTCCATTAGCGCTGCGTGGCTGATTTCTTGTCTTCTGGATCGATGATGAGTAATCTTTCAAAAACCTGATGCTTTATGAACTTGTATCTCCTGTCCGACTGTTGGTGAGGCGCCACAGGACTCTCCCCCACGGGACCTCGGTACGCGACACACCCATCGACCACGAGAGGTTGGATCACATTTATTTATAGTACAACTGGTTTTATGTCCTGTTTATGACTTCAGTGTTTTTAATAATCATAAGGTATGAACCCTTTAGATATAAAACTAATTTTACTAAATCATGTGATATTAAACCTTTAGATTTTCCTTCCACAAGCGTTACAGCAAATAATTTAATAGAAACAGAGAGAAAGTCTGCTTCGGGAGGAGGGTCGGAGTGATGATGGGTCCAAACAAACAGGACTTTAACCCAGGAGATCTGAATACGTTAGCTTATTCAAGGTTTGGTTACATAACTTAGGTCATTTCCGTACTTGACGTCTGAGAAACTTTAAGTTATGTAACAACCGTTCTTATTGTATGCTCAAAGAAATTATTATTTTAAAACAAACCTCAATCTTTTCCTACGACTAATCCAGTACTTTTGTTGCCTAAATTTATTAACGTTTAAACCCGAAGTAAACCAGCATTGTATGTTTATTTTGAATGGGAACTGTTAATTTCCTGGGAACTGCAATGCCATCCCTGACACGGCCAAAACTTACCCGAGATGGTAGACCATGTGGTTTTTAGATGTGAGCGACTGTCTGTATTTGACTAAATGGGAGCACGTTTTTTTGGGATTGACTTGCTTTGGGCCACCATGGATCGGTTTATCCAAAAAGGTTAATTTGACGTAAAATTTTGAGCAGCAAGACTTTGTCATGCAAGTATACAAGGGAAATGTAGTTGTGATTGTTATAGCTTTTAAAGACCAAATGCATCTTGCAGATAATTCAAGAGCAATCAGAAACGACTTTGTTTTGTTTGTTATGAGGTCATGTGACAGTATTTTATCCAAGTTGAAATGGAGTTATTTTCTGCTGCCTCCTGCACAACGTCCCTTCATTTCCACACTTTCTTCTTTCCCTCTGGTCAGCAGCCCCCCCCACACACACACACACACACACACCTCCCCTTGCCTCTACAATCTCCTACTCGCCTTCTGCAGTCTTGTTCACGTAGCACAACGTAAACAGCAATAAGGGTAAATACGCCGTGACTGATGGGCGAAGGCGCGGGGCTAAGTATAGCCCGGCCCTTTGTGCTCGTACCTTTCCAGGTCAGAGGGGCTCCAGGGATTACAAAAGCAATTGGACACCTATAGCCCGACATCAAGTGATAGAGCCACGCGTGTACCGCTCCTTCACACCATTAGCCCCTGGAGCGTTGGTGGCTTTCCACTTTCCAGAGTAATAATCACAGAATATACTCCACACACTCATATCGCCTCAACCTCTTGCTGAAGAAGCATCGCATTGCAGCAGCTCTCAAGGCCTCCAGTTGCAATGTTAGTCTTAGTTGGTGGGTGTTTAACAAAAAATATTAACAATGGGGTTAGGAGGTTAGAGATTTAGGGTTTAAGAGGTGAGATGGTTAGGAGGTTAGAGAGTTAGGAGGTTAGGATGTTAGAGCGTTAGGATGTGAGAGGGTTAGGAGGTTAGAGCTTTAGGGTTAGGACGTCCATATATGGACATGGTCAGAACATAGGCATCGAAGACGTTGATCATATATGGAGATGGTCAGAACAGACATGGAAGACGTTGATCATATATGGACATGGTCAGAACATAGACATGGAAGACGTTGATCATATATGGACATGGTCAGAACATAGACATGGAAGACGTTGATCATATATGAACATGGTCAGAACAGACATGGAAGACGTTGATCATATATGGACATGGTCAGAACAGACATGGAAGACGTTGATCTCCGAATAGAGGAGTTATTGCCCCCACTGGTCAACCAGCTACACCTGTTCTACTAGAATGTATCCAGTCACACAGAGTTCATTTAAGAATATCAACATGTGTAATTCTACAACAAAGCTGGACATATATACTAATACATTGTGTTGAGACCTCTCATAAACAGCTACAATGTGACATACACTGTTATCAATCTTAACATGTATACAGGATATAAGATATCTCCACAGAGGGAACACATATTTACATGTACATTATTATTGCATATGTTATCTTGAAATGTCTGGTAAAGTCACTCGGTTGGTGACGCCACCGTTCCTCTTGAACATAACAGCCACGATTTACACACATCCGAGGTAGTTCTAAGCGTTTTGTCTTTTCCCGCCGACTGTCTTAGCCGCTGAAGGAACTCCTGGAGACTTGAGGCTCGAACCGCTTTCAAGACCGATAAAGCCAACCAGCTTAGCTCCTGCTCAACACTTGTAGTTTGTAACTCGCAATGATTTTGGTTCACACTCCTGTGCCTTTTTCTTCTTCTTCTTTATTCCTCTGTCATGTGGTTTCTTTCTCGCCCAACATTTCCTCTCATCTCCCACTCATGCTAGGAGCGGTGGCTGCTCTCAGCAGGGTTCCCATTCTGTAAGTGCTGGAGGAGTTTGTGGAGCGGAGGAGGAGGAGGAGGCGGCGATGAGGATGAGGGACGTAGGAGAGGAATAAAGGCAATGGTCTAGAGTGGCTAGATGAAGGAGAACAGAGGATGATGCATCAAGTCAGGCAAGAACTCGGGAAAGGAGAAAATGGATTGGACGGAGTGAAAGGGATCACCGGATCAAAGGCCTTGTCCAAAGATCAACTCACGTTTCCACGCAGACCGACGGCGTCACGTTCAAGTCTCGATTGACTTAAAGTCGCCTTTCGATTTCCTTTGATATATATTTGAGTAATACAAATTCCAACATGTTTGAGCAGATCTGTATCTTCAAGTCTGAGGGCTATTGCGATGGGAGGGAGGGAGACCAGAACAGGCATGAAACGTATACCCCTTATTTGTTATTCATGCATAAGCTCCAGCTCCTCTTGCCTCATTCATATCATACTTCAAATGATTTGGCAATCAAGCCTCGGGGGCTGTGCTGGAGAGGAGGGGGAGCGGAGACAGGAGAAATATTGCTCTGTGTTCTCAGCTCTTCAGTAATTATTTCTCAGGCAGTGGAGAACACGGCCAGAGGCTGATGAAAGACCGGTGGATCTTTGAGGGTCCTCTTGAGAGCCTCTGCGCTCCACGAAAAGTGCTCCATTAACTGATGCATCTTGGGATTCCTTGCGCTCTGCGAGCTGGACAGTGGCCCTCTCATCCACCGCCATATGTTCTTTTCTAAAAGTGGATTTCTTTCCGCCGTCTTGTGGAGTTTGTTGTAAGGGTTGAGATTCTACATGTCGTCATTATTTGGTAACTTCAAGTTCTTGTTATTAGGACGCGCTAGTGGCTCTCGGGATCGCAATGTTGGTTCATCTCATTGGTCCAGACTGGACACGAGTAAGACGTTTAGGACACCAACATGTTAGGATTAACTTTAATGAACGGAAAAAACTGTGAGATAGTTAGAAATTTAAGTTAAAAGCATCAATAACCCACGAACAAAGCAACGTCAGGAAAGCTCACCTTAAAGGATAATCTGCTTTAAGGTCTGTTTGACTCTAAATGACCATAATGTACTAAATGATGACATCATGCTGTATATAAGAAGACTTGAAACTAGAGACTGAGACATAAACTCATGTTTACAATGTTTACTGAGGGAAGACATCAAGAGAGAAGTAGAGTCACTATATAGACTTCTATACAACCAGAGGAGTCGCCCTCTGGTGGTCAGGAGAGAGAATGCAGCTTTAACACATGAAGCATAGATTTCTTTACAACCAGAGGAGTCACCTCCTGGTGGTCAGTAGAGAGAATGCAGCTTTAAAATGTGAAGTATAGACTTCTATACAACCAGAGGAGGCTATGTTTACTAAGGGAATGAATAAAGAGAGAAGTCGAATAATTTTCTCATCAACTTCTATACAATCTGACTTATTTTTGCAACCGGAGGAGTCGAATACAGAAGTTTGAAACCCTTTTAAAAACGGTTAACGGTGTCAGTTAAAAGGAAAATATTAAAAAATGCAACAAAGCTTCCTGGGTTGGTTTTGGTGTGAATGTTTGCCTTTAAACACGGACACAATTTAGACAAAAGAAAAGGAAAAGAACGCAACTGAAGTACTCGGACAGCGGTGTCCTGGGTGAGAAGCGTCTTGATCTTTGACCCCTACACCTCCCCCCCTTCGCGCTCATTTGGTTTCACCCTCGAGTCCTTCACAATAAAGGTTTGTTGTGTGGGATTGTCATTTTGAATACACATCTGTTTTGGTTCCTTCCGTTTCTTCCAAAAGTGTGGACACCCTCTCCCTTCTCTCCCACCTCCCTCCCAATGCGTAGCAATGACGTCATAAACCCGAGAGCGTCATCACAGATTACACCCCTTCCCAATTCGGAGGGCCTTGAGCAATCCATCCATGGACCACATGTGTGTTTAATACCTGCTAGATCGAACTTCACCGACCTACCAATTCATTAAAACAGCCTTTTGTTGTTGTTGTTGGGGGAGGGGAAAAAACAACCGGATTAGATGTGAGCAGAAAGTAAAAGATGAGGGATCCGTGTAATTAGAAAGGGATCTGGAGCGAGAGTGGTGTACGTAGTGTACAGGGCTTAGTTGAGATTAAAAGCAGTGGTAAAGAGCTCACTGCTCTCCAGCTCTGTTCCCTGCTCTGCCACAAAGGAGCTAACACAAAATGTTCTAAAGCCACACACAAAAATTAAACAACGCTATTTTTATCCGTCGGCCACCTGGAGAAAGTCACCTGTGCTTTTATATGTTTCTAAAGGCCCTCTCCCACGGCCGGCATCCATCTCTTTAAGGAGAGGGAGGAGAGGCCGAGCTCCTCGGTGCAGCTTTAGTGTGTTTGTGCTCCGCTGTGGTCGTTTAGGAATGTTCTCCTTTCTGTCGTGGACGGAGTGATGATCGTGTGCCTCTTCGGCCCGTGACATCACAGGTTAGATAAGAGAAAAAAAAGACAAACAACATCTGTAAGTAAAATCATGTCATGTGACGCTAATGTGCGAGGAAATAATATCGAGTACATTTAGTCAGAGCAGATTATTCACAGGAACCAGAGGAATTTGAAAAGAATGGCCACGATCAGAGGAGGAGCTATATATAAATGTAATAAATATACATATATATATATATATATATATATATATATATATATATATATATATATATATATATATATACACATTTATATACTGTAAATAAATAATGCTTTCACATCGAGTTCAAGAGCTGACATGTGAGGGTCACTATCCCCATTTTCTATATTTATATAAATGTATATATATATATATATATATATATATATATATATATATATACTAATTTGCCTGCCTGGATATTTGATACTAAAAGATATTTAAGCAATAAGGGACGAGAGGCAGTACTTTGACGTCAATAAAGTACGTGTTCAAGGGTGTTGTTAGGCCCGACGCGCAGCGGAGGGCCGGCAACACCTTGAGTAGTACTTTATTGACGTCAAAGTACTGCCTCGAGTCCCTTATTGCTTTTATAATACGATCACCATACGATCATCTTACTGCGGTTAGTTGTTTTTCTTCCATACCCGTTATTTTGTAAGCCTCTTTTCCTTTTTGTTCATTCTTTTTTTATTGAAAGTAGATATTCATTTACAGATGTCAGTTATCATTGCATGTGCAGATTTTTAGATGATGCTCATTTTCTTTTTACATATTTAGAGCAAGAAGTGGAAACAAAATAGGATAAACAAGAAAAAAGAGACAAAAAGAAAAAGGAAAACAAAGTATAACTGGGGACTGTTTCCCGATATGACGAAAACTCTTGACAGAAATCGTTATCTTCTCCATGTTGTAAATGTTTCATAATTATTGGCACAGGAGCTTGAATGAAGTGAGTTTTACAATGATCAGCCAGTTTCTGTCAATGGAGGGTACATGTTCATTTTCACAACTAATTAATCAACCAATTAAAGGTTGGTGTTGAGCGAACCACAGTTTGGTGACGGTCGGACCAGAGGACAGTTTATCATGAGTTGTTTTTGAGTTTCCAGGTGAAGTGACTAGATGTCTGACTGGAGTCTGGTGGCTCAATGTTTCCTACATCCATACATTTGGATAACTCAGAACCTGTGGTTATTTTATGGATCATGTCTTCACCTCAATGCCGAAGAAAGGGCAAAAAATGTTCCTTGTTTACCGGAATATTTGTCATTTTTATGCAAATAAACGCAGACTGTGACCTTTTCTCACGAAAGACAAAAGCCAGATGTTAGTGGATTGCATTTCATATTTTGAGGTCTATATTGGTCCCTTAATAATCCTTCTCCAGCCTCTGTGGCCGGTTGGCTCTCTCGTGGTCGATCTTTTCCTCCGCTCACTCAACAACCACTGTGCAAACGACTCCAGAGCCCACCGGGGCCCCTGGGACCGCCCTGTTCAGAGAGGAGAGGGAAAAAAAGAGGGAAATAAAATTCCTGCCACTCATCATGTGCCATGAGAGAGGGAGATGGAGCCCCGTTGCATTGTGGGTAGTGCATATCAGATCAGGGTTTCCATTGACGTGTCTTGTTGCAGCCCCCCTGGGATCACATGACACTGCGGATAATCTGCTCACGATAAATAGAAACACACACACACACACACACACACACACAGCCTTCATTTTCTTGCAGCATCCATGCCGCACACACTCACAGTTCCACGATGTGCCTCGGCGACGTGAGGGGCTTTGCCGAGTCAGCGGCGGTGCGTTCCTTCTTTATTTTGATTGCCCGTACTCGCTCGCGGTGCTGAGCTCTGCTCCTGGGAGAAGTTTTTTATTTCCTTCCTCGCCTTTGAACTCGCTTGAAAAAAACAGAATGTGTTATTTGCCGTGCGGGCGCTGCGGCCCTTTAAGGATCCTGGCGTGACACAAAGCCTCGCAGCCCTCCTGTCGTCATCAAATACGGCTTCAATCGGGTCCGTTCCGGCCTGGAGCCCCGGCTGCAGCGCCATGTGGTTTCTCCTGTTGCGTCATCAGCGTAACAATCAGCTGTTTGGTTATTCACAGAGAAGGAACTCAACTCAGTTCTTTGGGGAAATACATCCAACCTTTCCCCACGAGAGGCCAGAGCCAGATGTTCGTGGGAACGAGCCCCCCCCCCCCGCTGGCTACGCATCACCGCCCGTCTCTAACGGCGGCGGATTCGGCGCTCACACGTTACCAATCCGTTCAATGTCACACCGAAGTAACGGTTTATAAAGGCTTTGCTGATGCGACTGTGAAGAAGGCTTCGGTTCTTTCCGCTCGTCTTCCTCCAGGAAGATGCTGCGCCCCGCCACAACAAACGCTTAGTGGGTCGCTCCGTCATCATTTCCTGGCGGCTCTGTTGCACGACGTTGCTGAGCTCTTAATTTCATCAGGAGGAGCGACTAGAGAGAGGAGGAGAGGCCCGTTCTGAAGGACTGACTGATGGCCACTCAGGGCAGTTACACTTACTGTCGTCTGGGTAGATTAATTTCTGATAAGATTTCAGTGCCTAAAACAGCATTAATAAATGTATAATAGACTAGATCATGAACGCCAGCTCGAAGTATTCCTTCTGACGCCCTCTTCATAGCAGCCTCAGTTCTGGTGGAGGTGATGTGGACACCAGGTGAATCCTCTCAGGTGTTTCCCTCGGTTCCCTCCAGTATGTGAGGAATCAAAACGCCGAGTCCGGCTTGGGCCCGGCCCCCCGGCCCCGGGCCCCGGCCCCCGGCCCCACGGCCCCCGGCCCCACGGCCCCCGGTGTCAGTCAGGATATTAAAGTATTAAAGTCAGGATTGCACTCTGAAGTCAAATCTGCACATCTGCTGCAGCGCTCGGCTTCCGGCCCAGAATTGACTCTCCTCTTTAGAGCTGATTACATTCCTCCTCCCCCCCCCTCTCCCTCTCTCTTTCCCTCTCACTACGTGCACTCTGCGTCCATCCGTCCCCCTTCTCCGTGGAGCTATTAGCCCCGTTACCAAGCGTCTCACACTTCACTCCATATGTTTCATCCGTATGCTCAGCTGGTAATACCACGTAATACCACGCCGACCGGGTCAATGAGAAGTCTCCGCCCCCTCTCCTAAGAAGAGGCTCTCCCGCCTCTCCCCGTCGAGCCGGTGAATAACGGGAACGCTCCCGGCTCCTCGGGCTGTCTGGACACATTACCGGCAGAACGCTTCAGCCGGAGATCAACATGAACCCCGGCGAGGGCCGGGCTATCGGTATGCAATATGAGGCTTTAATTAGTTGTAAATCTCTTGCAGCTGAGTGCAGGAAAACCAGCGCTCCACAGAAGACACGCGCTCCGTGTCGGTGTCTCGGCGTCCAGATCGGGGGGTTCTAAGCGGGACACGTCCCCTGAAAGCTGGAAACCTGGAGATTAATCTGAGATGCAGCTCGGCACTTGGCGTTACTTTAGTTTTTATGCCTCTGAATCTTTTTTTCATGAATTTAACACAAACATCCACTTGGAGTCAAGGATGAGCGATTTAGAATTTGGTGGTCAAAGGTCACGTGACCTCACCGAACACGTTCCTTTGGTCGTAATGACTCGAGAATTCAGATACTAGTTGTCACGATGTCACACATTAAGATAAGAGGCGTTCCAGTTGGAGGTAGAACTCTGTAATAAACATTGTTTGGTGTTCATTAGCCGTTTAAGCACCGAGCTATTTTTAGGCCTCTGCTCCGAAAATAACACACCCAAACTAAAAAGGCTATATCTCTGCAACCACCAGGGCTATTCTAATCGTTTTTACATTTTTACCTTTATAGAAATATATATATTTTATTCAGATGTGTACATATCAGTAGATTTGTTTATGTTAAGGAGTAAATTAAGTTGGCACACCGAAAGAATATAAGATAAGATTTCAAGTCTGTGAAAAACCTTCCAGGATGATCCTCTTCATGGAAGGAGGCAGTGGAGAGGTTTAAAACTCTCACAATGTTGTCGGACACGAAGACAGACATCTCCGTGCTCGGTTGTGTTCCGTCATCGTGTTGACACCATGTGAATGTAACCATGGGTTACCACTCAGGAAGTGATGCAAACATGTAGAACTACATCCCGAGACCTTGAAGAGCTCCAGAGATGAAGCCCACGCTGAGACGTGGTCCGGAGGCCTCGAGGCGTTAGACGGCGACCTCGTCTGTGAGGGAAACCCCTCAGAAACCAAGGAAAAGGAACGCCATACGTCCTCTAAACCTCGTTTTGTTCATTGGAGACGTAGACGTCCAAACAGGTCGGGTTGTTCAGGTAACGACCTGGATAGAAGACCTTGGACCCTCCGGGGGTCCAGAGCGTTAGCGCTGACCTGGGACCCGTCTGCAGGAGGAGAACCTCGCAGACCACTCTCATGAGGGGGAGACGGGTCAGCCGTGGGAGAGAGGGGCGCTTCATTTACATACCGGGGACAACAGTGAGCAGCTCTAATGCTCTCCGTTCATGAGGGAGGGAGGGAGGGAGGGAGGGAGGGAGGGAGGGGGAGGGAGGGAGGGAGGGAGGGAGGGAGGGAGGGAGGGAGGTGATGCTGTCACTGGGCTGCCATTATATGCTCAAAACAACCCACACAGTTGATTTCCGAGTCAAAGAAGAGACATTATTAATATGCTCCTTTGAAATGAGCCTCAGAAAAAGAAGAAATAGCATATACATATAATCAACCATAATCAGCAATATTAAAAGAATAAAAGGCTTGCAATATTTCAGTTGATTTGTAATGAATCCAGAATGCATGACATTTTTGTTTTGCATTACAGAAAATAAAGAACTTTATCACAATATTCTAATTTTCTGAGACAGTCCTGTATGTATGTATATATATATATATATATCCACAGTATCTTTCTCTCTCTCTTATATATATATAATTCAGTTTTTTTCCTGTGGACATGAACGCATCACAATGGTTTCTATTGCCGGACCTTATCCGGCGCTTAGCCAAGAGATTAGCGTTGTTTATTCTCTCTTCTTTTTTTCTCTTTTGGTGTAAAGGTCTTCTTTAAAAACAAAAAAAAGGGTTTTAGAGAGGGAGGGAGGGAGGGAGGGAGGGAGGGAGGGAGGGAGGGAGGGAGGGGAAATAGGAGATGAATTCATCCGTGTGTAAACGGGGTCCTTCGGTCAATAAGCACCTTTGGGAAAAGGTATTTTTTCTTTCCTTCGGCCGGCGACTCACCGCCACCGGACCGCCAGGGTCCAGCCGCTCGCTACGGACTCGGGTTTTATCGGCCTGGAGTCTAGTTGTGGCCGACAGCAGCTTGAGTGTGGGTGGTGTGGGGCGTGTGTGTGGAAGGAGGGCTTAACACAGACAGAATACAAATACAGGAGTGTGGATTCACTGAGCGTTGATTTGGATTTGGGCGACTTCAGCGTCGCCGTCTGCAAACCGGCAGATTATCACACGGGCATCTTTCTTTTTGTTACCTCCCAGGTAATTATTGTTGCAGTCGACTGGATCCTGTCTTTAGTCTCCACAGGGGGGGGGGGTCCAGTCGCAAGGTATTGAGTTGGGGGGTCTGCCAGTAATTAAAACCACTGACTGGCCCTGTAGTGTGTTTGTGTGTGTGCGTGTGTGTACGTGTGTGTGCGTGTGTGTGTGTGTGTTTGTATGTGTGTGTGTGTGTGTGTGAGTGTGTGTTTGTGTGTGGGTGGAGCCCGACTGCTCTCATTTGTTTTATGACATCGTTGAGCTTTTTTAGATTACATATTTTGCACATTCTATTTTTAAAGTTGGCAAAATAAAATGCGAGCTAGTGGGTGTTTCATCTGAATATTCAGAGGAGGACACACACACACACACACACACACACACACACACACACACACACACACACACGCCCCTGAGAGTGGAGTGCTTGCCCACCATTAACAACATGACAGGTGGAGTTGGCTTGACTGGCATGTTTATTGTTCTGTTGACTGGGCAGCGCTAATGGGGCCTCAGCTACATTTTCTCATAGACGTTTTTCCCAACCAGAGGAGTCGCCCCCTGGTGGTCAGTAAGACGCGTCAGCTTCAGGCCGCCCGGTTGTGACCTTGCTGCCGGTTTGTTTAGTATTTATAAATGATGAATAGAGCTTTCCTTTATTCCTTTTCGAGGACATTGATTATTTTTTTCTCAAGTAGGACCAAATCACTCTAAACTGGGTAATTAAAATACTGAATAGATTAACTGGAGTTTATGATGAATATGGCAGCAGTATTCTAATGTTTCACAGGAAGCAGAGACTCGGATGTTATAGTTTGTAGTTTGTAGGAAATACTCAGACAAAAGAAGGATTAGGTCATCAAAGAACCAAGGCTCCCATCTCCCACAGGTTCTTAAAGGGACAGTGTGTGGGATCTAGTGGCATCTAGTGGCCAGGTTGCGAATTGCCTCCTCCCATTGCCAAGCAGCTATGAGAACCCCGGTGGAAACCCCGGTCCTAATGAAAACAGAGTTATGGATCTTATGATCCATTTTTACTCAATTCTTCAAAATGCTACACTAGCTAATTTTTTTAAGCCGCTAAAATTGCGTTTTTCTTAAAGGCCCAAATTGCTCTGTAGTAAATTAATTTCTAAATCATTATAAGAGAAAATAATTTACAAATGAAACATGTGCTACAATGTACAATATCTGTCAACAGCAATTTGTGAAATTTATTTCCAACGTCCGACGTGATTAGCGGCGCTCGTCTCGATGTACCAACCCCCGCTAATAGCCGCATAACGGCGGTGGATGGAAACGGGCGTCTGCGATCCTTCCTGCCACACACACACACACACACACACACACACACACACACAGATACGCACAGTGCATTAACTCAACATCACTTCAGGACTGCGTGCGGCCACCGACACTCGAGTCGCCGTCTCCCGTAGCCGGTGATTTACGGTCGGGCGCCGCTAATCGTCGGCAGCGTCAGTGTTGGCCCATTAGTGCTAATGCCCCCGCTGATAAAAAAATAATAAGAAAAGACAAGGAGGGGAGGACCGGGTGCTATTGATGAGCTAAGGTAAAGAGACTGATGTGGAACCAGGTGACCTGATGGTGACTCACCTGCAGGCTTTATTTAATTTTTTAAATCCACATTTTGAAGCAATGTTCCTTTTTTTTCTTGGAGGGACTTTATCGGATCATTTAAAGAGAAGCATTGACTCCGTTTACACTCATATAAGGATGGAGAACAGACGGCCCACTAGAGGAGGTCTCTGGTCTCTGGTCTCTGAGTCATTACTGTGAACTTGATGTGTGGAGCACTTTCTAGGGGCGTGGCTATATTACAACGTAAACATAGTCGTGTAAACATAGACCTGTGCATTCTGTATATGTAGGCAGATTATAACACATTATTTAAATAATACAAAATATATTTTATTGTGTTACAACTATAAGAATAACATCATACATACAAAGTATAACAAGAGGAAGGATGCCAAATTCCCTGGACGGGGATTTTAGGTCAACAGAAATGTATTTCAACGAAAGTGGATATATTTGAGAACACCTTTTAAGGCGAGCGTAGAGTGAGCTCTCCTCCGGTCCGATGTCCTCTCCACGCGGGGCGGTAGCTGCGTGTTCATCCGTGTACAGATGTGTGACATGTGTCTCCACGGCCTTTTAAAAAAAAACAAATGTTCCCCCATAAATGTCTCCCACCTGGTCCCCGGCCTGCAGCTTTTACACACAGTATACATTCGGTTTGCAGACGTGCCAAAATCCCCCCCCCCCCCTCTCCCCCCAGTGAGTAAACAAGATGGAAGCCGTCGCTTCAGCCGCCCGTGTTTCAAATAGAGAGCTGGAGGAAGATGACAGCCCCTTAGTGCTGCTCTTATACATTCATTAACATTAAGATGGTGGATCCCGGACCTGCTTAAGTAAGCATTTATCCCCGGGCTGTTTTCGGCTTCCCCCGGCTCTCTCTCCCTCTCTCTCTCTCTCTCTCTCTCTCTCTCTGCAAATTTGCAACCCAGCTTTTCGTCAGCACTTACAAAAGGAAAGCACTTTTTCTTGTTCTACTTTTCCTGATGCTCGTCCAAGAAATCCGTCGACGGGGGCCTTTGAAGAGAGAGAGAGGGAGTGAGAGAGTATATAGTGTGTGTCTGTGTGTGTGTGTGTGTGTGTGTGTGTGTGCTTTGCATTTCTCCATTTCCCGCCTGTTTCCCAAAGACTATTACTCTAACTTTTCATCCATATCCAGTTGACAGAACAAAGACATTTCATTAAGGCTATCTCTGCGCCCGGGCCTGCTTAATGAAACGCCCACTGCTCCTAGTGTGTGCGTGTGTGTGTGTGTGTGTGTATGTGTGTGTGTGTGCGTGTGTGTGTGTGTGTGTCTTTTTGGCTATTATTGGGGAGTTGGGGAGTCGTCGCCTGTACTTTTGTTGTCGTGGTGTAGTCCGTGAAATGGAGATATTTCCCTGTCTCGCGTGCGTTCATATGAGGCGCTCTGATGCCCCCCCCCCCCCCCCCCCTGATGTCGCTCTCTTTAATGAGGCGACATCAGGGGGGGGGAGAAACCTGCAGAGAAACCTTCGATGAGGAAGTGTTTAACGAAGACCAGGCCGATGGACCAGAACCCCCCCCCCCCATCCCCACCCTCCGCGTGCCCTTCCCACCCCCACATCACATCCTCCCTGTCCGACGTCTACGCAAAGCCCCCGCCGTACATCCCTGTCCACTTCTACAGCTTTCTAACAATAAAAGAATAACTAAAGTGAAATGTAGGGGTGCCTCGGAGCTCTGGGAGGGGGAGGCTGGTGGTGTCTGAACGTTATTGACAAGCGGCGCTTGTGCCCGTGTCAGCCGGTGAGCGATGTCCCACGCCCGCCGTCGTAATCTATCAGCGGATAATAATTATGTGTGTGTTTACAGCGAGGGCGCCGCGGGGGTCGAGCGGGTCGATGCGCCCGCGCTTCGATTTCCCGCTCGGCTCATGGATTTCCCGTCATTTTCATGAAGACTTTTGCGTCGGCGGAGGTCTTCCCCCCTCCCCCCGATGAAATGGATTACTTCGCAACTCAACGCCGGCGTTTAACGGGAACCGATCCCTTCTGTAGGGTCTCTTTTTTTGGGGGCAACTGTAGGAGTCCCGGGATTGTGTTGAACGTCATGCGTTGGCAGGTTGAGTTTGGTGCAACATCCCACTATGAAGGGTTTGTTTCCATCGGTCCGGTGCCAGATGAGTGGTGTGTGGATGGTTACCAATGTGATCCGTAGCCAATCGGTATGCGGCGGATACGTTACATTACATGTCATTTAGCTGACGCTTTTATCCAAAGCGACTTCCAATCCTGTTACATTCATACACCGTTTTGCTCAAGAACACATTGACTAGGGCGGGGATTGAACCTCCAACCCCCCGATTGAAGGATGACCTGCTATCCACTGACCCATAGCCGGTCTGATACGTTACGCCAAGCTCGCCCCAAATTCCGCCGAGCCCCCGTACGACTGGACGAGATTCTTTACGAGTGTCCGGGACCTCACATCTCAGTCCCAGGCCGCTACTGACGTGAATGAATGGTGGTGTTGTGACTCGGAAAGCCGGCCTAATGGACCGCGTGGTGCCCGAGGTGGAGTTGGAAGGCCCTTCTCGTAAAACAACAGGATTTACTCTTTCTCAGCGGGTCGACACAAATGTCTTTCCACTCGGGATGAAGTCAAAGCATTTACAGCTCCGGGGGAAAACTCACACCTCCGGCCCCATCACCAAGCAAAGCTCCTTTTTTTGTTGTACTTTTGTTATTGCTGTGGGACTATAAGGTATGCCATAACTTAAGTCTCCTCTGTTTCTGTCCTGGACCCATTCGTCATCGTCCAGTCAGCGAAGGATCAAGTCTGGACGCTCATTTCCAAACGTAACGGCCGTTGCCGTGACCATACGGATGAGATCATCTTCAGTTCCTTTGAATCAAGGCCTCTACTCAGCGAGTCTGGATGAATAATAATGGCGGCTTTAGGGTCTTCACACGTCTTTATGTGCCATGCAAGGCCCCCGTTGAGCCATTTTAGTGGATAAAAGAACATGTAGAGGAGTTATTATATTTGTAATAGTGCCACATTACGCCTGTTATTCATGCCTTCAGTGATGCTTCATGTTTTTTATAGTTCAACATATGCGGCATGTATTTTTCCAACATTTATGAGCACAACAAATGCAATTTACCGTTTTCTTTCTGTATTTCTTTATACTGTAGCTTTGTGTCACGATGCCTGCAATTACATTTCTCTCTACTTCTAGGCTTCATTGTGCCGTTTCCACAGGGATGCAGGACACAGAGAGAAAACAATAATTATTGCAGGAAGCTTCATGGAAAAAATCCATCTTCTCACACCTGCAGCAGCCACCATGGCTCGGCGGCTTCCTGACTCGGCGCTCCTGAACTTATCCCGTGACGTGGCGCTTTCTCTCCACAGAGCAAAAAAATGTGGGGCCCTCGGGCTCCAAAATCCGCAAATTTGCATATGAAATAAAAAAAGAAGAAGAAAGTAATTAATTAATTCAAGTCGTCTCAATATCTCGGCGGGAGCTCGATCCCAGTGGCTCATCTCTGTGTCGTGCTGTGTGTGTGTGTGTGTGTGTGGGGGGGGGATGCAGATAAGCTGTAGCCTCCCGGTCCTGGTTGAAGGGAATGTGATTCTCGGCGCCGGCGGCCAAGTCTTACATAAGAGAGCACGCCCGGCTGAGAGGCCCATCCCCCGTCCTCTGAGCCCATTGCTGCTGCTCTCACTTCTGTGAGGCCTCCTCGGTTCAGACGGAGGGCTTTTTATTTGTTTGTTTATTCATTTCAATCCGATTTGTGCCCACCGGCACGTCGTGCCGACGCGGTTTTGGAGATGGACGGTACGACGGGCGTGACCGGAGCCCGCGAGGGTCAAAGTTAAACGACGCTGCCGTTACCTGATGTCTTCATGTTTTCTTCTCCTCTCCTTCTTTAATAACCATTTGAACAGTGTTTGTTTATACCCGTCAGTTGTGAATATATCTCCCAGCTTGTGACCTAACCTCTCTGCAGCCAATGAAAAGGTTTCCACGGTGACGTGTCTTTGTACACTTGATTTAAATCTCAGGCTCAACTTCCATTTTCTTTGACTAATGACTATAATGTGGATTTCTTCTGTTCTTATCCAGCTGTCGCTCAGAGGGAGCTTTGTTCCCCCCCCCACCCCCCCATACAAAATGACATCTCTAGGACGTTATGCAACCCAACAGCATGACCCACAGCCCTCTCAGCCTCACTAACCGATCACACCTTTCTGTGGCAGTCGAACCTTTCACCACTAGTGTAGTTCCTAAGTATCGGTGAGGAGGAGTGGAAGGAGTCCACGCGTCACACATCCTGAATTTCTGAATTCCTTTATACTGAGCATGTGTGTGTGAGGTTTATTTTTTCTTTCTCACTGTATGAGAGTATGTGCCAAAGCAGAGCAGAACCAGGTATTCTGCCCGCCCACGTAAAAGAATAACGGCTTTTATCACACCAGAAAAAAGTAATTAGGTACAATGATGATACACCATGGGAGGAATCCTGTGAGAGATGATTATACTTTTTAGAAATACTTACGGATAGCCCCCAAGAGTTATTCTATCAGACCTACCCGCTAATTGCATTTGTCCCTCTGTGAGTCCGGCACACTCTGGGATTTGAAAGAAGAAGAAAAGGAGAACAAAAAATAATTTGACGAAGCTGCACAACTCTCTGCCCGTCGCTCCGGGCGACCTCTCGGTGGGAACGCCCCCCCCACACACCCACACACCCACACACACACACACACACACACACACACACACACACACACACATATCTCCTGGTGACGCTCGTGATTTTGAAAGCACCCTCACACTCTCTCTCTCTCTCTCTCTCTCCCTCTCCCCGTCCCTCTGTGTGTGTGTTGCAGTGCCGTCGTTCTGGGGGCTGGTGAACTCGGCCTGGAACCTGTGCTCGGTGGGGAAGAGGCAGTCGCCGGTGAACATCGAGACCAGCCACATGATCTTTGACCCCTTCCTCCAACCCATACGGCTGAACACGGGCGGACACAAGGTAGGCCCGACTCAAAGAGAGCTCACTCTGAGAGCTCACTCTGAGAGCTCACTCTGAGAGCTCACTCTGAGAGCTCACTCTGAGAGCTCACTCTTCGTTGACTCTTGTCTGTGCTCCGGTGCCGGTCGCGCACATTGTCTCTTCCCTCTGCCGGTGTGGTACGCCGCCGTGCGTCCCCCGGATCGATTCTCCTGGCGCTGCTGCTGTTGGTCCACAACGTGAGCCCATTTGTCCCAATGTGAGCACTCGGCTGGAGATGAAGCACTAAAAACGGTTCCCTTACTCGGAGGTTGCGTTTCCGGTCCGTAGAAGAAAAAGCCTCGGCTTCACCCGTTTGCAGCAGAAACAGCCGACAGCGGCTTAGTCATCGTGTTGTTTGTTATTTCCTCCCGTGCACCGAGGACGCCGCCGCGCATCAGGATTCCTCTCCGTCCCCGCGCCATATGATGGCAGCTAATTGCACAGCCCTCACAGATGGGCTGCTCCCCAAAAGTGCACAGTTGCATCGGTAAGATTAATGTTATGATTAGCTTATGTTTACGTGCCAGCAGACAGTACGGGGAGGTTATCCTCCGGCGGTCGCTCAGCATACGCATTGCAGTTCACCGCCGAGCCTTAGTAATAGGCTCGCGTCCCATATCTGGTCGTTTGACCGCGTTTTTGTACTCGGGACTTCCTGTTTGGAGGATTTTAGTCCTGTAGAATCAGCTGCTTTCCATTTCTACTTCAAATGAAAATGTGTTTCATAATTTGCTTCAGCAGCTCCGTCTAAGACTCCAGTGTGAGAGCGGCTACCCACGCAGTGTGTCCACAGAGACAGAGTCCAACACCGGGGGACGAGTCCAACGCCACAGATCTGGAAGGAAAGAGAAAATAAATGCTTCTGGTTGAATCCGTGGGAGATTTGCCTCCTTGAGACGGTCCTCGCTGGAACGTTTGGTCATCTCGGAGGACATGTGGGAGGAGGTCTCCTTAACGAGGGACGTCTAGCCATCACTTTAGTAATATCTGTCCTCTCTACAAAGCAACAGAAGTCATGTGGTGTTGTTATTCTATCAGAATGCACAGGCTGTGTGCGAACCACCCAAAAAGATTGTCTTCCAGGCATGTCTTTGTTTGAGGTTGTTTGAAAGCCACCAAGCAGTTTTCTGGAACGGCAGCTAGATTCTCCCCCCTACACCCCCCCACCACACACAACTTTTCCGGGCTTCGGGTAATGCGTTTGTGTCCAGACCACGGTGGACGGGACCAATCGGCGTCCTGCGAGGCGCTACTGGCAGTACGATGGACCGACTGGCCGGTGATGGATGGCTGTTGACAGATGGCTCATCCAATCACCAGCCAAGCAATTTTATGAATGCGCCTTTTCTTTTTTCTCTTCTCCAAAAACGGAGGTGTCTCAGATGGTTCAGTTCCAGAGACCACCGGTCGGGTCATGTTAACCCGAGCTGGGCTTTGGAGTCCAGGTGTACAACTTGTACCCGACACAATCAAATACACGGCGAGGAACGCGGGTTATAAACTCAGGAAGGCGAGAGCGATGGTATGATCCATTCTTGGCCGGATGGACGTATCGCAATTGGTTTAATGAGAGAAGAAGTTGGATCCTTTTGGACCTGTTGGTCCCTTTCCCAGGACCTCTTCCAATAGGCAGCCGTTGGTGCTCTTTAGCCACCTTAGGGCCGTGTGCAAAGGAAGTTTCTTTGGGATATTAATTACCCTCTCCCCTAATGCCAAATGAGCTCCTTCACAGCCATGCTAGACCTGTTATGTACGGTACTTTTGATTGAATTAGACCCGCCCTCTGATTGGCTAGTGCTCTTCACAGAATGTACTGCTGCTGAACCCGATTGGTGGACGGCTTGCAGAATACTGATCTCCTTACATTAGGACCCGGTAGAGTGCTCTCATGTAATTACTGCTCTAAAGTCGTTATTCACACAGCCAGTAGGGGTCTCAAAGGTAAACACGTGTTCTTGTTTTGCCCATTTTCACAATTAACAACAGCAAAACAAAATTCTCTCTCTAGTCCCGAAGCCATCCAACCCCGCCATCCCCAAAACACCACCAGCAACACAAACCGAGTCCAACTTCCTCATTTATCTCTGAGAGAAAGTTTCCGGAAGCCAAAAGCCTTTCTTTTTTTTTTTTTTTGGGGGGGGGGGGGGGGGGGGCTCTCTAGCATTATCCCTCCCCTCTCTCTTTCTCTCTCTCTCTCTCTCTCTCTCTCGCTGCAGTGGCCTAAATGTAATCTGTTGTGTCTCCATCTCTCTGAGCACCTGAGCTGTCAGCCGGGCGAACACGGAGCTCGGCTTCACCTTGTCAGTGCTGATCCGTCCTCGCTCTGTCTCTGGCTGCTTGGCAGCCACTCAGCCTTGGACCAACACGCCACGGAGACCCCGGTAAAGAGCCGCCGCCGCCACGGCTCAGCTCGCCACCTCAACACGGGCAGAGCTTAAGCCCACTTCCTGCCCCGGAGGAGAGGCAAAGGGAAAGATTAGCCTCCTGACGAGCTCCTCTTTCAATAGATGTGTGTGTGCCGCCCCGTCTTGTGGCTAATGACTAGTTAAAGAGAATTATTTAATTGAATAATTTTAATTAATGACAGAGGGAGACGATTGACTGAAGGAATCACAGTTATGAAAAAAGGCATCGTTAATTAAATATTTACTCTGCTGTGGATGAGCTGCAATCAATTCAAGAGATTTTAATACATTTAATCACTTAGTCTGGGAGGTTAAATAAAAAAGTGGGGGGGAGATATTTGTGAGTTTTTCCTGCCCATTTATGAATGCTTATAAAACAGGGTTGGATGCTTTTTGTTTGTTACTTAACTTGCAGGGAATCTATTAGCGTCGCGGAGTCGATGGCGTTCCTCACATCTGTGGGGGGTCTGTGTATGTGTGTGTGTGTGTGTGGGGGGGGGGGTGCTCGCTGCTTTTGTTCTCAGCTGCCTTCTGAAGTCGGGATGGGAGCGTTTACGTAAAGTGGCGATATTTAGCGCCGACGTCTCGTTAAACAGCGTTTGCGAAGTTCAGCAAAGTGTCGCGCCTTCGAAAGCTTTAATCTTGTTTTTATTATGGTTTGCTAAACAAGCTCCGAGATGCGGTGACAATCTTTGTGATCTGTGTGTGTGTGTGTGTGTGTGTGTGTGTGTGTGTGTGTGTGTGTGTGTTTGTGTGTGTGGGTGTGTTATTGGCAGCCCTGAAACAGGCTTAATTGCAATGAGTGTTAGGTAGAACAACAAACAGCGGGCTCTTGGATGGCAGCTGTACTTTCACTCTGGAGGGAACGACCACATCCTCTGGTTTGCCCAGCTGGCCGGCCAATCGGATACCAGCCAGCGGGCCAACCGGTCACTATAGCGCTCTCTCTCTCTCTCTCTCCGCCCGTGGCTTTAATAGTGTGTGTTTAATAGCAGGTGTGTGCTATCAGGTCCTGCTGCTTAGTGTTGGGTGGTTTCCAGGTTGGCACGCTGCAGATGTTCAGGTAGCTGAAGGGATCCGCCATGCACTCCTGGACCAATAGATAATGGTCCTTTGGAGGCAAATTACTGGAGCAGATGCAACCTGTGTCCACTAGGGTTATAACTAGGTTATTGTCATTTTAAGACCACTTTATGCCGCGATACAATAGAATGATAATATATTATCATATTAATGCAAGTAAAACACTTTCAAAGAGTAACGAAATTATTGAAATTGCAATCTAAAAAAGGAAGTGTTAATGCAATACCAGAAACAATAAATGAAATGGACTCAATGAAGTTTTATAATGGTCGGGAGGAAGCTGCTGTTTATTTTGGTATGTTTCCTAAAATGTAAAATAAAAAAAAGTTCATGTCTAATATATGAGATGATATAATATAACGTATCGAGGTTGTGTCCCATATATTGTACGATAAGTGAATAACGTAAAAAATTATCACAGTCGTGGATAACGTACAAATTAGCATTTAGTCAATATGTATATATATAGTCTATTACTATACATATATATATATATATATATATATATGGTGTAATTATTATCCGCTGATAGATGGTGTATGATATGGCATCTTTTTATAGTCAATACATATACATATATATATATATATATATATATATATATATATATATATATATATATATTCACTATATATAAATGTATATATATAGTGAATGTATACCTATTTAGTCTATATATATATTGACTATATATATTGTCTCTTTATCTATATATCTATATATATATATATATTTGTATATACTGAATAAATAAACATATATTTAATCGTAAAAAAGTAATTATTGTAAAATAAAAAATAGATGTGAAGTCGCTAACGTAAACCTTATCGTGGTCAGGTCCATTCATCGTTTGATAAATGGATTATCGTAAACAATATACACACATATGGAATAACATGCGTCGTCGCTCTGATGAAGGTGGCGGATGCGACGCAACGTGTGAATATTCAATTATGCAAATTGCCGACTTCAAATTAATCAGACACGGTTTTGGGGTCTGCTGGAGCTGCGAGGTCGACGCAGGGGAGCCCCGCCCTCTGAAAAAATGACACAATAAAAAATGCAATTACCGCCATCTGACCGAGGCGGCGCATCACTCTTAATTGACACTCTTAATTAAGGCTTGAAATCCATTACAAACCACTCAGCAGAGGGACGAGAAGAAAGGGGGGACGGGGGACGGGGGACGGGGGGAGTATATGAGGCTTGGGTCACGGCGACCCAGATGGCCTCAAAAAAAAGATTTTCTCTTGGCTCCCTTTTTATTTTATTTCAAACAAGCGAACATTGCGATCGCAAAAAGGGAAGTTGTTTTTCTATTTGCTTTCCCCTCGCAGCTTAAAGGGCGTCAGAAGCGGAGTCAGAGATATCTCCACGACGACGCCTCAGCCAGCAGCTGGTTGGAGACAGATGGTTGTTTAAACGCTTCCTTTTGGGAGCGTACGCTAAATGAGAAAGGTAATTACTCAGATTGATTGTACATAAATCCCATGGCCACGTCAGAATGACGTCCAAACTCACCATGTACCGGAGCTTCACCATGTACCGGAGCTTCACCGTGTACCGGAGCTTTACCGTGTACCGGAGCTCCAGGAGACTTGTGACCTTGTTCTATCATCTCTCCCAAACCTTTGAAGGCAAATTGCTTTTCTCTTGATCTCAAAGGCTCTTTGAAAAATATATATTTTTTTAAAAACTGGAGAGCGTCTGGACGGGATGCACAAATAAACTCTATTAAAAAGCACAACTATACAATGGCACAACAGGCCCGACGGTGTCACGCAGGAGTGATGTCATCGCCTGGTGAGGCCCACAGGTGTGACATTGGTGGCGAGTAATTTAATGTGTTCTTGAAAACACGATGCATTGGGATGTCATGATTCATGTGTTTACTCCCAACATGAGCTTTACCTCTTGCACTAACACACTATGTTTATGTCATGTGCTCTGTATGCTCTGTATGCTCTGTATGCTCTGTATGCTCTGTATGCACTGTATGCTCTGTATACTCTGTATGCTCTACACCTGCTGCCTTCAGAACAGGTATTATAAACCCTCACACTGAACACATGAATATTGAAAAACACCTCACACATGTATCTATGTATAAATCCCACACACACACATATATATTATATTATATGTATAGGATATGTATATACATATAGAATTTATATTATAAATATAAATACATATTTAATGTATATATATACGTGTATGTATATATATATATATATATATATATATATATATACACGCCCTAGTTACTACAGTGCCATTGTTACATGACCACCTTCAGTCATAATAGTGCCACACTTTGTGAGGCTTTTCTATGTTTTTAGATGTTAAGCTGTTTGATCCGTCAAACATTTGCAAATGTTTTTGTTTTTCGGAGCCATAAAGGTTTAAATCAGAGACCTGCGGCACAAAGCTGTTATGGCGTTACACAATTCAAGACGATTACTTCTCATGAAAGGTAGCAGATGTTTGTTTTATATATTGATGCCTTTTGCCATGAAATGTTGTCTTAAATATGAATTGGTTGTGCTTGTCGGGGGTCAGTGTTATGAGCCAAGCTTCTTCATAGCAGGAGATCAATAAACTACAGATATCAACACATTTTAAAGAATTCATTGTACAGACATTGCAATTTGTATTAGTTTAAACAAACAGCAGCTTGTGTTTGTTATTAGAGAGCCTTCTGACTCAAATGTATTTATTTGCTTTGAGCTTTTCAATATATTTTTTTTTTGCGCTAATATAGCCGGATAAAAGTTTGAAACCACATGTTGTCGGAAACAACATCTCAGGGCGCGATCACAGCTGCTGTGATCGCGCCCTGAGATGTTGTTTCCGCTTCAAAAACGTCTTGGCAAAAACGAGCCGGTCTAAACAGTGCGGTGCGCCTGTGGAGCGTTTACGTCCGCAACCGGGCGATAAAACTTGATTTACTAAATTAATTCAAGCAGACGGGAACAATCTCCAAAAAGCGGAGGTTTTGGGTTCACGATATAGAAAAAAGAAAGAAGGACAGAGTACGGCGTATAGCACCATCTATAACAGTTACACTTCCGACTGAGCAGGAATCAGTTGGAGTCGTGTTTCCATTTAAAGTTATAAAGCGTAATAATTAGCGCTACTATGAGTGCCTCGTCGGGAAAATTGGAAGGAAAGCTCACCTCCTGCTTAATCCGATTGGCCGCTTTGGGCCTCTTGCTTGCTCTGATTGGCTGCTTTGGCCGAGTGGCATTGATGAGCGGTTGAGAATAATTTTACTTTTAATTGCACCTAAATAACATGAGAAAAACATGCTGCGCTCCATTTAAAAGACATTAATGGATTAGCTAGCGATGTGTCACGGCTGGTGTGATCGAGCCCTTAACTGTTAAAGATGTTCTGCCCCAGACCCCATTAGAGCGCCCCACGACCTCGTAAATGCATCTTTTGCCCATATACGCACTTGTTCTGAAAGCGATCCCTGATACAGTCCATCAGGTTTGTTTTGTTGTTTATCGTCCGTCTATTTCTGGAGCATCACACGGCGCGTCGCTCCTTCCTACGGTGAAGCGCACCGCAGAGGACACTTTGGATTCTGCACGCCGTCCTGTAACGTTCATGAGGTCCCATTCTTTTCTAATTATTACACTCCACCGATTTGACACATACAAGTCTGCTCAGGCGTCACGGTTGGTGCAACTCAGCCCGTGAACATGGTTGCGTAATGGATCCCGTGGCTCGGGAAGAGCTTTGGTGAAAGACTATTCCACAGATTTGGCATTGCTCTCACATCGGACCCCCGAATTAATTTTGTGATTACATTCGATCCTTAGATCCGATATCTTTGGTGTGTCTGTAAACGGTCACTGTGGCACAAACTAGGCTGTTAAATTTGGAAAGCACGGGGTGCAGCGGATAGTAAAGCTCTCGGATCGGATCAGTCACAGAGCAAATACAACTTTAAGAAATCCCTGATCACATTTAATAATAATTTAAGTTATATAGCGCTTTTTTAGGTACTCAAAGACACCTTACATGTTACATTCACCGTAGACTCATCATTGAAAGAGCTCTGAAGTCAGAGAAAACCGTCAAAAAACATATTCTAAATGTTATGCTTTTACTTTGTGATTGTCATCTATAGCGATTAATTTCTTCATGACACAAGTGAAATGATCAGGAATTAAAAGATGTGCTTTTTATGGGTTCAAACAATTCTTCTCAATAGTAGTTTTAATGGTTAATTATAAGCTGCTTGCTATTTGTTGTTCTCTAATGTCTATTTATGTTCCATTCAAGTTCATCAGAAAAACTACATTTTACGAGATTCCTTGTGAACACATCATGTTAATATACCTTGAATTTACTTTTGCCCTGTACACATATTTGACTGAACAGCGCCTGAACTCTAAATCAGACTATACTGTCTGAGGAAGATAAGTAACATGTTAAGCTAAGATAACCTGGTTACATTCTGGCTAACTCCCAACGTTAGCTAAAAGCCTACATTGTATTCTCTGAATTCTCATTCACTTCTATGTCTCCTTTTCATAGTCATATAGTTACAGTCATCATCATTTCTGTCAGACTCTTTCGACACGCGCTATATCAAAGGATAAAAATAGAAGAGAACGTTTTATTTGGACATTAATTTTTATAAAACACATAATGCCATATTTTACTGAACAGTCAGATTTGATTTAAGAACCTTTGACTCTGTTACACTCATTCTTCTGGTGCCTACATTACCCACAATGCAACATTGTCATCGACAGTTCCATTGGAGAGGTGTTTTATGCGCGTATGAGCTAACGTAGCCTCGAGCCGCTACTCTCCAGACGACAGGAAGAGGTCTCGCTGTTTAGCATTTTCAAACTATAACTCATTCGTAAGCTGACTCGGGGGATGTTACTGAATTTTATTTATCAAATTGATTTTATTATGCGTCTCAAAACTTCTTCTGGAGCTACAAAGGCCTTTTACAACCACATATGTGATTGTAAATAAACAGACGTGTAGAATCAGTGGAGTTTCCCTGTAAAGCTGAGAAAACTACGCCAGAAATTCTGCTTCATAAACTTAATGAAGTTTAAAAGATGTTGGCGTTTACCAGGAGGGTCTCAACAAAATCGGCTGTTGGTTGCATGATGGGAAATGTAGTGTCTTTGGACCTCGACTCACACTGAGGACTACATCTCAGCTTGTGTTGCATCGATTTTAATCAAATTTTCTTTTTTGTTGCCAACTTTAAGAAAGTACAATACTAAATCACTAAATTTCCCCTTCAATCCAAGTAACCTGTCTGCATGTTTTTTTTTTCTCCGTAACGAGCCGTTCTGCTTGTAAGATGTTAAGCCGTGTCTGCAGGAACCTCAGAAGTTTCTTTTGTGCTTCTTGTAATTTTAATCACTAATCCTCTCCGTGCTTAGTAATTTTTTATGGTCCTGTATATGACCTAAATGTTACAGCCTCATTCAACATAGGGGCTGTGACACCTTTAGTGGGCCTCTTCCACGCTTGTAATTTCAATCTACACGTCTTCCACCACTTATCTCTCACGCATCACAGCTCACTCGTATATGACCGTCAACGGGATGAGAGTTCCACCTGCTCCATCCCTCCTCTCCTCCACCGGCTTGCTCCTTATTTTTTTCTTTTTCCCATAATCCTGTATTTCTCATTTCTCCATAGTTTTGGGAGTTTCCTCGGACACCCATGATGGCATAATAATGGTCCTGTTTGTATGGACGTGGTGTTTCAGGAGAGATGTGATGTGTCGGGAGGGATGCATAATGGGGCGTGATTTTTACCCAATGGCACAGTTCTGTTCCTCCGTATTTGTGAGGGGGCCTTAAAATGACGATGGGTCAGTGGGTAGCAGGTCCGTCTATCAATCAGGGGTCGGCGGTTCAATCCCCGCCCTAGTCGATGTGTCCTTGAGCAAGACACTTCACCCTGAGTTGCTCAGTTGCTCCCTGTAGCTGTGTCTACAGTGTATGAATGTAACAGGATTGTAAGTCGCTTTGGATAAAAGCGTCAGCTAATTGTAATGTAAAGAACACAGCACTTAGCCTCAGAGCCCAGACGCATCACTGTTTGTGGAGAAGGTGGGATGCTGGAAAGAAGAGAAAAAATGCTGTTTTCTTCTTGTAGCCGGCTAGAATACATTTATTATATATATATATATATATATATATATATATATATATATGTATATATAATAATAGATATAGATGTTTTGTATAATACATATATATTATATTATATATATATATATATATATTATTATAATATATATATAAAAAGTTGGAATCTTTCCCAGTCGCCAAAGATCTTGAGCAAGATCATCTTCTCCCGACCCAGATTCCGGGCCCCAGGAAACGGCGTTTAAAGCCATAGTCTACCGAGGAGGTGACGTCGCTTCTGGCAACGCCGCCGGAGCTGCAGGGGTGCACTTAAGGGAGTGGAACGTTGCCGGAAGAGAATTAAATATGAACACCGCCGTACCGCTCAAAATAATGACACAATGAAATAGCGACGTGTCATTCGTACAGCTCTTACAGGCAATGTACACGCGGTAATTGTGGTGTTCACCTCGACTCGTGAGCAACATTTAATGGGACATTCTTGTTCCAAGCTTGAGGCTTACGTGTGGGGCTCCATAGGATTGAAAAGGTTGACTGCTTTCACTGTAAACACTCACTCAGAAAAGCTCTTGAACCCTTCATCACCTGTAGTCACTCTTTGCGTTGCAAACTCTTTTCAGAAAAGTAATTGGAAACGAGGAGACTGTCGAACAGACCACAAGGATTTATCAAACATCCTTTTTTTCCAGTGTTCCAATCTTGTAAAAATTATAATATAGGTATATGTTTGTATGCAGGCACGTGCACAGACATTTGGGGGGCAGGTGCTCAAACCCCAAAAGAGGGCATTGCCAAAAAGAAATTCTGACAGAGTTGAAGCATAAGCAGCATTACACTGATGATGCAATACATCCTTTGCCTGCGTTTCCTCTGGGCAACATCAGACTGCTAGCTTACATTTTCTTTATAAATAAAGATCAATTATTATATGGCAACAACAGTACAAGCATTCTGATTGGCTAATGGGTCGTCATGCCAGCCACGTATCGCCCTCCTCGCCGGTCTGATACGGATCCATATTGCCCTCTGACATTTTCAAAATGACCGACATTGATAGACATCAACAGCCAAGAGGAAATTCAGAAGCAGCGAAGATGTGTTATTGAAAGTGAGGGGACAAACACCGCCATGACCTGTCTGATGGTCAGAGGAGGAGGTAGTGGCGCGAGGAGCACTGCGCGAGCACCAAGTGAAGGGGGAGGGGAGGGGGGGGGGGGGGGGGCTCGTGAGCGCCGTGGAGCACGTCGTGGAGAAATTCTCACAAGAACTCAAATGAATGCCCCGTCGGATATCAAAACACATTTGTGGGGGGTTGATGACAGAGTAACTTTTATTCTTAAATCCTGATGAATGAAAAAAACAATGTCTCCAGCAGAAAGGGCCCTTTACTGATCCAGGGCAACAGGGCTGGTGCTTCACCACCACTAGGGCTCTACCTGTGCACGTGCCTGTGTGTGTGGGGTGTGTATGGGGTGTGAAAGGAATCCACAATGCCCGCTGCGGTTGCGTCTGCCGGAGTTCTACCACGACTCAAATGCCCCTTGCCTCTACCAATGGACGTCCACTTCGTCCTTAAGTACGTTTTTTACTCTCTCGTCACCCAACCTACCTGACTACGAGCCCTTTGCCGTGCGCATTTAGTTCAATATGTATTTGGCTAAACGCTGCAGGAAGTGACCTCCAGCGGCCTCTGGAACGGACCCTTCCAGAGCCTGTTCTGCTAAACGTCGCTGCTTTCTTATCTTTTTTCTTTTTCTGGCCATTTCGTGGCCTTTACAGGTCGAGCAAATCGACACCGGGCCTCGATTAGGATGTAGATAACTGCTGCACTAATCAGCTCCTCTCTGTCTCTCTCTCTCTCCCTCCTCCACCCTCTCCCTCCATCGCCTATTCTCTCTAATGATGGCCAATGTGAACTCTCCCCTCCCCCCCCCCCCCCCCACCCCTTTCATTTGAGCTCCGGCTATTATGGCTCAGAGTGAGTTAATGACCAGCCAATGGAGGAGGAGAGCGGTATGAATCATGGGCCGGGCTCGGATGATCGTCCGGCTCCCCTCGTCTAGACGTAACCTTTCCGCCTCCATCGGCTCGTCCTGAACGTTAGCCCAAGCCTGTGAGCGCCTGGCGGTTTCCCACCTGTCATCGAATGTATTTCTGGCCCATCAAGGAACGTTTAACAGGACGGTCCGGAAATATGTTACGCTGCCTCAGGAATATCGGGGAAACAATGAGTATGGTGAACTAGGATGTGCAGTATTTTGACCCCCAGCTGTATACGAAGGGTTGTTTTACAGATAAACATGTTTATACATTCAATCCTGCTGTTGAAAGTGACAGCTGAAATATAAGCAATATATTATTTTAACACCCTTCATTATTCCACACAGCTGTTGTTGGGAACCATCGGTGTTGTCAGTCAAAGCCTCGAGGTTCAGATAATACTTTTTAGTCGTAGACTTGTGGGTAAGAAGTGGACGTGGTCATCGTGATGTCACGAGAAGCCTCCATTTTTTTGTTTTTTCCATTGACATCTTGGATTGTGGCCGTCACCATGTTCTTGTGTTTTTTTTTGCAACCAATAAACCATATTTGGGTTGCGGAGGAGTAATGTAGAGACGGCTCTGGTAGCAGGAAATCCTGGCCTAAAGCGTCCCCCACTTTAAGGTCTGTTTGACTCTAAATGACCATCATGTACTAAATGATGACATCATACTGTATTACATTACATTACATTACATGTCATTTGCAGACGCTTTTATCCAAAGCGACTTACAATAAGTGCATTGTATGTATAGAAGAAGACTTCAAACTAGAGATGAGACATAAACTCATGTTTACAATGTTTACTGAGGGAATACATCAAGAGAGAAGTAGTCACTATATAGACTTCTATACAACCAGACTTCATTTTGCGATCAGAGGCGTCGCCCTCTGCTGGTCAGGAGAGAGAATTGTCTTCACTCGACAAACCCAGAGGTTTGAGAACTTTGATGGAGGTCGGTACAAACCAGTCCCAAAGCGTTACGCTAAACTTGTGACGTTCACTTGAATATAAGGAGTCATCAAAGGTGGCATTAAACCGAGGTTTGGAGATGTGGGTTTCTTCATCCCGCGCTTGCAGCCGAGCGTGGAGCAGACTTCCGATATAGCCGAGGGTCTGGCCCGTCTAGGAGGGCCGCACTCGCTCCCATCACCAAGGACCTTTAGAGCTGAATCTAATACTCACCGCCCAATGCATGTGTGTGTGTGTGTGTGTGTGTGTGTGAAGGAATCCTGCACACCCCAAATGTAGCCCGCCAGCTCTCCATCTCCGGGCCGGGGAGGTGAAGGACGGGGTCGGGGGAAGGAGCGAGGGGCCTCGGGCGGACGTGATCCCACTGCTAATGGCGGCCGGGCACAATCATGTCTGGAATCCATAGTCCTGCTCCCCACCCCCCCCCCCCACCCCCGCACACACACACACACACACACACCACCACCACCACCACCATCCCATAACTCCTTTTCTTTGGCACAATGACATCCTTTGTGACTTTCCGTCTCGGCTTTCTGGGGACAAAAAAACGTCTGGACATTCATCTTGACCTTTCTTCCCCAAACCTCATGAAAGTGCAATATTAAATCACTGGATTATATCCTCAGGTTGGACCAGGGCTCCAAATGACGGGAAATCATTGGATACCTGAAGTATGAAGTTAATCTTGTCTTTTTCTGTCAAATGTTGTATTTGATATCTTGTTTGTCAAATGTTTGGGTTGATGTCAATTGAATGGCATCGTGATTATAAAGTTTATTATCTAACTATTATTTACCTTATGTAATATACAGTTCTTGATTGTACTGTATACAAAAGTCTTATAAATGCTTAAAATTGGGAGATGGATCCAACAAACATTAATCTATCATTTTGTGGTTTTAATCATCGTGGGAGGGCTTCTTTCTTCCCGTTTTTGAGCATCAAAAAATGACCTTTGACCCCGTTAGCGCCTAAGTTGTCAGAAAAGAAGAATGGAGGATACAAAGGTCATGTGACGTTATTGAAAGCACCAGATCAGCTAAATGCACATTTTAGCCGGTTGATTTAAGATGTTTTTTTTGAAAGGTGATGTATTTCATACCCAGCTGCCCGACGTGCGGCGCCGTGGCGTCTCTCCCACAGCGCTGCTTCCCGTGTTATAATTTGAGATCATCGCCCCCCCCACCGGTGTGAGTCGACTTATTTTCATCATGAAATCTGCATTTTGTTTTTTGACAACTGTTTCGGTGACCTTCTCTTTCTTTGTTATCGGCTGATTTTTGAGGAGAGGCAACTTTTAAAATTATTATTATTCTTTTTTTTTTTTAAAGCAGCAGGTGTTTCATAAACGCTAAAAAATGAAATGTCACGAGTATGAGCCGCACTCCACCTCGCCATGCCTTTCCAAAATGACACACACCCGTGGTGTGTGTGCACGGTGTGTACATAGTGCGTGTGCACAGTGTGTGTGTACGGTGTGTGTGCACGGTGTGTGTGCACGGTGTGTGTGCACGAAGAGGTGTGCACGGTGCGTGTGTGTGATGCCCTGCCAGCAGAGAAGCACATGGGCAGCAGGTGATCAGGCAAGTGACACCCAGAGGAACTTGTTGGGTTCTCTCTCTCTCTCTCTTCCCCTCTCTCTCTCTCTCTGTCTCTCTCCCTCTCTCTCTCCACCCCTCTCTCTCTCTCGCTCTCTCTGCACAATATCCAGAGCGTATCGCCGCCTGCCAAACTCAGAAACGTTGTCGTGCACGTATATCAGTAATGACAAATGGAGGACAGGAAGCTGTTCCCTCCTTCTGTCCTCCCCCCCCCGCACACACACACACACACCTCCTTCAGACGTCTAATCTCCTGCAACAAAACCCCTTTTTTAAGTTTCCACCTGCAGATTTCTCCCTTACACATTTGAAGTCTTCTGCTCTTACAAAATGGATACCTCGTTCTCTGAGAGGCAAACAAGCTCCGAGAAGATGAAGAAGAAGATGAAGATGAAGAAGAAGAAGAAGAAGAAGAAGAAGAAGAAGAAGAAGAAGAAGAAGAAGAAGCTGTTTTTTTTCTGTTCTTGCAACATCTTACATGTGAGAAAAAAGCTAAATCTATTATTGGCCCAATGCCGACATTAACCCCGCGCACAATGCACACGTGCAGCTGCTCATGCCGAGTGTCAGAGCGCATCCAGCCCCCCCACCAGGGGGCGCTCCCCCATCCTCCATGTTTGTGGAGTTCTGCCCTCAATAATAAAGACACTAGATCCCTTGGCCTTGGAATACGGCGAGTTCTGTCTTTGTGGGCGGGGCCAATGCAATCCTCCTCCGATAGCACACGGGTCCATGCGTCTGGTTTGTCATGTGATCTTTGGTTTGACGGAAGTGGAAGTGGTGGAAACCAGTGAATTTAGAATTGAGATGTCGGCCCGCTGGTCACTTCCCAGAATGCCACGGTGCGCGGTGTTCCTGGTCCAGATTCCTCCGTGGTGATCATTTATTCACTCCACGAACCGACTGAGAGAGATGAGCAAACACATCATCATCATCATCATCATCATCATCATCATCATCATCATCATCATCATCATCATCATCATCATCATCATCATCCGTCGTGGCCATTTTGGAGAAAAGACCGCGCTCGTCATCATAACCGCCGTGTGCTCAGTAATAAGTGACACCGGTGCTGTGTTGGGACCAGGTTTCGACCTTATTGGACCCGATCGAGGACGAAGAACAGACTCATCCTCGGGTTTTGCTCGCAGCCAATCACATGTGAGCGTTGCGGCCAGACCGGCGGCGCATTGTGACACAGTCCGGCGTGAGGAAAACAAGTAAATGCGATGTTACGGACTATTGATATTAATAATGCTTTGTCAAATTAATAATCACAACAAGGTATAAGGCCTTTCATGATTGCTTATGATTAGCAGTATCTGCTAACTTCCTCCATAATCATGTGTTATACTGGTTATGTTGAGGTTTAGGAGGTTTGGCTAAAGTATCATCAGTCATGTAACTAACGACTATAACTTTGATTGAGGGTGTTATTCGTGGCTCAGTTTGCCGACAGCGCCGTGTGACGATGCCGGTGAAGCTCAAACTGGAGCACTGAGCTTCTGGTACGACCTGTTTATCAAATTAATACATGCCACAGTGTATTATTCATGCGTGGATTTTAATGAATCATAAAGTATGACTATAACCTTCAGTATTTATGAGTGCTCATTACTGCGATTGCACAGTGCTATAAGCATGTTATAACGCATCTTTATAAAATATAGACCTTTCTGCTCCGGCCCTAATTAGATCAAACCGAAAGGGGTGTGTGTGCGTGTGTGTGTGTGTGTGTGTGTGTCAGATGAGAAGGCTGCACCTGGTGTACCGCAGGACGATGCCACGGCACCAGAAGGGGCTCTGCTCTCATGGATCTGTAATGGGAATTTCTCGGTGATATAAAATATAAAACTCAATAACACACGCAGATGACTGGAGTCCTTCGGCACTGCATCCGTCCTCGTCTTCGTTACGCCACCTCGACACTTACGCAGCGTTGACTTGGAGGTCGTGTAATTTAAGAAAAGGGATGAAGTGTGTGTCGCAAGACGAGTGTTTGCATATTATAAATATTCAAAAGGGACATTTTTACAGCCACAGTTCAGTCCACCTGTGAACCAGTTGCATAATGTCTCCTCTGGCTCCGGAGGAAGCGTTTCAAAGGACGGGGCCGAGGGCGACGCAGCATCTTGTTATTTACAATTACAGTTTCTTCTACCGTATCGTGTCTTTCCTACCGATTCACGGCATTAGAAGACAAGATGGCACCAGTTTTAGTTGAAATGTTCACACAAACAGGACATGAGTCATATCGGCATGTTAAAAAAATAATAATAATTGGAGCGGCCCGACAGCCTGAGGGTCGCCACAGCGACGCAACAGGAAATCAGGAAGTTAGGGAACGGCAATATTTATTTTTCATGAATGTTTGGACAATAAATTATCCTGGAACCACCAAGATGCATTATGGGAAGTGACGGCTCCAGTGGTTTTCGGAGCTCAACCCATACCTCCTCAAGGTGGAAGTGAGAAACTTCACCCTGTGGATTGAGGAGCCCGTAGAGTCCTTCACTGTTCACTCGATTCTAAATTCAAGTCTTTTATTGTTCTTTTGGGGTTGCTAAGAAGAGACGCGCAGAAAGCTCCCGCAGCGAGCCAGACTCATGTTGAGTTTGATAGTTACCAGACAAAAGGTCCGACGCGTCAGTCTTACTTCAGCTGCTGGCCCCACGCTGCTGTAGCTGCAGACTGTGGCCGGCTTCCAAATTCCCGATTTCTGCTAATTTATCACGTAAACATCACGTGCCGCTCCGCCAAAAGGCCTCTCCGATGGCCGGCGTGGTTAGAAGCTCGCTGGGTGTTTGTTGAAGGCGAGCTTGTTTGCCCCTCCCCCCTCCGCTCTGCAGCGCGGCGCTAATGAGAGAGAGGCGCGGTGGCTTCGGCTAAGAAGGCAAATTGCGGGGGGGTGACGGGGACTCTAGAGGTTCGGGGTTAAAGATGTGGGTGGGGAGGTGTAGAAAGGTCCTCCACAAAAGGTCACGCACACCTCCGCAGCCAATCGTAAGTACCCAGGAGTTACGTAACACGGTTCATCCAGAAAACCAACGCTCGGATCGGCAACTGAAAGCTCGGGAAGAAGCACACACACAGCCTCCGATCGATACTGTGAGTGTTTGTGTGTGTGTGTGTGTGTGTGTGTGTGTGTACCGAGTATCCCATTAGCGCTCCGACTACCCGAGGTCCGACCCCTTCGACCTCCCGCCCCTCTCTGCCGCTCCCCGTCCCGTTAACCTCTTCGGCTGCTGACCTCGCCGCTAACGAGCGATCTCACGGGCGCTAGCGGCGTGACGTGCGCTCCTCGCCAGAGGGCCAGAGGGCGTCGTGGCCGCGGGCAACTCCGAGCCACGTTTCAGCGCTTCACTTTTTGATTTTAATAAGTTCAACCGCTCTGAAGCACTCGCACCGACAAGTGCAGTTCCACGTGGTCGGAAGGTATTTAAGTTAAAGATATTCCGGCTCGGCTGAAGGTCCCGTTGTTCCCCTCAGATCTTTATTCCTGTCATGGAGGAAACGGCTTCTGAAGATTCACGAAGAGTCTTAAGAACCTGGGGTCGGATTCGATACCGTCTGTGGTGAAATGAGTTTTTAGTTTGTGGGACAGTGATGTAGCCACATAACTTTACATGACTTAAAAATAACAAAACACAACCAGCCGTGTCCTGAGTAACGGTCCCGTGTGACTCAGGCGCTCTGAGAGGATGAATACCACAGAGGAAAAACAATCTGGCATTTTAACACTCAATGTGCTACAAATAAAGCCTAAACAGTCAGATTGCCGTTTACAGTCCAAAAATGTTTGTTTGAAATCGTCTAAAAACTAGCGTATCAATTCTTTTGGTAAAGACACTAAGGGCCGAGTGACCTTTGACCATCAATTTCCACCTGCAGTTTCAAATGCTAATGGCCTTTCCAAGGAGAAGAGCTCGGGAGTGAAAAGCACACGTTCGAGCTGATTAGCATCTCGCTCACAGGTGCCTGAGCGGCGCCGGCGGAGAGAGCGGCGCCCCGTCCCCCTTTTCATTTGTCACACTTAATTCAAACCTTGAGAAGAGCTCGGTGGAAACCCTCCTCTCACTGCAGATTACAAGACTGATGACTGTAGTCAGGTCAAAATTAGCAAAACATCAGACTCCATTGGACTCCATTGGATTGCATTGGACTTTGGCCCCGCCCCCCTGGACCATCGCACCTCCGGCACCGCTTTAGTTGCAGAAGGAAGCGAGGGTTGTGAAACCTGCAATCCTTTCCGTGGTGATTATGAAACCCTTCCGAAGCCTCGGAGAATAATCTGGGGAGCAATTCATTTGGATTTACGTCTCCGTTGACCAGCGGTAGCTCCACCGGTGGCTCTTTGACGGCGCGAGTACATAAACAAGGTCACTCTCCCCTCAAACAGGACTAATCCTCTTTGCCTCGGCTTTCAACACTTTCCATAATAATTCACAATGTCATTAAAAAAAAAACTCTCTGTGCATCCGACCTTAAATGCGTGCTCGGAGATTTTTTTTTTTTTTAAACTCCAGATCTGATCAGGAGCCGAAATTAACAACAACTCGTTCCTCGCTTCTTCTTCTTCTTCTTTATTTTCTCACTCGCTCTTCCTTTTCGATCATCTACTTCCACACACTGTCACTGTTAATTGTTCCCCCTCTCCCCTCCCCCGACCGCCTGCCCACACTTGATTTCCACCTGATGTGATTAAAATGTAAAGCGCGCGGTGGACGGGGGCCGGCTCGTACGCCGGGCTCCTCCATCACTCCTTATTGCGCTGGGCCTCGGCTGTTTGCAGGCAGCACTGGGGGTGTGTGGGGAGGGGGGGGGGGTAAGATTGAATGCTTCTGTGGCTCGGCGTGCCATTTCTCTCTAATGCACGGCGGGTGCGAAGGCTATCGGGAGATTAATACCGGTTTGGGCTGTTTGTAACACCGACATTTATTCTCTCAAGTCCCGGCCGGAGGGACACTCCTTCATCGTCCGCCCGCGTGCCGCGCCCCGTTCACCCGTCGACTCTCCGCCGCCTTAGTCCATCCCCCCTCCTTCTCTTTTTCGTGTCCATGATTGCAGTCCTCCGATCTGATCCTCTTCCATTTTTTCGCCCCCTCCATCTCAAAGTCTTGCCGTTCTCCTCCGGGACCCTCGCGCGGCCCCCGATCTCTAGGAGGCAACGGAAAATCCGACAAGGATTAAATGATGCCGGCTGCCGGTCGTTCTCTGCAGGGTCTGCTGTCGTGATTTGGAATGGAGGGGGGGACGGGGACTCGAGGACTCGAGTGCTGTCAGCTCCCCGAGTCACGAGAGGCGTGGGGAATGAACCTGGTAACATAAAATAAAAAAATGTCCACCTCCTCTGAATAGGTAAACAGCATGGAGAGTTTTAATTCAGTCTGCTGAGCTCAGTCAGTCCGTCTGTAGAGGTGTCGGCCACATCAGAAGCGGGGGAATCGGTTCCGCACACAAACCTTCAGACTCCTTAACGTTTCATTCCCTCCCCCCCCCCCCAAGACTTATTTTTTTCTGCAGCGCAAGCATCCTAAAAATTGTATTTCCCCTCCCCGAAAAATGAATTTGGCGAAAGTTGAACGATACTATATATATATATATATATATATATATATATATATATATATATATATATATATATATTCTTCTTCTTTCTCCCGCCTCCCATGGTTTTCAATCTGTAGCCGTATTTCCCTGTGTGCTGATACGTGGGGTGGTTTCACCGTGGATAGCAGAGGCAGTAAATCGCTGGCAGTTTTCTCATCAATCAAAGTGTTTGGACCCTGCCAAGGAGGCACATGTTAACAGATTTCACAATAAACCTCACTCAATATTGCTTTGCACCCAGGGAAGGGAGTGTGTGTGTGTGTGTGTGTATGGGGGGGACACTCACACTAACGCTTCATTCTAAAGTTAAGAGGATGCCGAGTAAAGACGAGATACACGGTACAGTGTGGGGTCAGCGTGTGGATGACGGCTGTAAAGGGAATTCTTGAAGGCTTCTCCTTCTGGTTTGGATTGCTCCACATTCGTATGACTCTTTGGACAGAACCAGCTGCCAAATGAATCCCCCTCCTCCCCGACGCCTTCCAGATGTCAAACAAAGAGGGACGATCCGCCAATCAGGACCATCATTCCACAGCGATAGGCCTTGGACTCTTTGGTATGTGTTGGACCTTCTCTTTGAGAAGAGACTTTCCACTATCCTTCACACCTTTGGATCCTTTTTTCCTTTTAAGAGTTCAGACTCCACTTTGCCCGACTCGGCTCGCTCGGAGCAGAATGAACTCTTTTCTGGTCCTCTCTCGATATCGAGCAATTTCCAATGAAAGCAAAAAGAGCAACCCCGAATGGACTTGCAGGAATAACAAAGTGCCCGTGAACCGCTCACAATCGATTCTCCGGCGGAGACCATCGCAGCGAAGTGAGGGGGCGGGGCTGACGGGGTGACGAATAGAGGCTGGTGAAAATATGCGAGGACGACACTTCGGCCCCCACCTCGAGGTTAACCACGGCGGCGTACAGAAACATCCGCCCGATTGTTCCCCCAGCCGAATCCTTGCCCGCCTCCGAGATGGCGTGCGGATAATTGTGCGGCCGGTTCGGCTCAAGGGGAACGTCGTGCCGCAAGGACTTTGTTTCCATTGTCTCTCCAGTTTAGCTCCGACAGAGACTCCTGTTGTCCGAGCGTCTCTCCGCGGCCACTTTCTGGGCATCCTGTTATTCTCTCCGCCTTCATTTTCCCGTCTGCTTCTCCTTTTCGTGTCCTCCTCTTGTGTCACAGACGCCATGTGTTTTATGAAATACTCTAATTAACTAGGACAATCGACTTCACTTTTGCCGGGAGTTCTCTGGCGAGAGAGAGAGAGAGAGAGAGAGAGAGAGAGAACATGTCTTCAGAGGGATAATAATAATTTATACAAACACGGCTGAGGTTTCAACCATTTGTATTTACCCTTCATCCGGAGTGACTCGCAGTGAGTGGAGCTCTTAATTAGGAGAGCAGCTCCTGGTTTCTTTTGAGGCGTCGACTTCCCGTGGGACAAAACAACACACTTCAACCGGTAGCCATTAGACGCAATTACATTCACACGACATTTGACAATTCTCTCTGCTTTGAACAGACCCAGTGGGCAGTTGGGGGGTCATGCTGTAAAGTGGATCAATAAATGTGTACAAGAGGTCAAATTGTTATGTAAGCGATGTCATTTGTAGTGAATTATATGAATTACACTTTTTCAATGCGACCTTTGTGATTAAAAGTACTAGTCCAGAACTCAGCTGCGTCCATGCTTCTACACAACCTGATCAGATAGATGGATAAACTCATTTAATTGTCTTTATATTGTTCACAATAAAAGTCCTCCACTGTGTTGTCCTGCTTACTCTTCTTCCATCATAATGAAGAATAGCGCTAAGTCAATTCATTGATACTCACATGTTTCTATCAATTCCCCCGATTATTTAGTTAAAAGCTTTTATTTTGAAACAGCACCAGTTTATCCCCCCTGACGGTTTGTGCTTGTGTGTATCGTGTTTTTTTCCAAATAAACTCGCAATGTAGGTTTACTTAGTTTGCACTAAAGTACTTTAAAAAAAGTCCTTTGTGTTTGTTGGTTTAATATAGTATGTTTAAGTGAATTAAATATGCCTGTTTTATAAGTTCTAGTTAAGTAACTTAAATAATGAATCCTATATCATTTGCTCTGAGCATCTAGTATTAATGTGACGGGGCTTTGTATTTAATTAAAAGTCTGCTTCACCTCATACACACATCTTTTATCAAATATATATTGCTATGCGACGCCACAGATCAGCTAATGGCCTTATGTGAGCGACAGCGGCAGAAAGAACAAATAAAGAGAAAGGGCTCGCGGAGGTGGATGTAAAACACGTCTGTGGAGAACTGTGGAGAAGCGTAAACCATTGTGACGAAGGGAATTAGGACACGAGGCGGGCACGTCTGCTTCAAAGCACCAGGGGAACAAAGCCCGGGTTGGGTTGAAGGTAAGCAAGAGGAGGAGGAGGAGGATGAAGGGCGGGGGGTTGGCTCCGAGAGACGTTGTCCTTCACCTCCTCTCCACCGCCATAGGCCATCGCTCCAGCCGCCTTTGATCTCTCCCTCTCTCTCGCCGAACTCGATGACGTCGGCAAAAGATGCTCGCCGTAAAAAAAGAAGACATTCTTCTTTTTCCGAATACCTCCCTTTCATGTGCTCCAAAGACGACAGGTCAACCCCCTGCTGTTTTTAGGGTTAGGATTAACCCTCTAACCCTAAAGGTGCGTTCACTGCAAAAGCGTTGCCACTTTTTCGGCCGAGCAGATCCCATGAGCAAAGTCAACGTACAGACGCGAGTGGTTGCGATGGAAAACAACCCTCCTCTCAAATAGTGCCACTTTAAAATATAACAATAGCTAACCTAATAAATGTTAGTACGTATTTATTTTCATGCCGACAATTGTAGTCGATGGTTAAGGGAGTTAATGTTGCAACAAAGAAAGCTGAACAATTAGAGTGTCGAGGAGTAAATGGTTTTAGAGCCCAAATCGAATTTCCTTTTTTTAAACTACGTGAGCACGAAAAACTAAATAGTGGAAGCCGGCAACCTTGTGTGCTTTCACGTATCCAATTGTCCAAAGCAAGGAAACGCAATGGCCGCTTGACCACGATGACCGGGCTGCATCCAGCCCCGCTCTGCTCACCTCCTGAACCAGAAGGAGTCTAGGAGGTCTGGTTTAGGAGGTCTGGTTTTGCAGGTTGGGTTTTAGAGGTTGGGTTTTGGAGGGCTGTTTTAGAAGGTCGGGTTTAGGAGTTCTAGTTTTGGAGGTCTGGTTTTGGATGTCTGGTTTTGGAGTTCTGGTTTTGGATGTCTGGTTTTGGAGGTCTTGTTTTGGAGGTCTGGTTTTGGAGTTCTAGTTTTGGAGATCTGGTTTTGGAGGTCTGGTTTTGGAGGTCTGTTTTAGGAGGTCTGGTTTTGGAGGTCTGGTTTTGGAAGTCTGGTTTTGGAGGTCTGGTTTTGGAGGTCTGTTTTAGGAGGTCTGGTTTTGGAGGTCTGGTTTTGGAGGTCTAGTTTAGAAGATCTGTTTTAGGAGGTTGAGTTTTGGAGGTCTGGTTTTGGATGTCTGGTTTTGGAGGTCTGGTTTTGGAGGTCTGTTTTAGGAGGTCTGGTTTTGGAGGTCTGATTTTGGAGGTCTGGTTTTGGAGGTCTGGTTTTGGAGGTCTGGTTTAGAATATCTGTTTTAGGAGGTTGAGTTTTGGAGGTCTGGTTTTGGAGGTCTGGTCTGGCCCCACGGAGACCCGTGCGGGTGTTTCCACATCAAGCGTGTCGGTGACCTTGCAAAGATCGCGTTGACTAAATACAACTCTTCTCCCTTTCATCCAAACGCACGTCACAAGGCGAGCGCTCACCACCGCCGCCTCGCTGGTACGAGCCAACGGATCGAAGGTAACAGATATTTACGGATATGGACCCACTACTTGGGAGCCGGCTTTTGGAAACGTGAGAGCGGCACACTGTTGGCCCTCTCTCGGCGTATCTATTGTGTTTTGCTATTTATTGTTCTTGTAAAGTGACTTTCAGGTAACACAAGCTCGGGCCAGTCCTCTCAAACATCAGAGTGATGGATTGTGGGAACACGAGCTGGAGGACGCTTCCTCAGCGGTCCCTTTTAAGCTTTTTATCTCCAATTTGGTACTTGTGCCGCGCTCGATAATCAAAACAAGCCGTGAAAACATGTTTTATGTTTTTCGGCAGACGCATGAGTGATATCTGGTTCCGTGGCAACGGAGGCGAGTCAGTTTATGGACCTCTTGGGGATAAGAGATCAAATCAAATGAAGGTTTGGTTATCCGGCTAACGTCATTTGGATAAAGGGGTCTATGCCGCTCGAACATCGTCTTCTCACCTTGGAATCGGCTTCCTTTAGGGCGTGAAGGTTAGGTGTGTGTGTGTAGGTGTGTGTGTGTCTGGGCAGGGAAGGCTCTGTCTCCAGATGACATTTTGAGCTCTGATTGCGGATGGACCCCGTCGTCCTCACAGGGAACTCGACAAAGATGGAGTGGCGCTCACTGTGCCACGCGGACACTACTATCGCCACCTGTGTGTATGTGTGTGTATGGTATGTGTGTGTATGTGTGTGTACACGTGCGCATGTGTGACCTAGGTGCTGCAGGCATCCATTACCAATCTCGGGTGTGATTGAAGGGAGATCACGTCTAGGCTGTTTTATCCCCGCTGCCTTACCGCCCGCCTTAACCTCCTGAACCAGCGAGCCGGCCACAGCCTGGAGGGGATTGCGTCCCTCTCCGCATGGCGGCTCTAAGTAATAGAACGCACTGCAGCCGCCGGAGTCACGACAGTCTTGGAGTCAGCCGTGGAGGAAGCTCTACATAACTTAATATTGCTTTCAAAACACAACGACGAAACAGAGTTACACGTTCCTTTTGGTTACGTATGAGAGGACTTTGTGTTTGAGCTTATGGCTTTTCACTTCGGGAGAAACCTTCCGGATGAAGTCTATAGACGGACACATTTCAGCAAGGTCAGAACCGGACAGGGCCAACGGCAGATTTGGGTTTGACGACTCTCATTGACTGGGATTTGGCCTTTGGCACTTGGATATAAAATGCAGAGGCGGTGATGCCGGTCAAAGAATACTAAATGTTCTCCAGTTGCTCTGAGATTGTTCATAGCACAGACTGTAAGGAAGACGTGGACGTAGTTCGTCATTTTTGACTTGGCCAATGCTGTAATAATGTATAGATTTTTTTATAAATAACTTTTGTAAAAATTTAAATGCTCATTTGATATATATTTAAAAATCTCACACACCCTGGAGTGCCTTTACGTACCATCGGGTGAGAACCACTGCTCTAGACGACCAACATGTTGACCATGCCGTTGCATCCACCTGTCACTCAGAAGATAGTCCCGCCCTGAAGCACACCTTGCTTTAATGGTCTATTTGACTCTAAATGGGACCATCATTTACTAAATGAACATCATGCTATATTAAAGAAACTAGAGATTATAACCATACACTTGTGTTTGTTTACCTTGTTTACTGAGGTAACAAATAGTAGAAATATTCTCATAGACTTCTATACAATCTGACTTCGTTTTGCAACCAGACGAGTTTGCCTTGTGTTTCTTATTAAGATGTATATTATGGTAATGCAGCATGATTCATAACCTTTACTGCTAAATAAGAAATATCACCAGTATCTTTCTGTGGGATGGAGGAAGTGTACACGCTTTATTTTATTATATGAGATTCGTTATTCTATTATATTGCATATAGTGTTGTTTACCTTTTGGTTTTATTATAAAAGTCTCTCTTTGAAAGCAATATACCTGTATGTCTGGACTTGGCCGTTTTTAAATGATCTAAAAGCGGCTCACTTCATTTTTTTAGCAAACATTAATCAAACAGGAGCATATAGTGAACTTGTTGGGGACTATTTTCTGGGGTGTATGAATCCACATGTAGCGCCATTGTGGGTATTTGTGGCAGCAGGACGTTGTAAATGGGATTAAGTCCAAATAATCTATTGTGTGTGTGTTCATTGGATCTTTAGCGATTTTGTTTGAAATAAGACATTATCACTTTAGTTCATAAATCCCATGAATTTCATGAAGCTACACTACAGTGTATTTGTCGTTAGACATTAGACTTAATTCAGTCTCATGCACACATTTATCGTCTAACTGTGGTTCAAGTCGGTCTGCTTTCACACTGAAAATCTGTGGGTACATAAAACCCAAGTAGAGTGACTGACTTCAAAAGGACTCTAAAAGTACACCTACACAAGAAGCGGCTTACGCAACCGCAACTCCTCACTTATGTCCTCAAGAGTGCCACATACTCCCTAATTATCACGCACGCCTGTGAAAACACGGCTACGTGGTTTTTCGTTTCAATCTTTTTTTTGTTTCATCCCACGCTCTCAAGCCTCGGTGTCGCTTTTAAGCCTTGGCGTCGCCTTTTAAGCCTCGGCGTCCTGCTGGACTTCACATGCTGCCGAGTGAAGCGCGGCACGTGGCATACATGCAGTCGCTGTACATCATCATCCACACCCCCCGCCAGAGAAGGCGTCAGTGGGAACCGAACTGTGTTTACACACCGCTATGAAACGACTCAAACCCAGAGAATTACACTTTTATTGACCAGCAGTTGTCAAGCGATTGAGGCCTCGCTCCGTTTCAAGGTTGTGTTTCAACGCCTCAGAGCGGATGTACAATCATGGCTGAGGGGAGTGGGGGGGCGGATAACAGATACTCATTGACGGAGAGGATCAGCCAACCGGTCCTTAGGTCTACCTCCAGGGTCTTTGGTGTAAAAGTGTCACGGTTTGGGTTAAAATAAGTAAAAATAAATCTACATCCTGCTAAGGACCTGCACTGCGGCCTGCTGGGTGAACGTCTTGTGTTTGTTCCTCTACATTTCCCCTTTTCCCCAGTTTGGATGTTCTCTTCTCTTTCAACTCACGTTGGCTTCCCATCGTCCAGCTCCTTAAACACAAACATTTAATGTTTAAATTAACAAGAAAAACTCTATGCATTCTGTTAAGTTCTGCCTGGTATGAAATCCAACACTGTCGTTGGGTTTTAATGGGCTTTATAGGCCTAATATATGTATGTATATACTGTATTTGTTTTATATATATGTTGTATATGTATATATATGTAAAATGTATACAATGTATACATGTATATCCTATTTATTTTTTACTATATTTATAATTTTTTATTTGTTCCTAATATATATATATATATAACAATTTATGTCTAAATATGTATATTCTTTATTTATCTTGTTCTATCTATATATATATTTATATATATATATATATTAATATATAATGTATACATTGTATGTGCTTTATTTATGTTGTCCTATATATATGTATGTCGAAATATATATACATATATATAATGCATACAATGTATATTTTTTGTGTGACTCTGATTGAGTGTCCATGCCTTTGATTTATATATATATATATATATATATATATATATATATATATATACATATATATATATATATATATATATATATATGTATACATACATATGTATATGTATGTATATATATATATATGTATATATGTATGTATATATATACATATATATATATACATATATATATATATATATATATATATATATATGTATATATACTGATTTGCTGGTACACACACACTCAAGGTTCTTGTCAATACCGAAATGATTGCTGTAATGTTGCAGAGGGATACGGTTGATGCTCGGTGGCTGTGCAATTCAGTGCAACTCTTGTTATTCTGCAGCTCTGAAAGGAGCATTATGGCAAGAGGGAGAGATGGGAAAGTAATTAGCAGAGCATCTGCACTTAGACCTGCGAGAGGATGAGGTCTGTGTGCCTCCGCCTGCACACCCATGTGAAGTCTTTGTGTGCGCTCGCGGCACAAGGCCACCCACAACCTCGGAGTATGATTGGCAGCCTGAGAGAAACAAACACACACTCGGTACGATCAGAAACACTGTGCTCCGGGAGACGGCGGCCGCTCGGCTCGCCAAAGACGAGCCTGAGAAGCAACGTGAATACAAATATCTACGCCTCAAGCTTTGATCCGTGTTCCGTACTCTGATGATCTGATGAAGCTAACCCTTCAGAGAGTTCGCTTTATCGCCCACGGACCTCGAGAAAGGTGCACCGGTTGCTTAAACCCTACCACTTAGACCCCCTCAAACCACCCCCCGTGTGTGAGGCGGCGCCACATGATGCAACACTGAAGTCGGCGCCAGCGACGCAAAAGGTTGCACAGCGAATGGAGCTTGGTCAAAGACTTCTGGCAAATCGTTTCAACACAACTGGAGGGTTTGGTTCAAACCTCTGAACTCCGAGTTATTTTTTAATATATATATATATATATATATATACATGTATATATCAAATGCCGAGAAGGAGGATCCAGTGACAGACTCTTCTCTTCCAATTGAACAGCATCAACCATGAGGTTGTACATATTTCTGTAGATTTCTCCGCTGCAGGACCAATAAAGGATTATCTTCCCTAATCTTGTGTTAAAGAGGTTGTATGTTAGTGAAGCTGCAGCCCTCTTCAATAACTAATTGGGTAAATAATGGTGTGCGATGATGAACACACTTTCCAATGTGATTTAGATGAGTGGAGTTAAAAAGTAGATGGACGCTCTGGGTTGTCCCTAGCTAACGGTTAGCTCGCTCGCTAACGATTTGAGGGTCTTGTAGAAGTATTTACTCGTCTCCAACGGGTAAAGACGGACCGGAGTATTTCATTCTCATCCTTTGTTGGAATGGTACTAAAGCTACGATGGGGAACTTTCATTGGCGGTCCCTTGTGGACACACGCGGTATTGTTTCCCGTGAGCATCGCCGCCACAAATTCATTTAATGCATCTTTGATGAAATACAGGATGGAAGACAGAAAAACAAACACATTATTATTATTTGCGAGGTTCCATTCAAGAGATCAGTCTTGTTCCTTTTTCTTTTCTTTATTCGAGCGCCACTCTCTCAACGCCACCATCACTCACCGGGCGTCCCCCCCCCCCCCCGTACTGCAGATCGTCCGGGAGGGCCAGGTGTTATTGCATGCCACGGGGGCCTCTCGCCGCTGATGGATGGGTAAACGCTGCTCATACATCTCAACTTCCATCTAGCGTGCAGGTTTGGCACAGGACCGCCGACCGCCAGTGCCACTTTACGATAATGGCGGCTGCCAAAGAGAGACGGCCATGTGAGAACAGATAAAAGTGTGTTTGGAATTGAAGGGTATCAGGCTGGACTGATGGATGGATATCTAGCCGGGTCTATTCGGGTTTTTTATCTTTCATATATGAGAGCGACTTCAGATCTTTAACTTTTTTTTTCCGCCACTCCAAACTAATTGCGCTGTTGCGTCTCGGCCCTGCTTATGAATGTTTCATTTTTTTTCTCCAATTCCGTCTCCCTTTCTTTATCCGTCGTACATTTTTGTATGCACTTAATTGTTTGGGTACGCCCTGCACTTAAACCCACAGAGCCTCTCTACCTCGACGCCGTCTGATAATGAGGTAACTTATCACCTCTATGTAGAGGAGGCCTCTCGTCCAGGAAAAGACTGTTTTTAAAATTGCTTTTTTTTTTAGGCCTTGATAGCATTAATCCCTCAGTACAGTCATTTTAAAACATGCTCCGTCCGCTTTGGCAGAGTGCAAAACCCATTAAAAAAGTTGAGTTTCCCTGTAATGACAATATGAGCTCTCTCAGGCCGCCTCCCTTTCTCGTGTTGTCTCCGTATCACAAAGGCGTATTCCCCCCCCCCCCCCCCCCCATGCTGATGTTGGGATCATTAGAAAAAACCTTTGCTTTTATCTTCACAAATTAAAAATGACGTGTTTTGCTTAATTTGTAAATTATATCGGTGTAATTATCCTTTACTCTCCCCTTAAAATGAAAATACCCTCACCCTAGCCAAACAGTGCATTCTGCATGGAAACTTTCCTTATCTGGTGGAGCTGAATTGACTCCCCGCTAAGCCCCACGGCGTCTCGCTCTGGCCGTCTCGCTTCTTAAGGCGGCGCTGCACGTCTGCAGCTCGCAGTGATAACGGTAACACGTTTACAAATTCGTTGTCGTTTCTTAAAAATACAGACACGGACGAGAGCAATCTGCTTTCTCATTTCGACGGGCTAAAGAATGTCTGCCGTCGCCAGCGAGATCTCACGGGAACGTGACGCGACCGCCAACTCCGCGTTGGGATGGCGGCGCCTCGCAATGCGGTTATTGAGGTAACGAGTAGTAACCGGGAAACACACAAATATCTTCAAGAAACTATGGACTGTTGAGCAAAATCCAGAATTCCCCAACTGTTTTTACTCATGCTGTGATTCAAAGAATTATTATTCTTATTTTATATTGTTGTATATTGTCTGTCAGTGTTTTACGTCTGAAACTTTGTTTAATGTGCTACCGCTCGTCTTGGCCAGGACACTCTTGTAAATGAGATTTTCAATATCAATGAGGCATTTCCTGGTTTAATACATTTGTATTAAATAAATTACAAAATTCAAGTGCCCCTGAATGAAAATCAAGTATAGGAGAAAGAAACAAGATGAAGAAACAAATTGTGTGCCCTTGAGCCCTCGGACCACTCGTAGAAACAGAGTATTAATTAATGGAATAGTACATTTCATAATTGAGATTCGTTAACATTTGAATTTCCTTTGGCCCTTAAATATATAAGTAGCACCTGACAGGATCTGAACGCACTTAACCATGAAGCCACATTAATGCATTGGCAGTAATTCAGAGAGTTCCAGCTTTTAATGTCGTTCAGAGAAAAAGACTTCTCTCCTGAGGGAGATGAATGAAAAGCATGAGGCGTCGACATTATTTGATTAACGTGTGATGAAAACTGATCATTATCCATACCTGAGTCCGCCCCTCTTGCCACAGCACTCATCACTGCTACAAGGCAAACGGCGGTTTAGGAATAGTTGCGCAACCAGTGACAGAGTTACGTTCCCGCGCGACGAAACGTTTTTTTCCAAGGCATTTCCTCCTGAGAGAACTGTCGCAGTTCTTAACACGTTGTGCGTTCTTTAGCTACACAATCGCCTCTCATGTTCCATAAGAGACGGTGGTTCAGTGCAAAATAGGACAGTGGGTAAGTCTGGAGTACCCTGTACTCACGTAGAACCCCAAAGTTACGATTTGGAATATCTCTACTTCAGTGTCTTTGGCGCCACCTATGGCGATAAGTTGTATTTGCAGGTGTGTGTTTGATCTCCTTTCCGGTAGATCCAAGCAGTGAGCGCCACTTGAGATTTAAATGTTCATAGATCGGTTCATTCAGAAATTGATTTATCTCAGTGGTTTTGCTTCATTCAGTCTATAACACAATACAGAATGTCAGTGTCATAGTAATATGTTATGCTCATTTGGAAACTATCACTGATAAAGATGAACTTCAGTGTCAAATAAACCAATTAAATGGAAAAAAATATTGTAACTAGAATGGGCACTCGGTAGAGCGCATACCTTCGCATATCACAAGATTGAATTATGAACAATTTGTCACTAGTTTCACACAAATCGGATGCCAATTAACCGAGATATCGCAAATTTACGTTTTTCACCTTTTCGTGACCTTGACCTTGACCTTTGACCCAATCACTCCAAAAAACTAATCGATTGTTCCTTGGGTCATGACCAATCATCCCACCAAGTTTCATAAGAATCGGCTCAGTTTTGTCTGATTTAGACGAATAACGGCCGGACGGACGGATATATTCACAAATAAATACACACCGGCCAAAACATTACCTTCTGCATTTTCAATGCGAAGGTAATAATGTATAGTAATCCAAAGAATAGAGATGCCGATAGTTATTTCTTTTATCTAGAATTCTCTCGTTCACACTCTCGCTCACTGGAGACAGTCTCTAAGTTTCCTTTTATTTGCCTCAAGTAAAGCTAAATGTAAGCAGCTAACAACCGTAAACAACTACCGACACATCCTGTAACCGGACTGATGATGAGGATGGTATTGTTATGTTTCTTGGGGTTGAGATGTCAATTTTTTTTTTTACATAAGGCCTGAATTACAAACTTGCATTGTAAATGTGGACAGAGTCCGATGAGAGAAACCACTGAGGTAGTGCATTCTGGCAAGTGTAGGGATCCCCGTATATGAATTGGTGTGAATACTTGCTGCTGGTGAAACTTCTTTATTTTCTCTCTTTAGGTGAATAAACATGAATTAAAACTCGTTGACACACCGTGTCACCACCGTAAGAGCGTTAGCCTTATACGGGTCCATTAAAACTATTACACTTTAAATAAAATGTGCATCTGTCCATCCGTAGCAATACCGTCAAGTTTGCATTTCAACATAAAATAAAAATGTGCTTCCTTTTAACCTATCAAAATAAAAGTTGGATCTAACTATAGATTAAGTAGATTAAAATGTCTAGAAATTATTCAAACAATTCAATAAAAGGCAGATACAAAAACAGGCAACCAACACAAAACAATATATCTTTCATGGTGTTATTTGCATAGGGTCCATTGTATGTGGCAGCTTCTGCACACAAAAACATACAAAACTTTCAAAACTATAATTATTCCATTTCTCCGACAGGATGCATTGTGTGTGTCCAAAGCAGAGATGGGCGCTCCACTGAGTGCACTGCTCGAGTTTTATTTGTTGTTCTTACTTCTCTGACACACACACACAAACACACACACCCCTAATGTCCTCCTGTAACATGATCCACACACACACACACACACACACACACACACACACACACACACACACACACACACGAGTGCTCTCCGAATGACCGGAGGCCGACAAAGAGGGGTGAGACGCAAAGAGTTTCACAACTCACTTCCAGACGGGCTGAGTGATGGCCAGCGGGAGGGAATCGATAGCGGGAGGGGAGGCACTATCAAAGCTGTCCGCGGACCAACATCCCGTTACTGTCGACGGGTTTTAATCCATAAACGCTGGAATCCACCCCCACCCCACCCCCCACCCCACCCCGAACAAAGAGAGAGGCAGGATGCTCCATCTCTATCAGGGCTCGGCTTCTCAAAGGCCTCCTTCACCGTCAGGGGAGAGCTGCCTGGAATCAGACGGAAGGAACATTTGTTGTCCCGTGTCTACATATATAGATATATTATAAATCTGCAAAACAAAAAACAGAACGATCTATTTTGCCGACAGATGTCGTCTTGACTTTCGTTCATCTTGTGATCTTTGGTGTCTCTTGTTTTTGTTGGGGATGAATAGAAGAAATGCAGAATCATAACAGCCTCGAATAAACCGCATCGTGTGTAAACTTTAACTTAATTTTTTTTAATAGCTTCGACAACTTTATGATTGACGGGCCGATCTCCCATGGCAACACGCAGGAAGTAACTCGTGAGATTGGGTTTGATTTGACAACTGTGATTTGTCAAATAGATTCTGAACGAGTTCACAGGAAGTGGAGGGAGGCGTCTCCGAGGAAGACGTCTCCACCCAAATACAGCGGGAGTGAAATTGGGACACACACACACAGCAATGGGAATTCTTTTTAAATTACGCTTTACGATAAATATTTAGAAATAGTTCCTGAAACCGGAAATAATAGAATTACAAAATACTAAAATCAGGCGTCGAAAAGAATTGTTGAACATACATTTTATTTCTGCATCATAGAAAAAAAAAACACTCAACATAACTGGATAACTTCTAATACATGATGAATAAAGGTTCACATCAGGCAATATGGCATCTTCTATCCCAGTAGCTCCGCCCTGAAGCTGCTTCTTGTTCACTCTAAATGGGTCGTAAGTCACTTAATAAAAGACTTGAAACTAAATATTGAGACCATTAACCCATGTTTACAATGTTAATTGAGGGAATAAATCAAGAGAGGAGTAGAGTCATTTTCTCATCGACTTCTATACAACCAGACTTCTCTATACAGCGTAGAGAGTCGCCCCCTACTGGTTGAACCAGAGCGTTCATACCGAACACGTCAAACTGAAGCCGTATGTGGAGTAGATCAGATGAATGGTCCTCACAGTCTCCTGTGCGACTCTTGTGTGTGTGTGCGTGTGTGTGTGTGCCTGTGTGTGTGCAAGTTCATCTGATTTAGACATCCATTTGTGTGTGTGTGTGTGCTCACAGACAGTCAGGCTCATGTAATATTCAGCAGATACCCCCCCCCCCCTACACACACACACACACACACACACACACACACACACACACACACACACACACACACACACACATCTCGGGGCCCTTGGGTGCCATCGGTCTGCCCTGAGCTGGAATAGAGGTGTCTGCCCTCATCTCACCTAGTGACTGCCAAATGCCACAACCACTTCTCTCTCTCTCTCTCTCTCTCTCTCCCTCTCCCTTTCCTCATGACTCTTCTCTCTCTCTCCCCCCACGCCACTCGACCCCATCGTCTCTTCCTCCACCGGCCGGTTCTCCTCTCTTTCTTTCTCCCTCCTGTCTCCCTGTCTCGGTGGCATCGCCCCCTTTTTCTCCCCCCCCTCCCCCCTGTCAGGAAGTAGCCCGTCTCTCTCATTTTCTTCACTTGATCCCGCGGGAAATGAAAATGTTGCAGCCGCTGACATTATGTCACAGATCCAAGCGTAGAAATTTAACCCGGCTATGCTGGAAGAAAAAAATAAATCATAACCGGGGCTCCCGACTCCCGACTGCGTCGTTCACCTGTGCATCGGTCTCACTGCTCGCTGCACAGTGTGTGTGTGTGCATATGTGTGCGTGTGTGTGTGTGTGTGTGTGTGTGTGTGTGTCCTCGTGAGTTTTTTCAGTCCCACACTCCCTCTGCTGGTGGGGACTGAAAGGTTGGGTCTCACAGACCTCACACGTCTCACTGGTAATAAATATATATAAATATGTATGTATATTATAAATATAAAATGTAATGGTTATTATATGGAAAATAATATTTGCTGCCATCTTGACTGTCACGCGCCAGAGGGTCAATTGAGTACGATTCTACTATTTATTCGGGAAAGGAGCCCGACACGCCTCTATTCCATTTCTCTAGTTTGTCTTTATTTAATTTTGGATTACACAAAATAAATTGTATAATCGAAGTGTCCACAAACCGACCTGCACAGAGAAAACAACGCCTAGTAGTATTTTCTGAGCGGTTGTATAGAAGTCTATATAGTGACTCTACTTCTCTCTTGATGTCTTCCCTCAGTAAACATTGTAAACATGAGTTCATGTCTCTAGTTTCAAGTCTTCTTCTATACAGCATGATGTCATCATTTAGGACATTATGGTCATTTAGAGTCAAACAGAGCATAAAGCAGGGGACGCTTTAGGGGCGGGGCTACAAAGGGATTGACAGGTCTCTATACACCGTCTCTACGTCACTCCCACTTCCGTTCACTGGTTGCAAAAAGTCAAGATGGCGACGGCCTCAACGCCGAACTGGAGGCTTTGCACAGTTTGCAGAAGCAACCAATGGGCATCCAGTCTGGTCTGGATTCGAACTGGACCATTCCAACACAGGACGCTTTATGGCAGATCTGTGGGTTTTGGTTTTCTCTGATCATGCATAATGTTAAAATTAAAGATGATACACTATTTTGATGCACACATCTGGACGCTATGGCATCCCCTGGTACACGGCGTCTCCCTTACACGTTAAGCACTAACAGTTGAAATAAAAGGCTCTGGCTTGCTGCGACGTAACTCAGGGTTTTTATTATTTCCATTATTTTTGTTTTGTCTACATGACAACGAGGAAGAGAAAGGAGCTAATGGCGTGCGATCTCGCAACAGCTGCGGTTGCCAGTTTAATATCGGAGCAGACAAGGATGGGAGGGACGTGTCAAATGCAATGGGAGTTTCAAGTCAAGTGGGTAATGTTCCCACCAGCCTAGTGTGTGTGTTTGTTTCTGTGTGTGTGTGTGTGTGTGTGTGTGTGTGTGTGTGTGTGTGTGTGCGTGTGTGCGTGTGTGCGTGCGTGTAGAGGTGTCGGGCTCTGGCGGCGGATGGCGTGTGAGTTGAACATCTGGGCGTCTTTTTGAAGTACCCAGGTGGGAAGTGTAGCGACAGCTGCACCGCGTCCCTCCTCGCCTCTCGGAGAGACGAAGGGAAGCTTGACAAGCAGAAAGCCCCCCTTGATCTACAGCCCCTCCCCTTACACATACCCCCCCCCCCCCCCCCACATACACACACATACACACTCACTCACAGGACTGCCCATGCGGACCAGCTCCTACAGGTAGATAAACGCTGACATGTTCCCAGAGGAGCTCTTCCCCGTCAACAATGGTCGGGGAGAGGGAGCAGAAGCGAGCGTGTCAATGATGTCACTTCCTGTACCCTGGTGCCTTTTTAACAGGTGGTCCGACAGGTGGCTATGTTTTTAAAACATTTCGATCCAAATCACATATTAGAAGATACTGGAAAGCTACAGGGGAGGGGTTAGTTACGTTTACTCTGTCTTTCTTTACTTACTTTACGTACATTCACAGCTATGATGTTTATCCCAGTGGGTTTATTGGCTAAGCTTAACGGTCTAGGCCTCCATCGTAGTTTTCTTTGACTTTCTGATTTAAACTCGACAAATTCTTGTTTCCCCCTCCATGCAATTGCAATTTCTGTGGAATTAATTTCTTTACGGTGTCTAATCAATGGGCAGAGTGGAGACGACCATCAGATCAAAGGTTCCGTGGCGTCCAATAAACTGCATTTCTTTTCCAATCCTCTCTCGGAGACCCGAGGCCAGGAGGCCGGTCGCCGGTTATCTTACCGACGTGCGCTCCGCATTAATATTCAGGCCGTGACAAAAGGCAGCAATATTAAAAAAACATTTGCTACAGTTCATGCAAAGCAATAGTCTCGCATCCACAGGTTTGAGGAGTGTGTGTGCTAGCTGGATAACAGCTTTGTGACATAGCCCTCTGATACATATACTTATAAAAGAAGAAAGGAAAACATGTGCAAACTATTCAAAGAGGAAATTGCTTCAAATCCAACGCAGAGAACCCCAAGAAATCTCACAAAGTATTAAAATAAATGCGGCGCCACCAACAACGACTGAAAGAGGTCGAGGCTTTCTGGATGTTTTCATCTCCTCACGCACTTATCAGGTGCCCAGTTTTCTGTTTTTAAATACCCACATTTAAACTTCTGAATAACTTTCGGGCTGCTTTGACACACCTGCACTGCGAGACGCCATTATTCTCTAGGGACTTTCTGCTTTTGTTCGAAATGCAAGAAAAAAAACATGAAGACTAATCGCCAGTTTGTGTTTCAAACAGTCTCGTTTAATTTCTAGTGACCTGCTGATGGGAAATTATGAGGATCAATTCTTTAATTCAAAGGCGCTCAAAGGCTTCCTGCCGGCTCTCTTGGCATAACGCATACGATCGAATCGGTGAACAAGCAGACAAAGGGAACATTCCTACTATATCTTTGTGTATATATATATTGATATATAGTCCAGAGTGCCTTCACCTGATGTTTGCCATCAAAACATTGAGGGTCCAATCAGAAAAAAATGACTTATTATTTGTTCCATTTGATCAATCTTAGTCTTCATACTGAAAACTGGGAGATTTTTTCGCGTGACGAGATCCCATGAGCAAAGTCAACGTACAGACACTCGTGGTTGTGATAGATGCAACATTTTGGGAACCGGGCCTTCTCAAGCCCCTCCCCCAACGTGTCTCTTTACGTCTCCTGCGCCGCGAGCACCTCGGCGCTACTAATCTAATTTACCAATCAGCGCGGCGTAATTACGCCCTAAGATCTGCTCCGGTGAGCGAAATGGCTTCTGTTTTCTGCTCGAGTGGCGCCAATAGAGAGAGAGGGAGTGGTGGAGAGAGATAGAGAGAGGAAGAGGTGGAGAGATAGAGAGGTAGAGGGAGAGGTGGAGAGCGAAAGAGAGAATAATCAGGCCTTAGTTGTGTGCTTCTGCTAATTATGGGTGAGATTAACGATTATGCTGATACGCCTTGCTGCAGCCCGTGAGATACCTTCACTGGGGACGAGGAACTGGAGCGTTTCACGAGTACACAACGTGGATTCATACAATCCGCGTCCGCGAGGTCGAGCTTCTCTCCGGGGCCACCGTGGAACCAGGAAGCGGGAAAGCTCCCGATGAAACTCTTTAATTAGCCGCCGGTCCACCGCGCCACCCGTCTGGCTTTCACCTTCCGATCAAAAGCACAACGCACAACGGGAGACACGGCAGAACGAGACTAATGGAGGTCACATTGCGACAGTTATTCCTTTTGTGTCACACGGTTATTAAAACCGGATTTGAATTTGTCCTGATTTGCCTCGTTTCCAGGACAGAAAGGTTCAGATGAATCCCGTTGACACGTTGGACTCAAGTGTTTTGACCAAGGAGTTTGAGAGATCTCTTTCTTTACATAGCTTTGAAACCCGACCTGTGAGATGTTGTGTGAATCAGGCTGTGTGGGATGTATGGACAACCCCCGTCTGTAGAAACCTTCAGAAGACCCCGAGGGAGGATTCTGAAGGTTTATGGTTCAGTCGGCCTTGAAAGGTATGTTTAAGGAACCAATAAATATCACCATGAAAGTATGTCAATGTAATGTAGAAGTTATCCCCCAGTCTAATATAGGTTATTTTTGTATATCTTGACCCCCTGATATGATCTGTTGGTGGTCCTGACCCCCATGTTGAGAGCCACTGACAATTGTTTTCCTTAATCCACTAAATCTTCCAATGCAAATTGACAAAGTAGTAAAAAATAAACACTTAAAATGGGCATTGTGGATGTTTTCTTTCCACTCGTCTGAAAGAAGTTGTGCATGCCACGTAGCCCCCAGTAATGCCTCGCCTCGAACATCCCAGCGCCCTGGTGTTAGATCATGACCGTATACTCAGCCTCGGACCAATCCACAAAGGCATTGCCCTGAAGAGGGATAATCCGGTGCTGTATGCAATCACAGGTCAACTGTTATCTGATGTCGAGGCGGGCAGCCCTCCACATGACCTTAAACGGTTGAACACGCAAGGGATTAGGATGGAGCACATACATCTTTGCCAAAGGTCACGGTGCAAGAAAGAATGAGATTACAGAACTGAGCTCATGGAACCTCACTGTGAATTTATATGGGGTGTTTAGTGGAGCGACTAACGGGTATCGGTGCCATTATTTTAGGCAAAAAAACATTTCAGTTTGCCTTATACGTCTCTGGTAGCAGCAGTGACCTGTCATTCACAGCTGCCCTGTCTTAAAGGATCACCAGCTTTAAGGTCCTTTTCACTCTAAATGACCATCATGTACTAAATGATGACATCATGATGTATTGAAGAAGACTTGAAGCTAAAACTTGAGACCATAAACTCATGTTTACAATGTTTACTGAGTATATATAATCAAGAGAGAAGAAGAGTAATAGACTTCTATACGACCAGAGGACTCGCCCCCTGGTGGATATTAAGAAGAACGCAGGTTTGAGGCACTTCCACGTTCACTTCCACCTGGAGTTTTTCACCTGGCTAAAATCTGAATTCAATGTAATCAACGTCCCAATAGATCTCATTTGCAATCAGACTTATTTTTGCAACTATGAGAGTTGCCCCCTGCTGGCGAGTAGAGAGAATGCATGTTTTAGGGCTATTTGGCTTCACTCGGCAGAACCGGAGGTTGCTGCCTGGAACCAATGGAGCCAATGCTATGGCGTGGCTCGATGCTATCGGAGATCCACGGATAAGTGGGAGGGATTGACAATTTGTGAAGTCTTACGAAATCTCCTTTAGCGAAAAGAGGACTTCCAGCCCAAAAGGTCACCCAAACCATCGGCTCAGTTCAACAAGCCGTGGACGTCAGCCGTCTCAGGGTTTATTTAATCTACCTGACTTCAGAAGCACATCGCGTGTTAGCCGTTTGTTTCCACCTGACAGACCAGCACCCTGTCGCCTCCCCCCCCTTTCCGTCTCTTATCTCCCACAGATGGCCTCGCCTCCGTCTCGTCGGCTTTGCTCTGTCATCTCCCATCCTGTGCAGATGTTTCATCCCCACTACTCCATCTGCCCCTCCTCCTCCTCTTCCACTCGACCTCCTCGTCCTCCTCGTCCTCCACTAACTGAGGGCTTGACTGACGTGTAACACGGCTGCATGAGGAGCTGCCAACCACAGAGCACATTTACCATATACCACAGAGCACATTTACCATATACCAGAGCACATTTACCATATACCACAGAGCACATTTAGCATATACCACAGAGACAGAGCACATTTACCATATACCACAGAGCACATTTACCATATACCAGAGCACATTTACCATATACCACAGAGCACATTTACCATATACCACAGAGCACATTTACCATATACCAGAGCACATTTACCATATACCACAGAGCACATTTAGCATATACCACAGAGACAGAGCACATTTACCATATACCACAGAGCACATTTACCATATACCAGAGCACATTTACCATATACCAAAGAGCACATTTACCATATACCACAGAGCACATTTACCATATACCACAGAGCACATTTACCATATACCAGAGCACATTTACCATATACCAAAGAGCACATTTACCATATACCACAGAGCACATTTACCATATACCACAGAGCACATTTACCATATACCACAGAGCACATTTACCATATACCAAAGAGCACATTTACCATATACCAGAGCACATTTACCATATACCAGAGCACATTTACCATATACCAGAGCACATTTACCATATACCAAAGAGCACATTTACCATATACCAGAGCACATTTACCATATACCAAAGAGCACATTTACCATATACCACAGAGCACATTTACCATATACCACAGAGCACATTTACCATATACCTAAGAGCATATTTACCATATACCAAAGAGTACATTTACCATATACCAAGAGCACATTTACCATATACCACAGAGCACATTTACCATATACCAAGAGCACATTTACCATTATATACCAACAGCACATTTACCATATACAAGAGCACATTTACCATATACCAAAGAGCACATTTACCATATACCACAGAGCACATTTACCATATACCAGAGCACATTTACCATATACCAAAGAGCACATTTACCATATACCAGAGCACATTTACCATATACCAGAGCACATTTACCATATACCAGAGCACATTTACCATATACCAAAGAGCACATTTACCATATACCAAAGAGCACATTTACCATATACCACAGAGCACATTTACCATATACCAGAGCACATTTACCATATACCAGAGCACATTTACCATATACCAGAGCACATTTACCATATACCAAAGAGCACATTTACCATATACCAAAGAGCACATTTACCATATACCACAGAGCACATTTACCATATACCAGAGCACATTTACCATATACCAAAGAGCACATTTACCATATACCAAAGAGCACATTTACCATATACCAGAGCACATTTACCATATACCAAAGAGCACATTTACCATATACCAAGAGCACATTTACCATATACCAGAGCACATTTACCATATACCAGAGCACATTTACCATATGCTCGAACACCGCCAGGAAGAAGAGACGACACTCACACGTTCATGCCAGCTCAATTCAATTAACTTTACTTTATGGAGTCCAATTTCACAAATTTGCCTTGTTTACAATCTCTACACATCAGACATCTGTTCACATGTATCATTCTTCTTGCCTCTATTTACTAATAATAGTTAAAATTAATTGTTTAATGGCGCGTATTACAGTGTTGGAATGACAACGTTCCCCTATTTACATTACTTGGCATTTAGCTTAAAGCTTACAATCATGTTACGCTCATACACCGTAGACACAGCAACTCAGGGTTAAGTGTCTTGCTCAAGGACACATCGACTACGGCGGGGATCCCCCCGATTAAAGAAGGACCTGCTAACCACTGACCACTGACCCACAGTCAAATGTATTTGCTGGTGCGGAAGGGTACATGGAAACAGTATTTATTAATCTGAGTCACTTTGAGACATTAAGAAGTTAGATGTATGATCTAATGTGCACCCGTCACACTTAATCTGAGTCTTAACTACACTCATGGCCATCTATGATTGTAGAGAAGTCTATGGGAAAATTACTTTTTATGTCTATAGTCTCATTCTCTAGTTTAAAGTCTTCAATACATCACAATGTTCATTTAGTAAAGAACGATTTGTTTAGAGTCATAAAGACCATAAAGCAGGGTTTGTTGAGGGCGGGGCTAACTTGTGATTGACAGCTCCACGAGACTCTGATAACGTCAATTCAATCGGTGGATTTTGGGCAAAGCGTGTGCACCAACAACACGGCATATAAATCATCCAAAGGCCTGTTTAAACCATCATTAACGAGGATATAGGAAACTAGGGCGCGCTTGTTCCTCCCGTGTTCCTCCCCTGCACACTGAAATTGGCTTGAAAACCGCTCGCTTTGAATTAACGTTTGCAGCAACTTTTAATATTCGGCACTGCTGCATGATTCTGATAACAACTAATGTGTGTCTCGATCCGCTGACTCAGCTAATTTGAGATAATTAGGCAGTCGGATGCCGGGTCGGGTAATTGGCCTTGGCAAAAGGGTTTTCGGCTTGGATTTACATTCACTGGCTACGAGTTCTCCAGCGATGGAGAGAACGACGTGTTGTGTTGTTTTGTCTGATCGCAATCACAGGCAGAGGTCAGAGATCAAGATGTCCCTGTGCACTGTGTGTCTGTGTTGTGTACAAAGTTAATCACGTCTACAGTACATCGCGTTTCTGTGTTTTCATCCAATTTCAAAACACATTTATGAAAACATATTGTACCAATATATAGAGAGATTTTTTTCCAATTTTTTTTTACCGACTTCTCGCAAAGGAATGAACATTAGAAGTAGAGCGGTAATAGAAATATCGAGAGACAGACCGAGGCTTAGACGTTAAAGCGGACTCCCGGAGGCTCAAACTTTTATCCAGTCAAATAGTAGGAAGGAACATAAAATATGAACGCGAGCACATTCGAGGTTTAACAATATAGTGGCTTCAGTTTGATTAATGATACAGGGCTCAGAGTTTGATATGCTCGTGATATCTGAATTCAAATAAATACGGCGTGATAGTAAATCATCCCTTTGTTAAAGAATGAATGAATAAAAGGTTTTCAGTTTCCTCTAATCTGTAACTTCTCAGACATAGTCTTGACTCCCAACAGTTTCTTGGCGCTTTGCATTGTGGGTGAATAAACCGTATTTAGGTGCTATGTGGTTAGCTGTTAGCTGCAGACAGTCGAACAAATGCATCAGGAACAAGAGCACAAAAATCATGAATGAGCTCCAAAAACACGAGACTGTCGGGTTCAGTAGCGAGAGTTTCGCCGTGGACAGAAAGACGGACGTACGCACACACACACACACATGCACACACACACGCTAATGGACACATGATCTCCGCCCCGCTGTGTCACATGTATGGCGGAGCGTTGCTAATGCGTTACAAACCCCGGAAACTCCGAGTCACGGTGGCCGTGTGTGTCAATGGACGAGATGCTCCGACGGCCGGCCCCTTGACCGCCGACCGCCCCCGTGCCACGGAGGACAGCATGTCGCCATATTGAGTGCCCCATTACACTCACTCCCGTCCTCTCGTGTCCACGCCTCATTACTCCTCATCTATTTTTAAAAAGGGGAATATGCCTTATTACAATTAGCCTGCTCATAGACGCCGGTCTGTCAAGCTCATTACGCCTCCCCGCACCCCCCGTTCGGCCCTGTCTTTCTACGAGTTTTCTGAAGACGTGGAGGACGGTGGCCAGGAGGGGACATTTTAGACTTAGAGACAGATAGAAAAGGGGCGGAGGGATGTCATTTGTCCAGTTTTGTTGATGGTTTAAACAATGAGGGAAGAATTTGCGGCAATCCACCGCTGATGACGGGAGGAGAAAGGAATGAGTCTCCACCTCAGATGTAATCAAGTCAGCCATTTCTCCTCTCAGTGTCCATGATATGGTTTCCAGCTGAAACGGGTACCCGTATTTCTGTTCTCGCTCTCGTCGGCTTTGCCCGCTACTGCGTAAACGGCATGGAGAAGAAAAAAAATAGCACCACGGGGGGAACTCGTTCAGCGACTTTTAAGCTTTGCTCGGTGAACCTTGCCGCCCTTTCCCACGCCAAACGGGCAGGAGGTGCACGCCAGTTGGGAGCGTTGAGCGGAGGACTGGGGACGGGCGGGGGCAGTCTCCTCGAGGAAGAAAACGCATGCTCGCACTCCCTCAACATCTGCGAAAAAAGAAAAAAAGAGGAATGATTGTTTTTAAAAAAAAGGCCCTGTGTCGCTCTGCGCGGAACGACTCCTCTCGCTAATTGATCGTAAAAGCGTAATTAGCCGGGCGTCCCTCCGTCCGTCCGGGCCCGTGTCTCCATCACTTATTTATCACGTTCTTAATTGTAATTTCACAGAGAGCGCTCATGACATTTAGAGACCTTGCAGATTGAGGAGGAAGAGGAGTTACTAAGATTCCCTCGGCGCTCATGGCCACGCACGGCCACACACACAGAGGATGTTCAGATGAAACCCATTTGGCCAATCGGTTATATGCCAGCCGGATTATGTCTTAATGCAACTCGTCCAACAGCATCGCGCGGTGGAACAAACAGACTTTCTCCCAGGAGGCGCGTTCACGTCCAGCGGGAAGCTAGCGACTTATTTTAAGTAGCGAGCGTACTTGTCGGAGCCCGAGCCACCACGATCGTTTCTAGAGCCTGAGTCGGTAGTTTAGTTGTGTTCCAAGTTTATTTTGAAAAGACGTCGTAGTTTGAAGTATATGCCCGCTGACCGGGTGTGGGTGAGATTGTTCAAACACCTGGGACCACTGAGCTGCTCCAGATGTTTAGCAGTCAGAAAGCCTGGAAAAAAATATCCAATTCAATTCAGTTTATTTTGTACAGCCGGATAACACAAATTAATAATGTGCCTCAGAGGCCCATGTCTATTTATTTAGAAGCGCAAACCAAGGTGACCTGTACGACTACAATTATCGGTGAGTAAATTGTTCGGCTGTACTTACAACGGCATATCCCGGAAATTCTGTCATTGGTTTGAGACCTGCAGTTTTAAATTTTTTTAATTTCCAATTTGGAAGCCATTAGTCACTATTTATTTTTTTGCACTGAATAATACCTCTTTAAGCAACCGACGTGTTGCTGTTGGGAGCTAAAAGTAGCAAATATAAAATAAACCTACCAACCGTACAACCTTTATGATCATATTATTCCCAGATCATCTCAAGTACTTTAGGAAGCACAGTGTTTTTTGGCACTAAAGTTGGAATGAGTATAGTATATTTTGTATTTAACCAAAAACATGACGCTCAGCTTAATGCAGTGTGTGTGAGTAGCCACAAGAGGCAGTATTAACCCAAACCTGCTCCCCCAAACTCCTCCCAGTGGATTCTCTGCGCTATAAGAACACTTTAAAAGAAAAATAATTCAGTTATCCAGGGAGGAATTTCATTTTTCTCCAAAATGTATTTGTCAAAGTAAATTAGAAGTACGAGTATATAAACCTACAAGCTACCGCGGGGTCCTACGAGAAATTACTCAAGCTTTTCATACTGCACAAACCCCAATCCAAATCTTTAAACTCAACCACAGGTCCACGGCCCAACCGTAGTTGAGCAAAGCTACAGAGGATGTGACGCTGATCTGGAGACGAGTGTTGGCACAATGTCTGCGAAAAGCAACGATTTGTCATATTTCCGCGGTCCTGGACGGGGCCACGTATCTGATACATGATTACAGCTAAAGAACGAGCCGGCGGGGCATTACGGGGAGAGGGGTTTGCGGGGCGATCTCTCATACCTCTTCTCTCTCTCCACCACGTAGGCTCCAGAAAAGTTTCAGCTGCTTATCTCATAGCCCGAGGACACGAAGGCAGAAGGAAAGGAAAAAAAAGAAAAACAAACCGCAGAGACTGAGGGGGGAAGGAGACGCAGAGCGTGAGCTATGCAGAAGGGTACATAAAAACACGGCCTTATCTAATTACACAGAGGAAACACAAACCGTCGCTCACACACACACAGACACTGGTAATCTCCCGCCGCCTCTCTTACGTAAGCAGACGATGCTCGTTGACGGGTATAAATGATGTTTCCTTGAGTGGCTTTTAGAAGTCCGTCAACTTGAGTGTGGGCAGACGGTTTGGTTGGAGGCAAAGTCGGGGGAAGGTCAGAGGTTTTCATAAAAATACATTGGTGTTGGACGCGGTGAAGCTCAGTCCGTGCCTGTTTGATGGAGAGTATTACCTGGACAAAGAGGAAAAGGAAAGAAGAGCACGCACAACCGTTATCTGACGATGCAGTGGGCGAGGTTGGAATCTGCAGTTCTCCCGTGTAAAGATGGCGCGGTGATGCCTCCGTGCCGACAGCAGCTGCAGCGAGAGGAACAATGCGTTCTTGTCTGTATGTTCGTCCGTTTCATTCTCGTGGGAACGAGGTATCTCAGGAAAGGAAGAGCGAGAATCTTCAAATTTGGCACAAACGTCCATTTGCGCTGAAGGATGGACTGATTTAAAATGTGGTGGTCAAAGGTCAGGATGTCTTGGCCACTGCTGCTTTAACTTTGACCGGACCTCTTTTAAACATGTCAGGCAGCAATCTGCCGCCAGTGTAAGTGCATTCTCTCTAATGGCCACCAGGGGACGAGTAGTCTGGTTGCAAAAACAAGTTGTACAGAAGTCTATCAGAAAATTAGTTTACTTCTCTCTTGATGTATTCCCTTAGTAAACATTGTAAACACAAGTTTATTTCACGATCTCTAGTTTCAAGTGTTCTTCTATACAGCATGATGTCATCATTTAGTACATTATGGTAATTTGGAGTCAAATAGACCATAAAGCAGGGTACGCTTTAGGGTGGGGCTTACTGTGATTGACAGTTCACTGCCGGAGCCTTGTGACTCCATCACAATCCAATGCGGCTAACTTCCGTTCATCAGTTGCAAAATAGCCAACATGGCTATGCGTCCGCTTCTTATACTGCGAGTCCTTATTTGGGGGGCGTTCAGGTTCTAGGGAACTTGCTACAAAGGGGACGAGGTTGTGCAGAGCTACTGTAGTGAACATGAAATGAAAGTGCAATACATTTGCTCGAAAACATAAAAAAGATGGTTTCCAACTAAATAATGTAAACTAACTAACTTGAGAGGACAGCTGATTGGCGGCTGATGACTCGTATCTCTTTGTGCTGGGGGAACTCGCTCTTTCATCATGACCCGGTCTGCGGCTTGCTTCAGCTCGTACCTGTGGAGCCTGGATCACAACGAGCCCACGGCCGCGAGCTTTGACTGTCTAAACTTCTTGCCATTAAATATCGTTAAATTGATCCATCGCATTCCAGTCTTGATTTCCATCGAGCGAGAGGGACCCATCGTGACTCTTTACTTTCCAATTCGTAATGGTACGCAATGGTACCCCCCCCCCCCCCCCCCCTTCGCCCTTCAGGCATCTGTGTTAATCTGATCTGTTTCAAGGGCGTCACATATATCCCGAATGTCCCCCCCCCCCGGAGTACTGGCACCGGAGCCGCTTCCCGTCGTTCCATTAGAGGACCCATCATGTCTAAGAGCGAGGAAGGAGACGGAGGTTTAGACGCCACGTGATCCGACATGAACGCCATGTGTGCGTTTTGGAAAAAAACACTTTGTTTTGATTTGGCGGCGCCGCCGACAGCTTTACCTGAAGGGGAGCTAACGATGTCCATGCATCACGCTCACTTCCTGCGGCCGCTGCAGAACACGCTGCGGGATTCCATAAAGTCATTTTTCACCTGGAAATGAGAAAGCATGTTTTTTCTCCCCCCCACTTAAAGCCAGAGCGTGTCGAGACGACTCGCCTCGTGTCACCGTGGCCTTTGATGGGTGTCAACCACTCGCTTTATAAGAGATTTGCAATATTGAATTTTAAAAATACGTGATTTGGGAGATCCAGATGTGGCACACCTCTCTTATCTGACACTGAAAGTGACGAGAGATACGCATTTGTTTGTGTTGACGACGAGAAAAACGTTTATGGATCCCCAGAGGACGCGGGGTCATTTAAAATACAGCAAATAATGGCCGGGGCCTAAAAATATACATTTGCCCAGCACGATGTGTCATGTTCAGCACTCCGATGCTCTGCGTGTCCCTTTGTGTAAAAGGTCGACTCCCTCGGCGTTCCCTTTCAGAGGGTTTTCAATCAGAAACTCTCAAAAAGGCCATGACGCAGGCCGCCAAATTAAGCCAATCAATTAGCTTATGAATAATGCCAATGCCAACGCTGGTCGGCCACACCTTTGGAATGACTCAATGTTTTTTAATTGTTCGATCCTTTGTCCTGTGAAGTGATATCTCTGCTTCTGTCAGAGAGAGAGAGATATACCCGGTGAAAGGTTTACTTTCTATTTCTTGGGAGTTGTTCCTGATCCGCTGTGAGGTCAAAGGTCAGGGATGTCTATGTGTGCAGACTGTAAAGCCCTCTGAGGCAGATTTGTAATTTGTGATTTGGGCTTTCCAAAATAAACTGAATTGAATTGAATGAAAGGCTTCAGTTCACTGTCTCCACGGCGTCCATGTTTCCTTTTGAAGCCACCGGATTCCATTCACCAAAAAATTATAATATTACCTTGCAGGAAGTTATATTCTACCGTTGACTCTCGGATTGGAGGTAGAGGAGCCTCAACAGCAGAACAATATGAAAATAAATAACATTACATTACATTACATGTCATTTAGCAGAGGCTTTTATGCAAAGCGACTTGCAATAAGTGCATTTCAACCTAGAGTACAAACTAAGAACAACAAGAATACAGAAAGTAACATTTCCTCAACATAGTCAAACTACAAAAGTACCATAATAACAACCCTTAATGGGCCCCGCCGCCTGTTTAACTCGAGCACGGCTCCCGCGGACATTTTACATTTAACAAGTTATATCGTTACATCCATTGTTGAAGTAAAACACATTGGTTCGGACTTATAAAATAAACTGATTTAAATTGTTTGATTATTATCGCCCAATATCTCAAATTACAAGCACCCATCAGATTGCTTTATAATTTGTACACATACGACATCCCTGACCTTTGACCTCACATCGGATCAGAAACAACTCCAGAGAAAGAAAAAAAAACGTTCAAGAAGAACCCTCCAGGAGAGCAAGAGGAGGATCCCTCTCCCCAGAAGCAACATACGTCATGTGACCCGATAAGCAGCGCTACAGAGTCACTACACACTAAATGAACGAGACACAACGTATGAATGAACTACTTTTAGATTTCAGAGCCTCTCGGCGGCCCCTCCGTGCCGTAATTGTCCGTTCAATTTGACGAGGGCATCGTCAACAAGCCCGTTGACTTTATCAAGGTTGTTGATCTAAAGAGGCAATTTTCTTCTTCTTGGAACAAAGAGGAATGGAGCGGTTGAGAGCGCGTAATAAAGAAAGCTCGTCCGTGGCCTCCGCCGCAGCACCGAGGTGCCGCTTTCAGTCATTCCGATGGTTTAATTCTTCGCGGATCGCCTCCTTCGTCTCCGTGACTCCCGTCTGCCGCTTGTCAATGGGATGTGATGGGAGCGCGGGGAATCTGCCGAGCGGCACGGCTGCGTCCGACATCGCCGTGATTACCACCGTTCTGCACCCGGCGGAGGAGGCGAGAGGACACATTTCGTTGTTTTTTTAATGAAAGGCTCTGAAGATGCATCGTTAAAGATTATAACTGAACGATAATTGAGACTATGTGCACCTCGTCATGTTTAAATATATCTATATCGCCAGGTTTCCAACCAAATCAATAAATCCAAATCTACTGCCGTTTAGTGAACAGTTTGGAGATAAACGGTTGATGGCGCTAAATCTTCAGCCTCATGCTATTAACTGGTCTGGGGTCATTTTCTCGATTTGACACAATTTCTTAAATTCACCTTTTAGAAAGGCACTTTGCATATGACACATACTCAGATGTTTTACATTAAAACAACTGCAGATCAATCTCAGCTCTATATAATGAGGCACAATTGTCCTATAATTCACACATTTAAAGAGATATAATGGCCCTGAAGCTGAAAATGTAAGTATCTTTTTATTTTTATTCTTCTTATCTCTTGTGAAAACACACCTTTACTCATGTGGACAAACTGTGTTGGCGTTGACATTTGTGTACTAAAGGTCTTGGGTTCACAAAAGCAGCGAAATCCATGAATACAATGGTAAATATGTAAGTAAATGTCTAAAACAAAATTTTGGATTATCATTTTTTTTGTATAGAAATGATGTGGTCTGTCACATCATTCACCAAGATGATAAAAATGGGACTAAGAAATGACTTCATACTGCAGATAAAGCTTCACGGGGCGTGTGCAAATCCAAAATTACCATTACAAAATGTTTGTCTTAAAATAAAAACATGTAATATACGTTTAAAATATATATTGTACATTATTTACATGTTGAGAAATAGAAAACAGAAATAAAATTGCAGAAGAAGAAGCCACACTTCATACACATGAGGAATGTAAAAGATCTGGTCCCACCCAACACCACGAGCATGTGTAGTCCAACAGGCTTGCATTGTGAAGACATGCGTGTGCTTTCCTTGTGGTCACAGTATTTCAATAGAGGAGACATAGTGTGATAATATCTTTATTTCCTCCCCTGGCCAGGCTTAGCATAATCCTCTTTTACCCAATTGAGCACGCTTCCTGCAGCAGATCACTGTGAGCATACATCCAGCCGTCTACCCAAAGGACCTCATTGTGAGCAATAATAATAAGTCCCAGAATATGTGGTTTAATCCATTACGAGGACTTATGCCCTTATTTGGTTGAAAACAAGTGTAAAGAGAAACAGGGCTGCCAGTGCAACACAAGACAAATCCACTCTCCTGGATGCACGGCGTTTATTCCACATGGCGTTGCATCGATGGGCTCCGGTTCAAGATGTTTAAATGGGCGCCCATTCAACCCGAGACATGCAAACAGACATCAGAGAGAGAGAGAGAGATAAAGAAGAAGGCAGTGACGCATTGATTGCTGAGGCACATGAGGCCTTCATGTTCTCAGAAGTGAATGTTTACCCCCGTTTGCATCGGCTCTGGCGTCCTCACAAAGAGGAATGCTTGTTGCTCGTTGGCCGTGGTGCGCAGCGACCTTTTCCTTTTCACCTTGATGGGCCGCCATGGTTTTTTCACTCCTTTTTTTTATACAAAGAGCAGGTTTTAATACAATCAAAATAGAAATAATGTCCTCCACAACCGTTTGTACGTGACATGAAGAGAAAAGGGAATGATGGGATTTTTGGTCCTTTTGTCCGTCCTCATACGCTGGTCCTAATGCTCTGTAGTTTTAAGTTACACTTAAATAGCAACCCTGTTCATCATTTACTGAAGTAGTTGTGTTGCAAAAGCACCAGGGACACAGGTGCACTGAATACTGAAACTATATATATATATATATATATATATATATATACACATATATATATATATATATACACACATATATATATATATACACACATATATATATATATATATATATATACACACATATATATATATTATTATATATTATATATATATATATTATAATGTAGATTTATTCAAATAGAAAAAACTGAAGTATAACATGGTCATAAGTATTCTTAGCAAATGATTTTAGCAAATGTAATGAAACAGAGGGAAAAATGTAAAGGAGTCTGAATACTTTCTGTACCCACTGTATGTATGTATGTATGTATGTATGTATATATATATATATATATATATATATATATATATATATATACATTTGCATATGTGAATATATATTTGCTTATATAAATGTGTATTATATGAACTGTTGGATGAGTATATGTTGTGTCAGTTGCCACGTGTTGTTGTCTTTATTATTGCTTCCCACCACTCCTTAACGGACCTAGAGCCTCATCTCATGGCCTTCTTGTGAAGAAGTTAGACTTGTGTCTTTATTACGCAAATAAACAAAAAAGGTTTTGATAGCAAATTTCCCGTTTGTAAGTCATTGTTAGTTTTGCTGATGAAACTAGAATCTATTACTGCGAATCAAAAAGCTTTTTTGAGAGCAAATGTTTTTATTTTAAGAGCAAATATTTTGGATTTGCAGCAACAGACCTTTTTTTGTTTGTTTGTGTAATAAAGACAAATCTAAATTCATGTGTGGTCACATGGTGTCTCCGGAGGACTGAGTAAGTGGACCTAAATCCAGATTATTATTATTTCTCTGTTACTGTAAAAGACTATTTCCAAGGTTATGAATACAAATAGAAGTATATTAGGAAGAGTGTCATGTTAATATTCTGGCAATAAATTCTTTAAATAAATAAAGTTAAGAAAAAAAAGAACAAGAAAAAAATGGTCTTTTGATACACGAGGATCTACATCAGCTATCCGCCCTGATTTACTCTCTCGGGCCATCGGCAGTCAACAATACGAACGAGCTGGCATTGAAATACAAGCCGTCTCTCCGTGAGCTCTCTATCTCCCCGGCTCGCTTTCCCTTCCTCACCATGTGTCCCCCAAAGGCAGAATATTGGAGGAGTCTTTAATCATCTTTACTACCCACTCTATAATCCCTGCTAAGAGACTAATCCATGATCCGACACAACGGAGACCAAACAAGTCGGAGGGGGGAGCCAAACAAGATGGGAAGTCGGCCTCGGTTGTAAACACAGATTTATATCCTCGGTGATAACTTTGATGATCCTGGATTCTCGGGAAGGGATCGAGCTCCGTATTCCTTTTGTCAAGGAGGGAGAAAACATGTGGATTAATGGAGGATTCTGGACCCCCAGTAGCAGAATATACAGGTTTTAGTGGTAAATATCATTTGTATTCAGCCACAGTGTTAATGCTTTTGTCAGGGCGAAGGTTTTCAAGACTTTTCAGTTGTAAAACACACAATGTGATACAGGCGGTTACAACAGGAAAGAGACGATTACAGCAAGAAATAGACGGTTACAGCGACAAAGAGACGGTTACAGCGGCAAAGAGACGGTTACTGCAGGAAAGAGGCGAGGCAGCCGCAGCCGTTGCCCCGGAGAGCAGCGTGGCTCATATCTGCTGAGCGAGAGCGTCAGCCTCTGATCCTGCTGTGTGTGTGAGTGCGAGGAGCTGACTGACAGCTCGCTGGTGGTTGTTGCGGAGGCCAACTGGTGCAGGGATAAACGCCTTGGCAGTATAACGCTGCTCCTCTCGCTCACCGATAACGTGTACATTAAAGCTGCAAGTTTCAGGCGCTCTGGAGCCGCAGAGACCGAGGTGATAATGTGGCTGAGGAAGGGGTGTGAAAACACACATCTGTACACACGCCGTACGTCAAGCGCACACAGGTGTACAAACACACTCCGCCGTGTGCAAACCGTGTGCATATTTTAGGATTTGATGACACTAGTGGATAGGAGACATACGGCAGCCACTTCTAAAGGTACATAGAAATAGGAGAGAGATTGTGTAAGTGTGTTTGTGTGTGTGTGTGTGTGAGTAAGTAAGAAAAATAAAGAAAAAAAGTAATGATCATATCTGCAGGAGCAGAACTGTATTTCCCCAAGGCTTATGTGTGTGTGTGTGTGTGTGTGTGTGTGTGTGTGTGTGTGTGTGTGTGTGTGTTACTTCAATTCACCTTTTAAAAGGCACTTGCATTTGATACATAGCGATGTGTTGTACATCAAAAGGCAGAACAATCTCAGCTCTCTATATAATGGTGCACCATTGTCTTTAGGCACTGTGTAAAGAGGACATTTGGCCTTGAAGCAGAAAAGTTGAAGTTCGATTTAGTAAAGTTCTTCACATCTCTTGTAAAAACATAGCTTTACTCATGTGGATGAACGGTTTTGGTGATGGAGGTTGGTGTACCAACGCCTTAGGTTCACACAAGTGGTGAATACATTTATACTTGTCTATAACCAAATGTTGTAATACTGTTTTTTGAGTAGAAGTTGTGACTTCATACCTCAGATCAAGCTTCATGGCATATATGCAATTTAAGAAATTAACAATACAACCATTTTTTTGTTTTTAAAAACAAATATTTCCGATATCTTTTAGTCAGTTTTTCTAGAATGTCGCGCCGGCTCCTCCATGGACTCCAGAGGGTTAAAGATCGTTGACGTGTCATTGGCTCCATGTAGTTTGTTTTCCAAACAAGCGTCACTTGTTTTTAATATTCAACAGTGCTGGTTGGGCCAGGGGCCTGTTGAAATTTACCGGAGAGAAAGTGCTCAGGAGACGCGATGTTGAAGGTGAGGTCTTGACTCAATGAGTTATCCCACTGCCTTTTCAATTCCAGCTGGAGATATGCTGAGCCGGCGAGGCCCCGCCCACAATGACACAACCTGGCAGATTGTCATCGGCCTCTCTAAAAGACAGCGAGTCTCTGGCTCCAACCATAGCGCTAACATATTCGACCCGTCTGATAAAGTCACGTGAATCTTTTGTTAGAATCATTAATCACGTGAGTCGTTAATATCGGAAGTCTCTTAAATTGTTACTCACGTGACTCGTTAATATCGTAAGTCTCTTAAGTTATTAGTCACGTGACTCGTTAATATCGTTACCCTCTTACGTTGTTAGTCACGTAAATTGTTTCTATCGTTAGTCTCTTTAGTTATTAGTCACGTAAGTCGTTAATATCGTTAGTCTCTTAAGTTATTAGTCACGTGAGTCGTTAATATCGGAAGTCTCTTAAATTGTTACTCACGTGACTCGTTAATATCGTAAGTCTCTTAAGTTATTAGTCACGTGACTCGTTAATATCGTTACCCTCTTACGTTGTTAGTCACGTAAATTGTTTCTATCGTTAGTCTCTTTAGTTATTAGTCACGTAAGTCGTTAATATCGTTAGTCTCTTAAGTTATTAGTCACGTGAGTCGTTAATATCGTTAGCCTCTTAAGTTGTGAGTCACGTGAGTCGTTAATATCGTTAGTCTCTTAAGTTGTGAGTCACGTGAGTCATTAATATCTTTAGTCTCTTAAGTTGGTCGTCATAAGAATGAATTACACTCGGTATTTGTGGCAGCTGTGGGGGTGAAGTCTCCAATTTGGCCTCGGCTGCTGGCTGATTGACAATCAGTCAGCAGCCGACACTGCTCTCATAAAAAGGAGATGTTGAGAGTGGAGAAGGAGAGTGAGCAGAGGCACCGTTATGCGGTCTGTTGAGTGAAGTGCAATTAAATAAAGCATGTTCCCGAATACCTCGTTGTTGGCGCTTTGGGGGGAAACCCACGGGTGACGGCCCGGAAGCTGTCACAGTATTCATGTGAGGCGTTAGTCACGTTAATTAGCGGTTTCAATATTCACTTGAGTGAATTAGTGGGCCATTAGTCAAGTTAACGTCAACCTAACCCAAACCAATTAGTTTTACTTAAACATGAACTCAGTGAAGTTTTCTTTTAAAGACACGATGCTTAACGAGCTGAAACTGTCACGGCGGTCCGTCAGGTCCACTGTTCAGACGGTGTTTGGGCCTCAGGAGCCGGACTCTGCTCACGTCCTGGTGAATCCATGCTGCTGAACTAACAAGCCGATATGTAAGTGCAACTCATTGAGTCCCACTCTGCTCATCAAAACCAACCGGGCCCCTCTCCAGTTTACAAAGAACTAATCACGTATTGGATATTACATGTAAGTGTGTGTGTGCATGTTGTTATTCACAGGAAGGTTTTGAAGTTTTCAAAGCTTGCTCCCCAAAGACAAGACATCAATGTTTTACTTTCTGACGAGTTATGTAATGAAAGGTGAGAGAAGAACAAAAAGCAGAGGTGTGCTAGAAAAGAAAGCTAATACAGTGAAGGGGGGGGGGGATTTGAGAGGATAGATGGAGATAGAGCTCAATATTCTCTAAGGCACAGTTCTTTCCGCTTTGAAAGAACACTGAAGCGCGAGCCTCGAAGCGAATCAGCTCTTCGCCGAGCTGCCGGCGGCGTCCCGCATGATGATGTCGCCGCCGCCGTCTAAAGAGGCGTTGCGCACCACGGCCCGGTGCGGCGGGGATGAGGAATGTGCTGTCGGATACGTCTCAAGTCGTCTTATCGGTTGTTTCCCGCTCTGGAATCTTTTAAAAATGCAGCGGGGGCGGGGCCACGCCACCATCCCCGCTGCCGGTCAATGGCGGGAGATACCGGGAACATCCATCAGGCCCGCTGACCGGACCCGCCAAGTGTCGGAGGCCATTATCCTGACTCAAAGCCGTCTCCATCGACCAACGCAAGTCCCCCGCCTGGTTAAGTCGGCTCGATCGCCCGCCATCGATTTTGGCGCCGCCTCTCACAAGTAGCCGTCCCTTTATTTGGATCTGGTGGCGTGTAGTGGATTAGTTTGAGCTTTTTTCTCTGAGAAACAGATAGAAATGAGGTTAATGAAAGCGGTGAGGGGGAACCGAGACCACAGAGCTGCAGGCTGTAAAACCCAAACCGCGAGCTGCAAGACACATCAAGAAGATAAGCTCCAGGGTAATCTGTGAGTCACTACGAGCCACCGCCATCAAGTTGCCATTGTCTTTGAACAGTTGTTTAATTAAAAAACTACCGATTATTGCAGCTTCAATAAGGCGCCTGGCCCAAGATTCAGGAAGCGGGCACAGATTAACAGTTTTAGTCGTTTTAGTCAATGCTCGAGATAACTCTATCCCCATTGTGTGATTTTGGAGAGTCGCCTCTTTAGAAAACCACTAATGTGACTACAGCAGTCCTGGTCCTCCGGTTCCTCCCTCTTCCATCCGGTGGTGTCACGTGAGTATTAGGGTGGACCCAAATGCACGACTCAGGAGACAGGACTAGAAAATAATTAACTTTACTCAAAGTTCCAGCAGGAACAAAACAAACGGGAACAGATAAACACACTGTGTAACGCTGGAGGGCTTCATGAAGAACACAAGACAATCTGGCAGAGGACAAGTGGAAGTGAGGGAGCTAAATAGTGAGGGACTAATGAGGGGATGGGCTGCAGGTGAGAAGGACATGAGGACCAGGTGAAGGTAATGAGGGACTAACGAGGGAGTGATCAGAGGCAGGTGAAGGGAGTTGGACTGACGAGATGGGAAGCAGCATCTGGAATGACATGATAGTGAGACAGGATGAAAACAACTAATACAAGAAGGAAGGTGTGGAGCTGAACTGTTACAGGTGGGCCTCTGACTTGTTGAGAAAGCCAACGCCGCTCGGCGTTTTGAGCGAGTCGTTCGTACGATGCTAATTGTTGAACTCTGAGACCTGAACCCACTGGTGAGCAGGTGGAATCTAAGGAGCTGAGAGAGCGCGGTGCTCTGTGTGTCGGGATCAAAGCACAGCTTGAACCTGAGCTCTCCGTACATCTGACATGCCGTGTACCTCTGATCTTCGGCTGCAAAACACATAGCAATTTGAAGAGTTGTGTTTTTTACTTCCCCATATATTACGGTTTTATCAACATCTCTTAACTTCATCGTGAGTAACTACAACAGGGGTTTAGTTTTTTTGGGACTACATCTTTGCTGCAGTCGTCAGCCTCTGACCTCTTTCACATAGGGCTGCGACAAGATACACCTACACAGCTCTATAAATCCGGGTTATTATATTTTGGTGCGACTGCGGGGGTTGTCATGTAATAACTAGAAATACAAGCCTGCTGTCTATGTGGAAATCCAGAAATTCATGTGGGTGATTATTTCTATTTTCCTTTTACTATTTTTTTATATATTTTTTCCTTCTTCTTTTTGTTGCTGCGCGGCCTCGATTCTGTTGCCATATTATTGCTCATGTTGTTCTTGGCTGCAGCACAACATCCCAGGTAGCTGGGGAGGAGGTAGACTGAGGAGGTGCTAGTTTAACGCGGAGGAGGTCCGCATCGTCGGGGTTGATCCCATCATTTACTAATCTAAATCTTTGTTTGATTATGATGATATAATGTAGGATGTGAAAATACACATTAAACACAATGTGATGATGAAACATGGCCAACATGATGTGTGTTGTAAAACACACAATGTCAATTATGTGGTCTTTTTGTAGAAAATACATGTGTTTTATCAAAACTTGGTGACTTGTTGGTCCTGACAGACTTGACTGAGTGACTTGTTGGTCCTGACTTGGTTTTAAATGTCTGGACTTGATTCAGGACTAGATGCAGAACATTGACCTGTGATTGGATCGACTGATTAAGATTGACTGAGTGAGTGACGGACCTCCAGGAAGAGAAGGTGTGTTTTCAATGCGTTGGTCATGACCAGTGGAAGATGTGGTTTTCCCCTGGTGACCGAGCCCTCTGCCCCCGTTACGACTTCTAGTGTTTACGAGTCGAGGACTCTGCCCCTCGGTGACAGGAAGGGAAACGAGGAGGCCTCTGATTTCCACCTTCCTCTCTTCCTACCTCTTTTTTTTTTGCTTTTACTGGTTCAGTTCTCAGCCTTTGATTCAGCTTTGAGATGTGCATCCAGCGAGTCGAGCAGCATCCTTCATCTCTCCTGCACTTAGTGCGCACACACACACACACACACACACACCGACGTACACACACTTCATAGGCGGCTTTTTATCTTGTTTCTTCCCATCAGCCTGCTCGTCTTGTAGCCCTGAGATGTGAAACAGCGGCCTGCGAATCCGATACGAATCAGGCCGGATTGCGTTTGTGCGCGGTCTCAGGGCGGTACCCCTCGCGGGGGCCTCCGCCGGCCGGGGGCTCCTCGCCACTCGGATCACGAGGTTTCACAGCGATTTCGTGCTTTTTGAAACACACTCCAGCCACCGGAAAAAGCAACGCTGTAGCCGGTCACGGTTCAAGCTCCCGGGAAAAAAACAGCTTTGGTGATAATGATGTGAGGAACCGAGGGTTTACATTTAGAGTTACCGCTGCCGTGGCCCTTTAAGGAGCTCCCGAGGCTCAGGCACAGGGCTTTCCCCTTATTTAATGCCCAGTGGATCGCTTCCCACCACTAACTAAATAAATAAATCAGAGCCAAGTACCCAGAAACAGAGTGTGTGTGCGCGGGTGACCTGCCCTATTTTAGGACGCATTATGAGGCCACGTTTTTTCTCCCTTCGATTTATTCTCCCTCCCCGCCCTCGCTTTTTTTCCCCTCCAAGCCCATCCCTCCTCCTCCCCCCCACCCCACACACACTTCAGCTCTTTACGTCTGATATGATAATAATATTTCTTCCATGCACGTCACTCAGGGCTCCTTTCCTGCCGGGGTATGCTGGCATCCACGAGTCAAGTCCCGGAAATCATGGCGGCGACAATCTGTTTGAGGTTTTAATGTCCCTCATCTGCAAATGAGTTTAAATCGCCAAACGAGAAGCGTCAATTGCGACAATCGCGACCCGTTTCCCACACCAGTGTTTTTCCGAACCGCTGCAGCCGTGGTTGTGAATCCAGATCTTCTCGGAGAGAGCGATACGATGCAGTACTTCATGCAGGCTGACGCCCTCATACGGCTCTGCTTTTAAAAAAACGCCGCCACACAGTGATAAGTAGGCCGCCGGTAGACCGTGTCTGAATGCTAATGAGGAGAGAGGCTTCCAGAGCCGAGGATCCTCACACTAATTTCATTTAATCCTGACCTCCTTCCCTCCTCGATCCAGTAGAGGAGGGTTCAGGACCCCTGTGTGAACGCCACACACAGACTCACTCATTACTTGCATATAATGAGTAATTATTAAAAATAAACTGAATTGAACTTGTGGCTCAGCATCTATGCAGAGATTTGAAAAAAGAAACATTTTTTAAAAAACAGAGATCCACAACATCTCACATCAATCACTATATTGAATATGTTTCTCTTTGGAAGAATTTGAAAATGTAGGAATGTGATGTATTTCCTTCAGCTATAAACTTATAAACGAGATATGACACATTATGTATTAATGGTGGCCATCTTGAATTTTTGCATATTTAACCTTTTTCCGCAACAGTATTTTCTCAGGACTTTTAGTATGTTATTCAGGACACTTCATAGAAGACTTCTGTTCCCAGATAAATTCTGTTGCATTTATTTCCATTTTTAATGGTAAATTGTCTAGATTGCCTGGACTATTGTAGTATCTGTCCAGTCCTGACCGAAACCAACCTTTGGTGGAAGCAGTATCAGATGCACTCCTTTTGGTCCTATGAAATCATGCAAATTCTCCAGAAACTCCGGCAACAAGCCCGCCGCAATATTTCAAGTAAACATTGTACTTAAAGCAGCACTCATTGACGCATGTTGGGCGGATGTCGTAAGCGATGGCAGCGGACCAGAGCAACAGGAGCATATCATCGTGTCTCAACGTCCACCGCGGCTGAGCTTAATCTGCAACGTTTCCATGAAACCAGAATAATAAGAAAGCCTCGGGTGGTGGCGGTGACTTTTGTAGTAAAAGAGACTTGGCTGCCACTCTCCCTCAGTCTTCACGAGAAAACAGATGGCATCATGGGACAGGTTCCAGAGCGCCCCATCCTACCGGAGGGGCCTCTGTCACCTATCACTGGCATTGCCCTCGGTCTTAATCAGGGGCCCGACCGATGCCACGGTACACCTGCGCACTGTCACTCGCCCAGACAGTTGACGCTCCGAGCAGAAGGCCAGGAAGGCCTCGTCTTCCTCGCCACCCTCTTCTGTTTTTTTCTTTTAGTTGGACGAGAGACGCGGAATCCAGAAGTCTGTCGAGCAGCGACAGCCAGATGGTTTCAGACAGGCTCTCACAGAAGCGACGGAAATGAGCGCGCTGTAATTGGTGTATAGCCCACCAGATCCGTTTGTATATAATCCATGAATTCACAAACCATGAAGTGCGAAGGCGGCAAAGCACCCAAATAAGGCGGGAGGAGAGAGGGAGGTGGATCAAAGAGCTGTCATATGTCTGCCACCTCCGTGGTTAACACAACCCGCAACCTCCTCTAAAGATACTCAGTAGTTTAACTGCCTCAAGATGAAAGAGTTTTAGTAACATCTTATCCTGAACCTAACGAGGCATTTCATGATCTTATCCTAAACCTAAGTATGTCTTGATCTTATCTTAAACCTAAACCTAACTATTTCATGATCTTATCCTTTTAAATCTAAGTATGTCTTGATCTTATCTTAAACCTAAACCTAACTATTTCATGATCGTATCCTTTTAAACCTAAGTATGTCTTGATCTTATCTTAAACCTAAACCTAACTATTTCATGATTGTATCCTTTTAAACCTAAGTATTTAATGATCTTATCTTAAACCTAACCTAACTACTTCATGATCTTATCCTAAACCTAACTAAGTATTTCATGATCTTATCCTAAACATAAATAAGTATTTTATAATCTTATCTTAAACATACATATTTCTTGATTTTATCCTAAACCTAACTATTTCAAGATCGTATCCTAGACCTAACTTATTAGTGACGTGGCCTGAACCTAACTAAGTATTTCATGATCGTATCCTAAATCTAAATAAGTAGTGTAGTGGCCTAAACCTGAGTGAGTTTTAGAACTATGTTATGAAAACTAAATAAGAATTTTATGATCTTATCCTAAACCGTACTAAGTATTTCATGATCACATCCTAAACCTAACTTAGTAGTTGTAAGAACGACAAGGACGAAGTTTATAAATGACGTCATGACAGCAGCAGGTGAATGTAACGAGCTGCATTTGGCACTTAGGAAACACCGTTTTTCTACCCTAAGAACGTAAGATCGTAAGAACAAGACTCTAAGATCGTATGAAAGTAGGATAGAGTTTATTTGTTTTGTGTATATAATTAAGGTATCTTTGTTTACATCAAATAAAGATAAACAGAAAAGAAAGATACGTGGTCACATTATTTTGCGTAAGGAAATAGGAACTCAGTGTCTCTACAGCTCGTTTGCGGCTTAACAAAAACCACGCCGACGGAACGCCGCAACGGTAGTGTTGTGGCTAAACCTGACTGAGTTATTTTAAGATCGGATCCTAAACCTAACTTATTAGTGTTGTGGCCTGAACATAACTAAGTATTTCATAATCATATCCTAAACCTAACTTAGTAGCGTTGTGGCCTAAACCTGACTGGGTTTTATCCTAAACCTAACTCAGTAGTGTTGTGGCCTAAACCTAACTGCGTTATTTCCTGTCAAGATGGAAGTTTATTTGAAGGGACCGTACGTAACGAGCGGGAGTTGACACTTGTAATAACTTTATCCAAAGATAACCTACGAATCATTGAGCGAGGACAATGATGTTCCAGACGCTTTTTGGGGTCTTGATAACCACACGTGTAATCCCTGAAGGATGAATTGTGTTTTATCTTTGTTCCAATTATTGTTGAGGAAGATACCAAGGTATTCACTTGCATCACCACGACAAAGCAAATGCAAATCCCATTGTATTCCTTAAAGTGCTCTGCGCTGATGTTCAGAGCTAATTGCATTTACGAGTCTCTTACAATCAGCCGACTCTGCAGGGTTTCCAAAGTATTCCCGGATCAAAGTATTGAATCGATATCAGCTCTTAGGCCTGATATCAACCGGTCCAACGATTACTGTTCACACAATTGCAGAGTCAGTTTGGTTGCCGGAGACCGTGTTGTTTTATGTCCGGCTGTACTAGTTCCATGAAATCTCATTCTGAGCACAGCATCCCGTCAATAGCATCAAATATTTATCATCATACCTGTCTCCCATCAAAGCTGTTGGCTGCCTTTGCCTGCCTTTGCCCTGAGGTAAGCGCTACAATGTCAGGGAAGTGGGAGTGAAGAAAAAGTCTATTATTTTTCATTCACCCTCTCGATGCTTGTACACTTCATATACGTTCCTGTGACCTTGCAGAGCCGAGAGAACTTTTAAACTCCAGAACAAGCTGAACTCTGTTCAACCTTTTTATTAAATTCCAAAATAGAGCCCTCGCCCAGTGTTTAGATAATCAACGTCACAGATAGGAGAGCTATGACATTACGCCCAGCGTTTTCTTTTTTTTTACCCCGCTTCCCTTTTCCGCCTTATCAGCTGTTATTTGATTTCCTGCAGCAGTTACAGGCGGCTAATCTGGAAGCCGGTGCCATGGCTCGACTGACAAGCAGAGCAGTAAACTCTCGAGGAGAAAAGGACCCGGCGGAGGGCAGCCAGCTTAATATTCTAATGTAGTAAGTGCATGCATACCACAAAGAGTTGCATATCAAGAGTTCAACAGCAACGTCTCCGTCTTGAAACGGTGTCTGTGTGCTCCGGATGATCCACAGGACAAACTGGCAATATTATTCTGATATGGAAGTCACCGAGACACATATATGGAAATATTTTACTTTGAAACAAAAGAAGCCTGTACCTTGATTGTTCTGAATTCAAAGCAATATGTTGATCTGAAAAGATGAAGTACAAGTGTAGAAATTGTTTTTTTTATCCAGGCTTACAAATTCTGATCTTCCCACACCACGAAAAAGTGTTTGTATTGTTTCCATTCGATTGGTCAAATTGAGGAACACTACATGTTGAAAAATGTCCTTGAGAAAACATCCGGGCTTCATCCAACCAAACCAAACCAAACCAAGGTCTGGCCTATCAGAGAGCGGATCTGATCCAAGAAAATCGGCTCAACAATGTACACCCAAAAATGACCACCGGCGAAGAGGCTAGGTCTCACGTTGTTTAAACAATTTACGAACAACCGCCTGCCCATCCTGCCCTGATGCTGTTTGATCATGATCATGATTTACATTTTTGGATCTGAATCTGATCAATGAAAACTACGTATAATGTATTTCAAATTTTGTGGAAATTCTACTTTTTATTGAATTTTTAGGGACATTTAGATTCAAATGAAGGCCATCTGAAACTTTTTATTGTTTTTGTTATTGGTTTTGCTAAGAGTGATTGGTGAATTTTGGACGGAGCCGAACTCGATGCTAAGCTAGGCTATCCTCACGCCTTATTTTTGCAAAGAGATCTTTTAAACCATGTCCAACAATGTCGACTCATTCCTTTCATATTACGGTTAACTTCTCCGAGCCTCTAAATAATGTGTAGATTCCGAACAGGTTTTTTTTTTCCCCTGCAAATTTAAAGGAAAAACCTGTCTTGGTATCGACTGAACTTGAAGCTGTCAAGAGTTTAAAGTAAATCTTCACACCCTCAGGACTTCCGTGTCTCCGTGATGAATCTGAGGGGTTTTGCATATTTCTTACGAGTATTTCCTATACCATTTGTATTTTTAAGGCACCGTTGAAACTTCCTCAAATCGTGACGGAACCAGAATACCGTCGTCGCATTCGGATCACGTCCTCGGTCTGAAACGAAGCTCCCGACTCGGTTCAGACTGATACAGAGAAAGAACTCCTTGTCGACAAGAGCTCCGTCCAATCGATTTTGTCTGCAACCTCGTCTGTAATTGCCGTGTTCTCACAAGTAGTCCATACGGACCCGACAAGGGGAGGAACTGCTCCAGGGTTCCAAGTAATGTGCCCTAAAAAATAGGGTGTGGGATTGAGATACAGTTAAAAACAGACTCACATAAAGAAGAGAGGAGAGAAAAAGAGACCCCTTTGTTCTTCTTTCAGAATGGGCCAGTGATCCCATCACGGTTGGAACGTGCTGTTTCAGGCTGGTACTCGGACATCCTTTCGCTGCGGCCCCAGTGCTGTTTCTTATTGTACTCGTTTCGGGTGACATGATTAGTTATCTTAAAATGGCATCGTTTTGAGGGCCGGATCCGGGAGACGTGCCAACAGCTCTTTTCTTCTTTTTTGGTGCATATTCTGGCACATCGGACATCTCGAGATAATGGACACAAACGACAAACATGCGCTTCCAGCCGGAGAGTAAGAAGAAAAAAATAATCCGTTGGCAGCTTTTAAAGGCTTTAAAGGCTCAGAGAGGTACTCAGAATTAAAAATGTAACATAATCACTTTGTAAAAACTGCACATTTCCCCCCTGACCGCTTTCCTTCTCATGTGATTAAAAGGGGTGGTGGTGGTGCTGTCACAATGAAGGAAGCCAGAGTCAAAGCGCGCAGCATCCACAAGCCTCTTTTCTCTACAATCCATTTAGAGAATTACTGCAGAGTCGAAATGTATTGTGTGGATCTTTGTGCGCACATTGATTCAAAGTGTTTGTCGGCGTAGTTTTTGTCACTGCTCATTATGCTGCGGAGGAGAAGAACAGTCGCTCAGCTGACGTTCAGACGTTGATCTCGTGCAGAACAGAGGATTTTCTATCCCCAAGGCGAGCTGGTATCTTACAAAAATGCGCCCTCGTCTCAACACAACTCCACTGTTCTCGCAAGGAAGTGGGGAAAAAATACTGATTTTGTTGCATTTTGAAAAAAAAAGAACTCCAAGTACATTTTTATAAATGAGTTCCCCCAGGGTACCGACGCCTGATTGGATTCCTAATGTTTTACAGGGTGTCTAATTAATTGCAGCGCTCCAACCATTGAGTTTAACAGCCCATTTCGACAGTTCAAACCTCAGAGACTGTCAGACCAGCTCAGGTTGACGGACCTTCCCTGTAGTACGACCAAAATATGATGTTTAGTTACGCCATTTCAAAATCTAAATGCTTGCCAGACCCAATGTCAGCATTCTTCTAGCAAATACCGACGCTGTCGTTTTTCTACTCAGGACAATCAAATCAAATCTTGGCACAAATGCCTCGGATCAGTGTTGAATCTCTCTCATTAATGTAGCATTACATTTATTTCCATCCGTCCCGCCCGCTGTAGATATCGCCCCCTCGCTATCCACCGGCGCTAATGAAAGAGCGCCATTTCTAATTAAATCATAACGAATTACGCTTTCACCGCGATCCGGTGCCTCTAGCTTCAGGCCTTCCTCGAGGTTGAAACCCATCTGACGGTTGCTCCAAGAGTGCACTTAATGCACGTAGCTTATCACCATTTCCACCGCTCAACCGGTCCACCCCGCGTGATGCAACGTACACTACTCCTGACCTGTGAACATTCATATTTTTTAACGATTGTGAGAAGCTGAAACCCTATTTCATGGAGGTGAGGGTGGATTTTATATTTAAAACGTAAGCGGCGTCTGGAGCATTATAGCTGAACATATACAGTAGTTAGTGAGGACTTCTTCTTGTCGGGGTAATTCACTCTATTGATCTGTGTCCTCAGATAATGACCACGTTCCTCGGGTTTTCTCATTACCAGCACGCCATTGATGTTTTTTTATTACTGCACCTGTCCGCTACCACCAAGTCTGCCCCAGACAGTCAACAATCTCCTTTATGACTTGTTTACGTTCTCCAAGCCATTACCTCTAATGTGGCGGTGGTGCGATGCGATCATCGCTATCCGCTCAGGGATGGCCAGCACACGATTGTCCTTTTCGGCTCAATCGCTCCCGGAAACTTCTCGGAGAAACAAATGGAAAAGGCGCTGCTTGAACAAAATGAGGGCTGTTTAGGAGAGGGGGTTACACGCATCGCACAGCGGTGAGGTATCAGAAAAATGGTTCGCTGCTTTGTAATTTACACTGAAAGCTTCTTTCCCACTGGCAGAAACACAACACATGTAACACACACTAACTTCTGGCTTTTGTCTTCAGTGGGGAAAGGTTACGATCAGCCTTCATCCCGTCAGTAGCTCTCTGATTAAACTCGACCAACACAAATTCACACTCATAAAAAGTGATTTTCTTAGTCTTTCCACCTATTCCAGCCATTGCCAAGTTCTGGTTCCAGAGATTGAACGAGAGATGAATGTTAAAAAAAGAAGGAAAGTAAGTGCTGACTGGCAGCGATCTTTTCTCACTCCTGTGCGTCTATTTATTGGGACGGTGTCGTAACAGTGTACAACGTGTGAAACGCTGTGTCAGCCGTCAGGCTCAGCGCCGATGCCGTTTGCTTGATTCCCGTGTCTGTCTAAGTTGGCAGCTTGCCAAACTCTTTGACGTGTTTTTAGATACACTTCTTGAAACGTGTCGAAGCTGCTGCCAGCACACATGACGGTGGGTAGTACTCTGTACGAGTGTGTTGGCGTGAAGACGCCCAGAAGCACAAAGTCAGGACATTTCTGTTTGTCCTCACCTTAAACCATTTAATACTATTTTGTAATGGGGTCAGAGGTGGGGTTTCAGGTCAAGGAAAAGGTTTTAAAAGCTGCTAAATTAGAAAACGAAAAAAAATCCACGCATCTCAACATGGCGACAGCTGAGACAGCATTTACAAGCTAATGCTGACAGAAACTAACAGTGCCAGAAACTAAAAGTGCCAGAAAGTAACAGTGCTAGAACCTAACAGTGCCAGAAGCTAACGGTGCCAGAAACTAATGGTGCCAGAAGCTAACAGTGCCAGAAGCTAACGGTGCTAGAAACGTACAGTTCCAGAAGCTAACGGTGTTTACCTCAGGGGAACCGGAGGGTGGGCGCTACTCTTCCACGTCGACGTTGCCGCTGTGAGGTCGACATTACTGCACTATATCTTTACATAACAAATAGGTGTTTGCTGCTACATTGATGCTATGAATGTTAAATAGAGATTTGTTACGGGTGGAAAAACAAGGGTGTGACTTCTCCTTCATTCCATTGACTCACTGAGAAACACATTCTCAGTCAGTAGGTTACACAGACTTATTAGTTTACCTTTTAATGCAAATTATCACCATTAAAAAGTGAATTAATCAAAGTAGTTACATCAGTTTCCGGGTCCCGGCATTGCTAATGGTGGCCCACAGTCACACCATCATGGTTTACTGGGACAATATGTTCGGAGCTGCTATTGACCACTCAGAACAAATGGAAGAAGGACCATGATAAAACAAGTTGCAACACTCTCACTAAGTGCCAATCAAACCCCATCTGTACACAACCACTCCAGAGAGGCTAATTAAGTGGGAACATCTGTGTGAAGGGATTTTAAGTGGACAGGTAGGAAATAAAGTGGAAATTTCACCAGAAATAAACTTGATTATTTCAGCTACAGGGGGCAGCAGGAACAAATGAGTGTAACCTCACCATCTAAGTGAACTTTATAGCATAAATTGCTTATTTAGCCGTTTATGTTGCTTCTTCTTTGTTGCTTCTCTTGAGAGAGACATCCATCTTTATAGCTGTTACATAAAATATATGACGGCGTTGCTCATTGAAGTGTTTTTTAATATTCTTTTGTACAACAATGGAGCCCAGTGATGCAGCTCCAAAGACCAATGATTTTCATTTCTGTCAACATAAATATTCATGTGTATCATGAGTTTGTACAAGGCAGGGAGGCGTTTTCCCATGAAGCCATTAGTGTAAATGCTTCGACTGGATAATGAGTGTAATAGTTTTGATGTTGATGCATGAGACGAGTTGGACAGCTGCGTTTTTGTTGATTTTATAAGCAACGCATAATTCCTCCGCGTATCTGTGGCCACGAATGCAGCACAAGTTTGTGATTTGTCAGAAGCACTCAATGAAAATATAAACTACCCGACGGATAATTACTTCTCTACTACGCACAAGTGTCGAGACACTGGGAAATAATGAGAAAGAGGAGAATTGGAATATAGAGCCTCAGATTCGTCTGCAACCTTTTCCACCGTACTGACTTTGTCTGCTACGCGTCGGAAAGTTGACGAAATGAAATAAGCAAGTTCTATTCAACTGTGCATTCATTTTATTATTCCAGCGAAGACAAAAATGTGATCACTTTCAAGCCCAGAATCAGAAGAAGTCACAATTTCGCCTGAAATATGAACGATTTTAATAATGCTGTCCCTCTCTCCCAGCAGTTTTATTTTTCCTCTAAAAAAAAAAAAACACAATATTTTTGAGTCGGGACTATTTGCATATCTGAGATTACATCACCTACGGCCTCTTTGTCGTTGCCCATCAGTATCGGCAACAGAGTTTCTGCTGTGATGTCCTCTCCTTGTTTTTCGAGTACCGTAGATTAGATCGATCCCGGGAGACGGAGGCGCCGCCAATTAGACAAAGGAGCCGTGTTCGGTTACACAAACTCTCTCGCTGTGAAACCAACACGACCGTCTCCGTCGTTACGACCGCACCTCGCTGCCCGCCAGACGTTCACCCTGACAAGAGCAACCGACCTGAACAACAGATATCGGCTGGGGCAAAACATATTAAAACAGTCGCATGAAACAATGGTGTGTGTCCTGTACGGCACAAGCGTCCACATCCCTTTGTTTTTGGTTGTCGGTTTGTTTTTGTATTGCCGAACACTTTTGGATCTTTTTATTGTCCTAACATTTTGAGGAAAGGCCTCGGAATGACTTCTCACTGGATTTATTCCCTCGGTCAACATTGTAAATGTCAGTTCACGGTTTCAAGTCTTCTTCAACGCGCCATGATTGGGGTTGCGGGGCGCTGTAGACGATCCCAGCTGACATTGGGCGAAGGTCACCAGTCACCGTTCATGCTCCTATTCACACCAGCGGACCATTTGAATAAACCTAAGCTGCATGTCTTAGGATGGAGAACCCGGAGGGAACCCGACACTCCAAACAGAACCGCCCACAACCGGAACAAAGCTGGGCCCCTCTTGCTGTGAGTGCTAGTCACTACACCACCGCGCTGCCCCCACAATGATGGTCCATTCAGTCAATTAGAGTATGCTTTAGGGCGGGCTTATTGTGATTGACAGGTCGCTTATGCTACCAGAGTTGTATGCGGCGTCTCTACGTCACTCCTCCGCATTGTGAATTAATTCGCACAAATCTGTGGCCGTGATTGCTGTGTGTACGGCTGTAAGACCGGTCTTAAAGCCAGGCTTTTTCCTTAAAGGTCACACAGGTCTGACATCGTATGGAATTGTAAAACTCATCACACAATCACTCATTTTCTTAAGTAACTCTTTCTTTACTCTCCTTTTTTGGTCTCCAACAGCTCCATCTTTTAAATGCCCAAAAAAGACTCAGTTTTCACATTACATTTAGTTAATCTTTTGGATGGGTGGGGCTTTAATGTAGTGTTGTCTAGTTCTGGACGGCACACCGTGGACTGGCATAGCAGCTTGTTCACGTTGGGGTACAGACATACTTTGGGCTACGTAGTTTCATCCTATGTCTTCCCAACACTGCACATGTTGCCTTATTATCTCCCAGTGTGCTTTATGACCAGCCTGCTGGAATTTGCCTTGTTTAGGGATATTTCAGAAGAGTCCACAAACCTCTCGTCGCTCCTTCTTCCTCATGCATAATCGCCCCTGGAGGTTTGGCCTTTTCATGGGTCTCACCTTCACTCTCATCGCCTTTGTCGAGACACCTGAAAGCCCTCTCCTCGTCTTCTCTCCTCCTGCTCCCCCCTTACTTGTCTTCTCTTTGTATCACTCCCTCCTCTTCTCCTTTCTTTCTACTTTCAAATCATAGATTTTTTTCTTCTTCTTCTTCTCCTCAGAGCTTCTTTAAAATATTTACAATGTGTGGGCAGGGTACTTTCTCTGGGAATTGTGAGGGAGGAGAGGGGAGGAGGGGGGGAGGATAGTTTTGAAAGCGAGTGGGAGAGGAGGGGGGGAAAAGCAAAAGGGATTGGAAAAGAAAGGCAGATATAAGCGATGGAAGTCCACGTGGCTTGAATATGAACGCTTCCCCTTTGAAACAACTCCCCGTTATAAATAAATAAGCAGAGCTATCCGATAAAGACCATTACTCGAAGCGCCGTGTTTTCTCCGAAAAACCTTGTGCGTTGTTTTTTTTTCTTCCTTCTTTTCACCTGTGCTTTCCTTTCCACCGGAGGCGCCGCTCTCTGGCTGGCGATGTTTGTTGAAGCCTTGTTGCAGTTAACAATATGACCTCTACTTCCCGCTGCCTAATTAAATAAAGCCCTCAGGACTGTTGCTGCAGAAGCTCTGCCGGTGATGATACAGGTATCACGGAGAAAAAAAGGAAAATAAACCCTGAGCTGTCAACAATGCAACAGAATCTCTGTTGGTTGGGGGGGGGGGGGGGTCAAGGTTTCCTCCACTTGTTGTTTTTTGTGTTTTTCGTAATCATTGCTATACAAATGATTCACCGCTCTGTCACGTCAACCAGAACTGACGGCAGCGAATACACAGATAAATAGACTTCAGTCATGATTGTTCCCGACGCGATTAAACCACAAATAGTCGGTTGAGTAAACTCACGCGAGTAAAGCGTCGTCAGTTCTGTTTGACAAGGTTCATACACATACTGACCAATGGATGTCCAGGACCTTCTTATGACCTTCCCATGACCTTCCCAGGACTGTCCATGACCAAACATTATGTGAAAACTCTGTGTTCTTCTAATAATTTAAATCGGGAATTTTTCCAACGAGGGTCTGTGAGTCCCTCGGGAATCCGAGTTAGCGAATCCCTGTTTTAGACGACACAAAGACAAACAAAACTTTCTTTTACTCATCCTCTCTCCAGGTGGCAGGGACCATGTACAACACGGGCCGCCACGTCTCCCTGCGATTGGACAAGGAGCATCTGGTGAACATCTCCGGGGGGCCAATGACGTACAGCCACCGCCTGGAGGAGATCCGGCTACACTTCGGCAGCGAGGACGGCCAGGGCTCCGAACACCTGCTGAACGGACAGGCCTTCTCCGGAGAGGTGCGTGCACACGGAACACAGCGCCGAGGAGGATAGGCAGTTAGCACACTTTTATTTTCATTAAATACAAAATATTAATATTTGAGCCGCTATGGTAATAAATCATATATCAATAACAATATCAATTTATTATGACAATATTTTATTTATTTTGCACAATTCAAACAATTAAAAAAAATAAAAATAATCACAAGACAAATAAATCAATATCTCAGTACAGGAAGAGACCAAATTAATTTTAGTATGAATGTTCAGATGTATAGGAGTGATTTTTGGATTTAGGATTACAACGTATGAAGTTACTAATGTGTGAACACACGGCTACTTCTGTGACGCTCTAAATTATAATAACTATTTATTTATTTTTTATTTATTTTACATGACACATCAGTGCTGTTCGGCAAGATGGAGAGTTAAGCGTTTAAACACACACACACACACACAGTGTTCCACATTTTGAAACAATTAGCTTTCCTCCGCTTTGATTGCTCAACTACAATCGCAAGCCGCTTACTTCACGGCGCTCACATCACGCTGCCACATTCACGCCACTCACATCACGCCGCTCACATCACGCCGCTCACATCACGCCGCTCACATCACGCCGCTCACATCACGCCGCTGCATTTCACCCGCCACCATTAAACGAATGCCAATTTGTGTGGGAACAAAATAATTGCAGTCTTGACAGGCACATTTATTCTAATTAATGATAATCATTTGTCCCCCCCCCTTCAGATTTAGGGAGCTGAATCATAATAAAGCATAAAGTGTTTACTGTGTCCTTTGGGATGGTGACCCTGAAGCCTGAACGGACGGACACATACACACACACACACACACACACACACACACACACACACACACACACACAATGGCTGCACACACCCTGATGATAGTCTTATCAGCCGGAGTTAACAACCACAGACTGTGGAGAACAAGTAGACGCCATCATCGTGACGTCACCCACTGGGTTGAGGACAGACGTTTTGGTGATTTTGCCGCCGCCATCTTGTTTTTTTTGCAACCAATGAATGGTAGTAGCCATATTTTTAATGCAGAGGAGTGACGTACAGATGCTGTGTATGTCTCTGGTAGTGTCAGTGACCCTAAATCATCCCCTGCTTTATAGTCTGTCTGACTCTAAATGACCATAATTTACTAAATGATCATCATGCTGTATTGAAGAAGACTTGAACCTAGAGAATGAGACATAAACTCATGTTTAAAATGTTTAGTGAGGAAATTCATCCATAAGGAGAGAGAGGAGAGAGGTGCTCAATGTATCCTAAAACAAGGAGAGGTGCTCAGTGTATCCTAAACGTCCCCCAGCATCTTATAAGCCTATAGCAGCATCTCTAGGGTTTTGACCAGGTGAACCTGATTCAGCCCTAACTATAACTATAAGACTATTAAAGAATAAAGTCTTCAGTCTACTCTTAAATGAGGTGACTGGGAATACATCTAGAGAGAAGTAGAGTTGTAGGTTGAAAGGTTGTCTAAGTTGGTAATTGGGGCTTTTCAGTAGACAGTTGAAGTTAAGCCATTACATTACATTTCATTTAGCTAACGCTGTTATCCAAAGCGACTTCAATTCATGTTACATTCACACACCGTAGCCAGTTTAAATAAACATGTAAACTAGAAAGACTGCAGAAACCACTGATTCAATGAATACAACCAACAACTGGCTGAAATACAACCTAACCCTAAATATAACCGAACCCTAAACATAACCTAACCCTAAATATAACCTAACCCTTTACCTTTGCAGTGTTCTCCTCAGTCCAAAACATCCACCTCCCTCGATAGCCCACCCCAGCCTTGTGTTCTTCTTCTTCTGAGCATCAGCAGCGGCCTCAAGGTCCAATAAGCTGTTTCATAGTCATAAATGCAAGAGAAAGATGTCCCTCTCTCTCTCTCTGTCTCTCTTTCCCAATGGCCCTTCTGCAGATGAGTGGTGGCCGTGCATGTCCTTGAAACATGAGCAAAAAGAGAAAACACCATTACAACTTTTGAAATGGCAGCCCGTGTGTGTGTGTGTGTGTGTGTGTGTGTGTGTGTGTGTGTGTGTGTGTGTGTGTGTGTGTGTGTGTGTGTGTGTGTGTGTGTGTGTGTGTGTGTGTGTGTGTGTGTGTGTGTGTGTGTGTGTGTGTGTCCAAAAGCTTTCGTCTTTAAATCACCCCTAAATCACCGTTGTCTTACTCAGTTTTGTGTGTTTGAGTGTTCAATTCTGTTTTGTTTCCCATGGAAGTAAAATATCAAAATACCTACATGAAATATAACAGCCAAAAAATCAAATGCATCAGTACATATCACATCAAATGAGCCTCAGATAATGACGAAAATCAAATCAACGCTGTCGAAATATTCCAATTTAGTGTGCTATATATATATATATATATATATATATATATATGAGAGAGAGAGAGAGACTTGGTTAAGATTAGCCATTGATGTTACTCACTGCCTTATCCAATCTACACATACATTTGCATTCTTATGATTTATTATCAAAAGAATGCTAATGAACCCAATTACATCCTCATGGCAACATGAGGTCGTCCTGAAGAAGCTTCATTCTCACAGAAAGTGTCGGATGAGCAGATATCAGATCAGTAATCCCAAGAAAGGGAAGCATGTTGCGTTTAAAACCAAGTTTTTTGCTTTAATTGGTTTGTAGAAAGAAGGTTGTGCTAAGCAAACACAGGACTTTCACTTAGGAGACATCTGTTTGGGTCCCACGTGGAACCAAAGTTGACGATGACTTATTTCACAGTAGTTTTGTTAAGTAGCTCACGTTCTCAACTGATGCCGGTAACATTACATTACATTTCATTTAGTTGACGTTTTTATCCAAAGCGACTTAGTCATGTTAAATTCACACACTGTCGACCAGGGGTGCTCCCACTTTTTCAGCACGCAAGCTACTTAGAAGATAATCTACCTACGGGGGGGGATGCAAGTGATTTTTTTTTTTCTCCGTCCTGATGCACGCACTGCGACACGCGAGACGGAGAGACGAGAAGTGTTAACACGACACTAAGAGACAGAAGTGACATGCTGTTGTGTAGATACGATCAACAACAGACGGCTGCTTAGTTTAATAAAAGAACAAAGACGTGATATAGAGAAAATTACAGGGGGGGCGGGACAATTATTTTTTTAGGTCATGCGATCTACCAAACTACTCCGCGATCGACTGGTAGGTCGCCGCGATCGACTGGTATCTCTCCCAAAACAGACAACTCATTGGTCAAAACTGATTCCTTTTCTCATACAAATAGTCAGTGCCCTCATTAAAAGTCCCTTCGTCATTGTTTGAACACTGCAAGTCAAAATCTTTAGATGTTTTGTCAGTATGGCAGCGGACCATAGAAATATCCTCATGTGCACAGTTCAATCTTGGCTTAGTCCTTTGACACTGAATGGTTACTGTTGTAAATGTTTTCTTTCCAGAATACTATGTGTATCAAACAGAAAAAAGATTAATTCAAGAGGAGCCAACAAGGTCTCACATCACATACTGCCATGGAAATTGTAACAGTAATTGTTCCAGTAATTGTAACAGTAATTGTTCCAGTAATTGTTACAGTAATTGTTACAGTAATTGTTACAGTAATTGCAAAACAGAAACAGGAAATGTGTACAGCAAAAAATAGTGTCAAACAAAAAGCACATCAAAAATAAAATGAAGTATAGCCTACACTACTGTAACAAAACATTCAGGAGGAAAGTAAAGCAAAGCTGGAGTTCAAAGCTGGAGTTCATCCTCACTCTCCTGCTCATCCTCGCGCTCACGTCTGTCTGGCCACAGATCTTTGTCTTCATCGGCCTCTTCCCACTTCTTAACCACCACACACCCTTGCTCCTCTTCCTCTTCTTCTTCCTCCTCTTCCTCAAACAGGCAGTTGCCCTTGTTTGTTTACCTGGCCAGGTGCTTCCATGTTCATACTGTAAACTGTACTGAACTTGGTCAAGCCCTAGATGGAAGCATTTATACTCGTGGATAGCAGCTGTCAGCTAACTAACATGACTGTGATTGGTGATCGGATGTGAGAAACTCCCCTTGATCAGTAAAGTTCAAGTTGCGCCTGAAAATGAAGCCGATGATCCAAGAGATCCACATTACAGTATATACCATGATGCTTTTCATGGTATTATGTGCCTGAAGGATTTTGCCAGAGGAGTGAACTATTGTGCAGGTGATGATGTAAACAAGGAAATGATGCCAAGATGTTTTGCAGAGAACAACCAATTGACTGAGAAACAACAGTCAGTTTAGACCAGCAAGATGTATTCAATCAGTAATGGGGCTAACTGAAGGCAACTGTACCTAACCGTTTGCACAGATGTGCTAAATCATTTGAAATGTGTGCAAGCTGTCGGCAATTGTACTAAAACAATTGCAATTTGATTAAAGGAATGAGAAATTCCAATCTGTTGTGAACAAGTGCCCAATGGTTTGGAGGTTTGCACAAGTTGTTTTGAGAATGTCATTTCTGTTTCAAGAATTGAGCCAAATCAATCGAGAAAAACTGTAAAGAACAAATCTTATGTTATAACCTTTTGGGAAAAATGCCTCTTCCAAAGTTGTCCACTACCACCTGAACTCGCCGTTCATCTGTGGGTTGTAGAATTTAAGGACCGATCCATATCTGGATAGTTCATGTAGAGCTCAGCGAGGTGCGGACAGCGTTCAGGAACAATCCAGATAGAATGATCCAACGTGGTTCTCCTCCATCGTCTCGCCACACGGGGAGTTCCTCTCCTTCCTCTCCCACTCCCCGTTTTATTTAAAATATGTCTGATCGCTTTCCAATGAGGAGTCAACGGCCTCCTGGCGGAAAGTCCCGCGTACGGCCCTGGACCGAGCTGCTGATGTGTCGTGTGCTGGCTGGCTGCTACATCACAAACCATGCCATTACCTGGGGGTTAATTTATACTGTGTGTGTGTGTGTGGGTGTGGGTGTGGGTGTGGGTGTGTGGGTGTGTGTGTGTGTGTGTGTGTGTGTGTTCGCTCCCCTCGAGCGTCTTCAGTCTAATCTGAAAATGAAACACCTTGGTCTTTTAATAAGTGCTAAAATATTGCAGATGGTATTCCTCTACACCTCCTTCGAGTTGTTTTCTTCCACACTTCTATTGTCCTCCAATGGAAACAACACGTCCTCAGAGCTACTGCTTCCCAAAAAGCACTCTTTAATTGATACGGTGCGATTTGAGCTATTCTTCACTACTGTACACACACTTTAGTGCTCCGATGGATTTGACTGCTTGGCAGCTGCATCTTTTCAGTCAACTGTCTGGACCTGAATGCACCACGGGGAAGAATTCATTCATTCATGTTGACTTGCGGTCGATGCGGAAGATACTTAAAAAACTTCAACACGGCGCTTTAAATCTTTGTTTGTGATATTTTTACGAGAGTTGATCCATCTAATTATTAAAGTGTGTTTACAGTAGAACGTGAACCAACGGCACACACTGCATCATTTGTAGACAAAGCTAATTTGCAATGGCCGTCCCTAAATGTTGATGCTCTGCCCCCACCTCTCTACCTCCATCTGCCTAATGGATCATGGAGGTCTGGATCGTGGTCCATGACTACTAACAACTATTAATACACTCGGTCATACTCATTGAATGTTTATGTAACTCTGTAATGATTCCTTCTGTACACATTACATCTATTGTTCTGTCCATCCTGGAGAGGGATCCTCCTCTGTTGCTCTATTGAAGGGTTCTTCACCTTTTTCCCCCGTGAAGGTTTGTTTGGGAGTTGTTCCTGATCCGATGTGAGGTCAAAGGTCAGAATGTCTATCTGTACAGATTGTAAAGCCCTCTGAGGCAAATTTGTAATTCATGACAATGGGCGATACAAAATAAACTGAATTTAATTGAATTAAATGGAAATGTAGAGTATAGCACATTTGTGCTAGTTAACATATAATATTTAGCAAAGGGTCTTACGAACAATAGTAGTTTGGCTTAGTTGTTCTTTTTAAAAAATAGCGCCTAACAGCATCATTTCTACCGTATCTTTATATGATTGCTTCATATTTTTTTATTTATTTCAGAACCGCAACTGGTTCACATTTAGTTAAAGTTGGGGAGAAAATCCCTAAATCCGTTCAAAAAAGCCCCGTCATCTTTGAGACGAGGGAACCAGAAGAGCAACGATTCCTCGGGTTTAGGACTCAATTGCGCACCACCGTTCTTTTGTATTCAGACCAGGATTGAGACTACAAAAAAAGCTATTATAAAATACCATTACAGACTTTCTATCCTCTCAGTTTCACCCAATTTCCACCATCATCCGCTCCAAACTATGCAGGGCTGGAAATGATTAAAAAGCATCTGTTCCCTTTAATGACCTTTTATTTACCCATTATCACCCATTATCCGGATCATCCGATGGAACGACACGATGACGGACTAAACAAACGGGATTAGCCACTGCAAACGGAAGGAGGCGCAACTCGCCGCTGAAGAGAGGATGCTGCTATATTTAATACAAAGGCAGCTGTTATGCCCCCATCAATCAAACCAATCACCTTGTCCTCACACACATTGATGTATCCCTCCACACACACACACACACACACACACACACACACACACACACATTTTATCAATCGCTATTTACACCACGTTTGCCTCGCGTCAGCACCACCGCGCTTCCTAATTGTGCTGGATTTTAGATTAAAAATCTAAATCTGCAACCGGAGGTCAACGAAATATGAATACGAATGACGGAAACCAACTGAATTTGGGATCATGTTCATTCATGAATTATGCGGTGTGTGTGTGTGTGTGTGTGTGTGTGTGTGTGTGTGTGTGTGTGTGTGTGTGTGTGTGTGTGTGTGTGTGTGTGTGTGTGTGTGTGTGTGTGTGTGTGTGTGTGTGTGTGTGTGTGTGTGTGTGTGTGTGAACACAGATGATGGAGAAGTGTGCCGGTGGCAGCGGGCCTTGTCCGTTTGTTAGTTTTACGGATCCACGCTCCAGTTTATGTAAAGGAGGAGGAGACGGGTGGATGGACGCCGAGATGGAGAGGGTCATTTCCAGCCCGGCACGTTTAAGCCCCTCCCCCTCCTCCTATCTGGCGGTTAGCCGAGCAGCCTCTCTTCCCTGCTATCGATTTGCTGTCTTCATATTTCCCTAACCCCAGGGCCGGGCCAGCCGTCATGCCATAAAGAGTCTGTCATGACCCCCCGCCGCCCAATCCCCCCCAGACACACACACACACACACACCAGAAAGCACCGGCCAAGCAAGCACAAGTGACCATTTCAGACCCAGTTGGACCTGCTCTCAAACCCTCTCCGCTCAGTATGGCTTCTGTGTTCGCTTTAAAAATCCCTGAAGCCTGAAAAGTGGTGGCGGTGCCCAGCGGCGCCGCCATCCCAGTGAGGAGTTTTCCGCGGCGCTTCCAACGGGTGGTGTTGGCATGGTGACGTTGGTATTTTTGTGTTTTGGACGCTTTTTCTAATTCTTTTCTTTTGATTCTAACAAAATGGTCCAATGAGCATAAACATAGCCGACGGTCCGTCGGTGGTGATGTCATGTTGTGGCTTCACACTGGTATATTTATTTATGTATTCAAATACAAACGTTACAATTTTGAATGTTACAAAATGATATTTTTCCAAGCTTTTCTGAAAACGTGTTTTTCTGCCTGATGACTAGGGATGGGCATCGAGAACCGGTTCTGTTTTAGAACCGGTTCCCAGTGGACCGATTGTTTGGAATCGTTAGCCAGATTTACTTAACGATTCCGCTAACGATCCTCTGTGGTGTTGCGCATGCGCAAACCTTTTTCGGTTTCTTCTTCAGATTGCAGCAAACATGGCAACTAGCTGAAGCGTTCTAAAGTGTGGCTCTATTTCACACGACACAATGACAACTACGCCACTTGTAACATGTGTAAAAAGTCTATTTCGTCGAAGGGAGGAAAAATAACATATGAATAAGCATTTGAACACAGCATGGAATTAAATGTCAGGATGTCATGTGTTCGATGCTGCAGCAGCTCGGCTAACGTCGGCGCTTCATCTCTTTCTGTCCAAGCTGAACTCCTCAAAGTGATCACAACCACTCACTGTGTGAAGCAAGTTGCCTTTATTGTGTGTCGTCGATCAAGTCATCTTCTGTCCCTTCGTTTGAAGCATACATTTGAGCTCCGGCATTGGAGCTAAAATGCTCCAGCATCGTCTCCCATTAGTGATCACCTCACGTTTGGATTGAAAGTCCAGTTTTGAGAAATATTTGATCGTAATGGTGTTAATTATCGGAGGGCGTGTGTTATTAGCAAACGTTTGCGTTATCGTGTTAACCCATTATTAAACTGAGCATATCGATTTTTAATCCATTATTAAACTTAGCATTAAACTCCGCTAGCTTAGCTATAGAATCTTCCATTTTCAGCCCCCTGCATTGAGGCAGAGGTAGTGTTTGCCTCTCCTCTAAATGTGGCTTTATCTTAGGCTGACCAGACGTCCTCTTTTACCCGACATTGTCTGTTTTTGAGCCCTAAAAAATGCGTCCGGCAGGGATTCCAAAAACGTCTGGGAGTTTGCTTCGTCGGATATTGCCGTTTCTCCCCTTACAAGTTTTGGAAATGGTACGGTCCACCTTTAGGCGCGAGTTCTGACGCGAGCGCTGACGGTATAGAGATCAGTCATTGGTCAACCGATCTCACGGTTGCCAGATACACGATGATTATCCTCCAAATACGACCATTTTGAGCCTTTGGTACGATACTTCACCATCTCCAATCTGGCAACCCGGAGCACCTTGCCGCCACCACTAGTTGCATTGTTGTTGTTTGTGCGGCATGCTATCCACTACTACTGATACACATGATATACACTACTACTGATACACATGCTATCCACTACTACTGATACACATGCTATACACTACTACTGATACACATGCTATACACTACTACCAGCACCCGCTCCCTCAACGCGCACTGCGCGCTGTGCGTAGGGCACCAAGTCCTGAGGGGGCATCACAGAATAGGCAACTAAAAGATCCTCAGTTATAATAATTATAATGCTGATATTATTTCAGTCTAGAAATATTAGTCACCTTTTAGGCATGTATATCACAAAACAGGCAGAACAAGAGAGATGTTTAATCGCTTAGCCCCCAGAATACATTTTATTTAAGTTATTTAAGTTTTATTTTAAGTTCAAGAGGAATATGTATACATGTTTTTGGTTATTTAAACAAATGTAAATGTGTATATCTATACTGTATATGGTGTGTGCAGCATTATAGAACATTATAGAAAAGACAATTAATGTAAATAAACCCGATTGTGCTCTTTTTTCCCACCCCTTGCCCAATAAGAATCGATAAAAGAATCGATAAGGAATCGAATCGATAAGCAGGAATCGATAAGGCATCGAAATCGTTAAAATCCTATCGATTCTCATCCCTACTGATGACACTGCTACATAACTCATATTCATTACTTTAAACAAATCTAACTAACATAAACAAACCAACCATCCTTGCACGATTGTATAGAAGTCTATAAGAAAATGACTACATGAGTTTGTCTCAATCTCTAGTTTAAATTCTGTATAGCCCATTCTCACAAATTACAAATTTGCCTCAAAGGGCTTCACAATCTGTACACATAGACATCCCTGACCTTTGAACTCGCATAGGATCAGGAAAAACTCCCAAATAAACCTTTCACAGGGAAAAAGGGGAGAAACCTTAATGAGAGCAACAGAGAGGATGGACAGAACAATAGATGTCATGTGACCAGAAGGAATTATTACAGAGTTACAACACATTCAATGAATATGACAGAGTATATTAATAGTTGGTCGTAGGCATGGACCACGATCCAGACCTCCATGATCCATCAGACGGATGGAGGTAGAGAGGAGTGGGCCATGGCATCGTTGGTAGTAGGCATACAGCATGATGTTCATTTAGTAATGATGCTTTAGGCTGTGGCTACCTTGTGATTGACAGGTCCAGAGCCATATACAGTGTCACTGTGGCACTCCTCCGCGGTACAAATATGGTCACCTCCTTTTAATGGTTGTAAAAAAAGGCAAAATGATGACGGCTGTCATGAGAGACAGTGATGGACAAAAGGCCGAGCTCGAGGCTTCATAACATCAGCGGGTCCAATTCTTATACACAGTCTATGGTTTGAAACCCGATACCTGATTCGTGGAACCCTTGTAGGAGAAGTATTAGCAAAGTCCAATATTATTGCGACACAGTGCAGGTTGGTTACAGCACAACACAGGATCAGGTTGGCACGACCACGGTCAAAAACTGTTTGCTTCCCACCCATCTGTTCTGTGACTGTATCCAGTAGTTCTTGTGAGGGTGATACATGATGTCGTGCTGCAGGCTCACAGTACCCCTCCTCTCTTTCTTCAACCGTCTCTGGGTCTAATTACCACCTCTTGTTTCCACTCTCCTTTGCTCTGCATCTTTCTCATTTTTTTTTCCCCCGGCCGTCTCCATTTGGCAAACGCTCTCACTTTATTACGGCCCACGCACTCTGGCCGTTTATTGCACACCAGTAGCAAACTTTTGTCCAATTTGTCATTGAGGGAGTGTGGATGAGTTCTTTTGGCCGCCTGCGTCGCTTTCACCTCAAAAAATCTAATCAGATCAACGTAGGGCTCTAATCACGTCCTCCCTCCGCTTGATTGCATTTATAGACGTTCTGTCGCTCTGCGCTCCCCCCAATCGAGCTTTTCATAATTACTCTCCTCTTACATTTGTGTATTTATATCCTTCGTTACAGTATGTGTGCGGATGAGAAGTTTATGGACGTGGGGCGAGAGAGTGTAGAAGCCTTTGGGAGAGATCTGAAAAAACGTAACAGCCTTTTTGTGCTTGAAATAAGTGCTTTACTGCCTTTTATATTCATAGCAGTTGATTATGTTTATTGCTATAAAAGACAGAAGTACCACCGCGTAAAGGCAATGCGAGTACTAGGTTGCTGTAGTTGGCTGTAAATTTAGCTGATTAAGGTAATGAGAAGTGGTTATACAGGACTGAGCAACTGTGGTCAGGACAGACTAAGAGAGCCATGTGCCCACGGGTTAACCCAGTGTTGGAATTAAACAGAACTGGACAGAACCACCACAGCATCTGCGTGTCATTGATGTTAGACGGTCATAATCAGCACAACCAAAAACCATCATCTTTTCTTATTTTGTAGGAAACCCTCAAAACATGCTAATTTGGCTTGATCCAATTTATTTTGTTTATGACAACTCTCTTATCACCAATTTATATTTCCCACTTTAGTTCTGATTTAACAAACAATCCAACGTCTGTGATCTGATGGCCACGAGGAGGCACTACATTACTGCCCATCGTCCATGCGTTAAAATGATTGCCACTGCTCCTCTATGCACGATCTGCCCTGTGCAGCATTCAAGTGCTAGGATTGGCATCCATGCTCGCCAAAGTACTGGTAACTTGATTGGTTTTGGTCCAATGCCCTGACCAATGGGCAATCCCGACCGTAACTACTCAGGGCCAACACCTAACCATAACCGATTGTCTCAACCAGCTAAGCGGGACGGGTCTCGGCAAGAAGAGCAGTTGGAGTCAGAATAATACGTTGGTATTGAATTTTATTTTATTTGAATTAATGACTTCCTGTCTCCATAAAGCCGGTAATTCATGAAGTTGTGTACGCAGCATGAGTAGGTCAACTATTAGACAAACAAAAAAGAAGGCAAGAGGATACAGAGAAATGGTCCGGGAACATTTCATTCGTCAAGACAGCGTCTTGCTGGATGTCATCTAACAAAAGTTGAGCTTAATTTATTCCCTCAGTAAACATTGTGAACATGAATTTATGATCTTAATCTTCTTCAATACAGTAAAATGTTTATTTAATTTAAAGTAGAATAGGCCATAAAGCTGATGTAAGTTTTGGGAGGTGGTCACTTCTGGACACCCACAATGCAAGTCGACTGGCAATAGTCCCGCCTTCAACCCCCAGATCACAGACCACCCAGTATTGTCGATACAAGACCAATCACTCACTAAAGAAATCTTCAAATATGTGTATACTTCAGTAGCACCCTGGTACTTAAGGGTTAAGACACTGAGTATGAACCATGACGTCTCAATACATGTCACTCCCCATCTCCACCTCCCCCGCATTCCCTTTCAGCTTTCCACTAACTAAATAATATAGGCATGAAATATACACCCGAAGATATTCTTCAAAATAAAAACGTCGGGATTCGTTAGTGCTTGTTTTGAACTTCCTATTCAAGGGCTCTTTGTCAAGAAAAAAAAGGTGGGTCCACACTTAGGAGTTTGAAGTTGAGCCGCGCCACCTGCCCACGTCCAACCATCGTTAAAAGGCAGGAATATTGAACAGCTGGAGTGGATGAAGCATCTGCCTCAGTGAACATTAACCTCATGCTGGGAGATGGTTTAGTGGCTTTCTCACTTCTGTCTGTGAGAAAATGCTGGCTTTGAATCAAATGATGACAGAACCCTCGCCTCTTTATGCCCCTCTTATTATCTCTGACCACGTCTACGCCAAGTAAAAAAATGTTTTTAGAACACCACCTCCTTCCATTAAATTGAGTGTCTGTGAAATCATAGGAGAGATCTGATCCCCAATTGATTTTTCCCTTTTAAATGGTCTGATCTGATGTAGCAGGGAGGAACGATTTCGGTAAATGTGATACCGACTCATAAGAAGGACTGTTCAGCTCCCATCTTCACACTATTTTGTACTGAATGTGTAGATCAGCTTTGTGCCTCACTTTCCTGATGTTTCAAGGTGCGATGTGTCAGATCTGGGCATTAATGGGTTTATGCAATCCAAATTCAACCAACAGCAGAAAAGAAAAATGCAGAATTTGAGCAAACTATTGAAACTATTTTGATCGCCGAAGAGCAAAACCTCCTTCAAATACAATACAAAGTGTTACGATCTAAGTGTTATGGAGGACCCAAACGCACGCAAGACAGCAGTTTCAAAAATCAAACAGGATTTATTTTCCCGATGCTCAAAAACAAAACAAACAAACAAATTGTAGAACGGAAAGTCTCACTCCAGAGTCGGGAGGGCAACTCGACCGCTCTCTGTCGATCCGGCGTCGGGAGGGCAACTCAACCGAGCCCGTGCGCTGCTAATAGGAAACACAAGGATTACTGATAGGAAACACAAGGATTTCTCAGACTCATACTACCCGAACGACCTGACAGCGCACCAGAGGAAACACAGTCCCTATAACCACCTCTGGTGATTGAACGAAACGCGTCTCAGCTGGTGACACGGAAGCGGGCGTGGCAGTGGGCAGAACCCGGGGGCGGAACCTGTAAACAGACAACACAACACAGACGGAAGGGAGACAATACCGGGGAACACACACTAGGGACAGACAGGGAATCTAACACAAAGAGAGAAAATATTTTTTTTCTTACAGAATGATATTTTTTAAGGATACCCAATGAATACATAATTCAAAAGAAATATAAAAAAAAACACACAAAGTGCAGAAAGGTGGGCTTTCCTACTTTTCCTGGATCATTTTGCAGATAGGATTTCTTTTTACTTTGGCTATTGATTCATTATTTGTATTAGTTGCAAACACTAATTCAAGGTCTACTTTTTACATAATGCTCTTTCAGATTGTGATTTTTTTGTGTCTTTCTCTATGTTCCAGGTTCAACTGATCCACTACAATCATGAGCTGTACACAAATTATACAGAAGCTGCTAAAAGCCCCAATGGATTGGTCATAGTGTCCATATTCATGAAGGTAAGTCTCCCTTATATGTTTAATTGCCTGCTGCCTGCCAGTGTGTAGGCTGTGCTCACTCAAAAGCACTCTTTTCTGCTGCGTGTCATGACCCGGCAGCTGCGATGATATTTTGTAATGGGTTATAGTTTGAGAATCCAACAGAATACTAATCTTAACATTGGACAGTAGTTTTATAAATGTATTGAATTTGAGTCACCAGATAAAATCCCTGTGTAAGGAACATTATACTGTATATAAACACTCAACTAAAGGTGTTTTCTGTGCAACATCCAATATGGTCAAACATGCCAGGCTGTGAAAAAATATAAAAACAGCATTCCTATTTAAATTACTAACCCTTTAAACCCAAGCAATGCATGTTTTGTGTCATAAATCGCAATCTTCTTCGGACAAAAATCAGTTAAATAAGAACAAACGGATGTCGTACATATCCTGCTGGTATCAACACAACCCTTGCGGTGAATTTTACAAATAATTTCCAGAGAGATCTGGCCTCATAATCATCACATGTAGGCACGTTTATCAGTAGCAGAAATAATCCATCTGATATTGTCTGCATCAACATTTTAGAAGTCAAAAAGAATAAATAATATCTAATTAAATCAAGCAGGGCTCAGGTGGCTGACTGCATGGCAACATCACACTTCAGGTTTACGTGACCCAAAGTATAATAGCAGGCCTAGCGACACAAATTCTCTTTCATGTGCACTGAAAATGATCAGCGTGCTTTCTGCCATGAAGTACAATAGGCCTTTTCGACAGTAGACATTTTGACTTGTCATAACAGCACTGCTGTTACTAAAACATTAACAATAGCTCCTGCTTATCCGGCTATGACATGTCTCCTGTGAAAAGTTCCACTGAAGAAGCTAATTAGGAATCAGATTTCATTCACTTTGTGTTATTTATTGTGACATGTCAAAATGTCTTTCATGAAAATGTGGACTTTTTTTACAATTACACAGTTAAAGTTGTAGCACGTCGGTTACGGTTTGCTGTTGATGTTGTAGCATGTGCGGGTAACGTTGTGAAACCGTGGCGGTATATATTGGACCATGTGGATTAGTTTTTAAACTGTGAAGGTTAGCTTTAGTTTAGAAAAGTTCTTAGTTAGGGTTCATAAAAACGTCGCAGTTTGGGTTAAAAAGTTTGCTTGTTCAACACTTTCTCATTCCCATCTTGTCAAATATTGTTGCTTGGTCAGAGGGCCCTAGTTTTTAACCATGACGCTCAAGGTACCCCTCTAGCATTAGCTAAGGACTACGTGTGTGATTCCGCCAATTACTTGCGTCGTGTCTTTTTTAAATGAAGTTCCATCTTCTCGGGAACAAAATGTCAACCATTACTTTTAAGATTGGCATGGCACACAAACGGCAGTATCATGGATGAACGTCCGGTGTCTGTTTAATGCGCCTCCTGTGTCTCCTGTTCTCTTGTCAGTTTCTCTGAGCGTCTATTAAGAAGGAGGATGGCTTTACATTGGAATGTGTTGAGAGCCCGGTGTGTCTCATACAGATGCTCATTAATGCTTTGTGCATTGTTATAAAGATGCTATCGGCTACTGCCCAGCTGCCAATCTTTCTTGGAAGTGAGACTAGTCTGTGTTTGTATCTAATAGCCACATATTGGTTTAAAAGAAGGCTACATTATCCAGCATGACTTGGTGCTACCATCCCTCCACTCCTGCTCCTGCTGCGTCTTTCACTGATATCTTCTACATTGTTAAGTCAAGACCTCAAAAACAATTAGCAATCCAATTATCCTGCAGGGAGAAACAATGTGCTCCTTGGCTCTGTGTCAGCGGCGGTGGCGTTACTCTCTTTGTTGTGTATGAGAGGTTGCCATCTTTAATGAGAGGCTCAGAGATCAGAGAGGCAGCCAACGTCCTCGGCACCGTGAGTACTAAGGCCGGAAAAGTTCAGCTGCTAACTGCTAATTAGCTCCCCAATGTCAATGGGACCATCATTTAGACTTGAAGAGACAGAGGAAACGCTAACCTAGGTCAACCCGTCTTGACTCCACCCTCCAACTAACAGCCGAGTGGATCAGAGGAGAAGCTAAGCTCTGGAGTGGAGCGCTGCCGGTGTGCTCGGTACACAACAGCCTGAGCAAATGGCTATGAAACCACAGCTCTGCAATCTGATAATACCAGGCACCATGTATCAGTCTTGTATCATATCTTAGTCTAGTCTTACAGTTTTGTTCAGGCGCTACCAAGCGTTTGTCCAATCAGGGGTCACATTTTCAAAACTCTAAACACAATTAGCACAGCATCGGTGTTGTGTGGCCGTACCACTCACACATTTCATGTCGTTTTCACACAATATGCAGTCAGTGAACACATTTTCAACAATGCTTACATTTTCTTAACAGACAAGCTATACCTCCCAACAAAACGATGGATTGTTTTTGTATTATTTACGAACGTTAATACACAACATCCCACAATGGAAAACACAATATTCCAACCTTAGATACAGTCTAAAAACCTCTTCTGAAATGGTATCAGTTCTAAAACAATATATCTCAGCTGATAATAAACAAATAATTGATTCCTCATCTCCTGATTGTCGGTCAGAGTTTGGAATGTTTTTGAGAAATATGTTTTAGCAAGTTTTGGATTAGAATTTATATTTTGACGATGACAGGTTGAGATGTTGATCACATAGACACCGCCTACATGACTCACCGAATGTTGTTCAATCATCTACTGCCCCAAAACATAGTTTATTTGTAAACAATAAAAAATGAATAAATAAATAATTTGGATTTACTGTAACTTTTTTAAAGGAACAATATTTCCCCCCTTTTATCTGGGTTTTTTGTTCAGAAGGCTCTTTTGTGTTTCTTGGATATTTTGTTCACTGTAAGCAATACTGTAAAACTATTTCTGTTCCATCAGACTCTCAACAGTATTCATACTGTACCTCCTGTAGTAAACAGTAAAGGAGAAAAAGAACTGATTCGTTGTTTAACTGGAATGCTTTTGAATGTGAACATTACATGTGGACATACAGTTCCCAGCCAAGACATGTAGTGTAAAAACAGTGGATTATATGTTTTGCATGCAAATACCTGTAAAACTGAAACATAAAAGTCTATGTAGTTTTTGTAACGTCAGCAACAGCCAGTGTTTGGAAAACTGGTGGACTTTGATTGACTGGAAGGAGCTTGTGAAGTGAAAAGAAGAGTTATTGTTTGACAGAATAATTTCATTTTGAGTCAGATTTCCAGTGTTTTGGTAAAGTTAGTGTCTGCAGAAAAAGATGTGATCTATTTTGAAATGAAGAGTTAGTATATAGTTAACAAAATGTGCTTTTGACAAGAAAATTATCCATTTGGCCAATCGTGCTTTGTAGGTGTGAGTCTGTGTTAAGAGTTTAGAAAAAGTATCTCAAGTATGGATAAGCGCTTGTTAGCGATTGAACAAAACTGTAAGCGTATGGAAGCACAGAAGGCCACTTACATTGTGAAATTAATGGTTAGGTTTAGGGAACAGAGGTACTTATTTGAAGTAAAAAAGAAGGACAAAAAAGTTCATGGTTCAAAGTGACATAAGTTAAAAAAAGAATTAGAATAAATGTATAACAATTACGCCCCAATGCAGAAAAATCTGCAGAAAAAAAATTCTAATCTTTTCAATTATTTATGGTTTGAAGGAACGTACAATACAAACAGCTTGGTGACTGGGCTGTTTCTAAAGCTGGCAAATTGTCAGACTATTTGGTAGTAGTCCTGAGGAGAAAATCATTTTTAAGAATATAAGCTTTTTTCTCGCTTTTCAAGGCCTTGTCAGATAACAAGTCCTATTGCTGTGAGTCAGAGTGCCAGCAAGGGCCCACATTCTAGGCATAGAGTCGTGAGGCACCATTGAAGAGAGCAGTGGGTGATTGCATCTAGGTGGGGGCACAGATGAACACAATAGAGACACGGCAGGATGGGTTTTGCCGTGAAAGCGAGGCCATTTTCCTCACTCTCCTTTTTTTATCATCAATTGATGCAACTGCAAGAATTATGTGAATCGTCAAGCTGTATGTTGTGATTATCTTGTGTCTGTACTTTTCTCACTCCATTTCTGGACTAGAAGAACACTGAATGACTGAATCGCCTCTGGTGGTTTTCGAAGAAAAGTATGGGAATTAGAGAGACAGAGAGTAGGAAAACCTATAAGCAGCATGAGTGACTAGTAAAGGCACACTGCCTGCCTGAAGAGCGCAGGGAACAGGTCAAAGACTAAGTAATTTCAGTTGCAGTGCGGGGAGGGGCGAGATGAGCACATCTCTTTTTAATCACTTTGCCCAAAGACATCTCGGCAATTAGAGTTGTAAAGTCCACCGAGCGTGAGTGAGAAAAAGATGGAGTAGGGAGGAAGGCAAAGAGGAGTCAAAAGAAGGGCACTTCTTTCAGCTATTAGTAGGCATGTCTCGAAGTTGGGAGAGAAAGATACTGAACAATTAAGTTGTTCAAGTAGAGTAAGAGAGGAGTTAGGAATTAAAAGTGTCTCTACAGCTTTTGTGGGCAGTTAATCGGCTGCAGTTTAAATAGATGTTCACTCAAGTCTCTGCGGTCTCTTTTAGAGACCACAGAATCCACAGAAGGCTGGCTAGGTTTGGCGAAAAATTGTTGTTTTTTTAAAACTCAATTCATTTTAGTTTATTTTATATAGCCCAATATCACAAATTACAAATTTGCCTCAGTGGGCTTTACAATCTATTCACATATCCCTGTCCCAGGACCTCACAACGGATCAGGAGAAACTCCCAAGAATTAAAAAAAAAAAAAAAAAACGTTCACAGGGAAAAAAGTGAAGAAACCTTCAGGAGAGCAACAGAGGAGGATCCCTCTCCAGGATGGACAGAAGCAATAGATGTAATGTGTCCATAAGGAAGAGAGTTACATAAACACATTCAATGAATATGACAGAGTGTATGAATAGTTGGTATGGAGGTAGAGAGGAGGAGTGGGTGGGGCGATGTTTGTGGGATTTCCACAACAAGTATAAAGCAGAACTAGTGGTTATTTATTCCATGGTGGATGAAGAAGATGATAACTGTTTCCACGGAGTAAAGCCACAGAGATAAGCCACGCCCCCTCTAAGATTGAATGCAGTTGATTTCCCTTTAACTAGACTTACTGTGTTCTTCTGGGTGAAAGCAGGCTGCAAAGTGATCAATGGCAGTCGATGTGTTTCCAGACACTCGATGTGTTTCCAGTCGATGTGTTTACCATAGAGTAGTTGGGGCACTATTCTCCTTCTATTTTCACTTCCTCTTTTTCGCCAATTTTATGCACAGTTGCAGTGCTTACTCTAACAGCCTTTAGATCCTGCACTGTTCGAAAAATAAATGTAATCTGAATGCATACCTACTGTTCGTTCAAGCGTCCACTGTTGGGATAACTGTTGTTATACACCTGCTTAAAAGCATGCAGAATAGCCATTTGTACATCTGTGAGCCAAATAACAGATTCAGAGTTGAACGTGAATTTATTTATATACCAGTTAATATACCACTCCCATGATCTTTTTTCTCTCCCAAATTAATACAATCTTTATTTCCCTAAATGTGCATTTAAAAATATTCATTCTTTACACATTGGATTTAAATGTGTCCCTTAGTATCCAGATATGATATAACGTTATAATATGTGTGTCTCCAGTGTCACATTGGAGACACACATATTGTCTCCAATGCCCCCCCCCCCCCCCCCCCCCCCCGATCAGTTAACTGTCAGTCCTTAATGCATTTTGGGTGCATTTACACCTGAGCTCTCATGTGGTCAAGCACTATTCGATTTTAATTTGATCATCCATAACAAATGTTTGTATTGCGAGACATGAAGTTGATAAAGGCTATTACTAGATGAAACAAAGAGACTCTGAGAGTGTCTTTCTCACAATCCAGCTTCTTAACAACAACGCAGACAACCCAAAGGCAAGTAGATTACAGGATTCAGGTCAAAATGAAGGCAGTCCAAAGAGAAAAATAAGTCTGATAAGAGGTAAAGCGGGAAGCATCTGGACAGGTGGCATGGTTTCAGAATCGGTAGCTAGCAGCAGGCAGTGTCCAGAGCAACAGGGAGGAAGAGGAAACAGCTGGACTGCAATGGCGATATGGCAACGTTGACAACCTGGTAGAGGGAAGAGAGATGGTAGCGGGTATTGATAATATGGGCCGGATGGGAAAACGCAGGACGAGTTCCGGTGTTTGGTAATGAGAGACTCCAAGACTCAAGCCGTTAAAGCCAAATATATTAGTAAAAATGTTTGATTTGCAGGATGAAATTGTTCAAACATGTACATTCAATAAGAAATAGTTTATTCTTCTGGCGGTAGGAAAGAGGCAACATTTAGCTGAGAGGAGTGGAAGATGACATGTTACAGAGTCCCTGGAAAGGGTTTTGTTACTTTGAGCTCTGGAGTCAAACTTGTTTCCAAGTGAGGACAATAATATCACGTATGTGCTAATTAAGAAGATGGATTAATTTCTTGTCATGGCAGCAGCAGTGTATGTCTGTGAGCTGATCTTAATGGTTTCTTGAAAACAGTGGGATCCTTTGTGTTCCAGAAGGCAAAGCAGCAGTGCAAGAAGAGAGTAGCAGCATCTGGCTGTGCAAAATGCATCAGTGGGTTCAAACATTTCATGGGCATCAAAGGTGATAGATGTAATATATATACGTGCATTATCCTTTGAACTGGGTGGATTCAATTTAGTTCCATTTGAGATGAGCTCGTAATTCATGACACGATCAGACTTCTTTAAATATTTAATTAAAACCTCACCTTTGTATTCCTCTTTTCTATCTTTTGATCCAGATTGCGGAGACATCAAACTCATTCCTGAATCGAATGCTGAACAGAGACACCATCACAAGAATAACATACAAAAGTAAGTTTGCATGTGAAGTAATTAACATCTGTATCACTTTGAAACACCAAGTGTTCCCTCAGACTTGTCTTCTTTGCTGTTGCTGGACCGTTTAGCCCGGAGTCGGGAGCTAACGGTGACAGATTTACCACTTGAGATTCCTTAAAATGTCTGAAACAATAGCTCTTAAATATCCAGAGAGAGGTAGACGAACAAAGCTTCCCATTTCTACCCTAGAACTTTCCATTTTGTCAGCTTAAACGTCAACGGCTACCGGAAGATTGAATTAGCTAATTGAGCTAGCCATTGTTTCACAAGTCCTTTGGAATTTTTTTTAATTTTTTTTTTTATCTTTGTTGTCGGTTCATTATAGAACCAGAACCCAGCAAGTGAAATCTTGATAGCCGCAGAAATTAAATGAAGCAAAAAGACTTCTAGGCCGATGTTGTTGGGCTTGCTAGCTGAAGTAGTGATTTTGAACAAGACTTTTTAGTGTAAATATCCCCTCATCCTAAGTTGCTAACGTTAGCTTAAACTCTAACCGTAGTATCCAGGACAAGCTCCCATATTGTTTTTTTTGTTCATTTTAGAATATTATATTGGGTTATATTTAACCCAATTCATTACTGTCGTACGAAACACAGCTGTACTTGCAGTAACACTCGATTACTCGTCCGTCGTTCATGCTAATGTCTCTAGTTTACGTTCGAGCAGATACATACACTGTTTTAATTATTACTGCAACACAAACTTTTTACTTATGCATATATCTGTATCTTCATTTATAAGTACCAGCCAGATTTCTTCAACGTGCGGAAAAATCAAAAGCTAACGAAGCCAGCCATGCCTCGTTAAAGTGTCGAAGCTACAATTGGAAACAACAGCTGTTGGGGGGGGAAGGAGGGTTAGCAAGCGGTCAACCGTTCAACCGTTACATTTTATACGTCGCTGTTCCCTTATAGCACGGTTTCTTCATTTCAAAGTGCTAATTGAAGGGATGAAGCAGGATGGGAACAGTGAGATGGTTAAATGGAAGCTCTTGATAGCCGGAGGAGGCTGTCGGCGAGGCGGCGTGTTAGGCAGCGGTCGACAGCTGTTCTCCTGCGTCTCTCCGGCGGTTCCTCTCGGCCACTCCGCACCGGAGAGGCTCAATTTGCACGGAAATGGCCCCGGGGCTAGCTGAATAAAAGAGACAAATAATTGGATTAATGGGGAGCGGTGAGTGGCTGGATAAACACGATGCCCCCTTGTGGCTGGTTGGAGTCTCTGAGGTGAGGGAGGCTCTGAGGGGGGGGGTGGCTGGTTGGCAGAACCGGGGAGGAACATGGATTCTGACAGCTGTCAAAACCCCCTCATATAAACCGACTCACACATGTGCACACACCACCCCCTCATGCGTATGAGGCCTGAGGCATATCCCTCGTCCAGGGCTGCTGCCAAATGTTGTATTATAATCACATATGTACACAAAGGCTTACAAAAAGGCACGTATATACCATCCAAAGATAATTATATATATAATATATATATATATATATATATTTAACCACATGATCAAACATCAGCAACAGAGCTCTACTGCTTACTACTTCTCATGCGTGGAGGATCAGAGAAGACTTTTCTTTTTTTGATGGGGATTTTCTCAAATTAAGCCTTTCGAACTTTAACATTTTATTATTTAACATTTTGATTAATGCTGTTCACAAGGGGCAGTGTTTAACAGTGATGCAAAGCACAGCTGAATAAGCATTAAAGCCGCAGTGGTCCGCCACAGTGACCTCATTATAATAGGCAGTCCGTTTGTCAACCAAGGCCCAACAGACGACACGTTATTGAGAGCGTGTTACTGCGGTGTGAAGAGGGAGATGCAGTCGGTCTCATTAGCGTCCCGACAGCAGAGACCGTTTGGGTAAAAACAGTTTTGTGCTGCAGCACCACCAGCCCGTCATTCACGGAGAACTAAATGATACGTGAGTTATGAAGAATGAGCTCATGAGCTTGATGAGTACTCGAGGGGTTGACTTTACAGCCCCAAAAAAACACATTCATCTAAAAATCTACAAAAGAAAATATTAAAAGTATACACGTAAAAAACAATGCGACAAGAGGAGGAGGAGGGGGGGGGGGGCGGTGTTCACTTGTTGTTCAGAGTCCTGAATCTGCAGTTCTCAAATGTGAGTTTCAGCTCATTCGTTTTCTGTGCGGTCCATGACTTTAATTGTATTTCCCTCTAAAAAGCTAAAAAGAGAGTAAATGTTGGTCAGAAACTGCAAAAGTCCTAAATGCCGGATGTATTCGCCAACAAGTTTGCCACATGAATTTAAAAGTGAAAGTCCTGCATTTAATTATTTCTTTATATAATTCTTTTCCCAAAATAAAATCAATACCTTCCCCAGTGCTTACTGTATTGACCCGGAGAGCTGAGTTGTCTCGCTGTACAGGCGGCGAAAACCAGAGAAATCGGTCCACCATTACTTCAATGGGCCGCCCCTTAGGTATCTTCATCGCTAAGCTTAAGCTCTCTCAGCTCCGAACTCTCTCTCTCTCACTCTACCGCACAGAGCAACCGCCAGAATCCAGGTCTGAAAAATGAAGCCATCGTGCCTCATGCAGTTACCTCAAATTATGAATAACTGAGGCTGGATCCAAAAGCGTAGCCAGTCCTAAATCTGATAACAATCTGTTGTTGTTGTTATTGTTGTTTGTGTGCAACTTATACAACATTGGTACGAACTGAAACTGACCACATGGTGCTTCCTCTGGTGAAACACTAACGGTCTTGTTCTTTGTTTGCTGCAGATGACGCGTATCTAATGACCACCCTGAACATCGAGGAGATCTACCCGGAGACGAGTAGCTTCATCACGTACGACGGATCGATGACCATCCCTCCGTGCTTTGAGACCGCCACGTGGATCCTGATGAACAAGCCGGTGTACCTCACGCGCATGCAGGTGAGGGGTTTGACCTCCGTCTCTTCCCAGAATCCTCTCCTCTCCCACTTTTGTTCTGCCTGTGAAACATGTCACCCTAGAACCGAGGCTTTTACTCCGACACGGTTCTTTATCCTCCACACGGACTCACAAAGAGGAAAGTAGTGCAGTGGATCAAAGATACTTTGGACAACTTTTAACAGGCTCCCCCCCCCCCCTCCCCCTCCTCCCTCAGATGCACTCCTTGCGGCTGCTGAGCCAGAACCAGCCGTCTCAGATCTTCCTGAGCATGAGCGACAACGTTCGCCCGGTCCAGCCGCTGAACAACCGCTGCATCCGCACCAACATCAACTTCAGCGTGCAGGGCAAAGACTGCCCCAACAACCGGGTCCAGAAGCTCCAATACCGAGGTAGGGACCCGACCTCGATGCGGCCCGTTGCCGCGTCATCGCCCGTCCCTGTTGTCGTGCATTTAATGTAATAGTGTGTATCTTCGTGCAATCAACATTGCTGTTTGTTGGAACCATCCACTTCCCCTTCCTCCCGCCTTCTGTCGGCATTTGAGGTCTTTCTACTTCCTGTAGTTCCTACTTCAGGATGCAAGACATACACCATCAGACCAATGTGTGTGATATCTGTGATATTCTAAAGGGACCCCAATGGGAAATGAAATGTGTTGTCAGTATTAGTGGGGAGTAATGAGAACTTTACTTTGAGTAGCACTTTACATCGCATCTGAGTAGTAGGCAATGAGGTGTTACCATGGTAATAACCTACATTTCCCCCAGTGTTTTACCCACTTATTATCTTGCTACCGTTGGGTTGCAATGCACAGGTCATCCAAAGTCTTGCCCGACTGTGATTGGTCAATACTCAGAGTTCATACACATGTTGACCAATGGATTTCCATGACTCTAAACCACATCTTCATGACCAAACTTTTTTTTTTTTATCTCTGTGTTGAGATGAAAAAGTGAGAACATGTTGTAATTAAACTAAAGCCAAAAAGCATATAGTCAAACTTTAAATGACACAAATGAATGAGAGACAATAGTTTGATTCGTCTTTTCATTTAAGGTGCTGCAGCGCTTGCAGCGCGAGAAATGAAAGAGTGTATGACGGCTTATATTTGGAGCGTCATTCTTTTAAAAGCATATCCATCATATAAAATTCAGCGTGAATGACAATATGAATATACCACATTTCCATGACTTTGCCAAAACGTTGGGGATTTTTTTCCCCAGGACTTTTCCAGGCCTGAAAATTTTAAAATGTCAGGACTTTTCCATGTTTTCCATGACTGTCCGAACCCTGAATACTACTCTACAACCAGGAACTGCGATGCTTTAAAACAATCCACACAGACTCCAGCTGATGTATAGCTTGACCTCACTGTTCTCACCAATTAAATAAATACAGTGTATCCAAATTCAAGTGCAGCGCTGCGCCGACCCTCAACTAACGGTCGACGTCAGATTGACGCGCTAAAGAGGAACAGGGACAGGACCCAGAGTCAGTTGACCCGGACCAGAACACCTGTTTGGCCCCGGCAGACCCATCTGGCTGAAAACTGTCTTGTCACGGCTCACTGCGACCCGGGAGGCGTTGCCACCGTCTGTCATCTCTCCTCCGGTTTCAGCCAGTACATATCTGGGGTGCTGCCGCACAGAATAATGAATACCCCCCCCTCTCCCCCTTTCACCCCCCTCACCCCCTGAAGCGTGAATATGCTACAGGCGAGCCCCGAGTCCCTGCTAGTCGTTGTGTTACTTATTTATTTATCTTGCCCCCGAAGCGTCCCGTCGCCGTTGGCCCCAACACACACACACACACACACACACACACACACACCCACACACCATGATTGCCTTTTTCTGTCTGCATCTCCCCCTCATTCTCCCCTGTGTCCCCTGCCCTATTACCCCCCCATCCCCCCTTCTTCAAAGAGTGACATTCTTATTCCACGGTAGATGTCAGTCCTCCCTGCCTCAGACAAACCAAAATGTCCTCATAACCATACCCCCCCCCACACACACACACACACACACACACACACACACACACACACACACACAAAAAGCAGATATGCTTACTTAATTGATGGGAGAATTAAAGACCTTCAAGAGGAAGTTGGGGGGGGGGGGTCTCATTAAAAGGGATGAAATACATCTCTTTGGTGATTTGTATGAGGTCAACCTTTTGGAGCAAAGGCAAAAAGCCGCTACGCCCCTCCCCAGAGGTGATCTGAAGGGAAGCTAAGTGTGTGTGTGTGTGTGTGTGTGTGTGTGTTTCTCTTTAATCTCCAGCTGATGAAAGGCAATGTGATTAAGATAATACTCCAATAGATCTCGACCTAATGGCGAGACACTTTTTTTAATTTAAGAAAATAATAATCTTTGGAGCATATTACACTGATTACTTGTGTTGTTGTCGCTTAGGGTGTAGTTTTAAAGATGAAATATGATGTGTGTGTGTGGGGGGGGGGGGGGGGGGCTCCACAGTAGCTGAGCCGTGCTGTATGTATAGACGAGTATTCTCACTGCTGTCCTTCTCCTCTTTTCCAGTGAACGAGTGGTTGCTAAAGTAGCCTCAACTTGGATGAGCACGGAGATGGGGAGAGCGGGATGAGGAGGAGGAGGAGGAGCAGGAGGAAGAAGAGGAGGAGGGAGAGATGGGAACTGGGGCTCGGAGGCTGCATCTCATCCCAGATTACTTCATGGCATTGTATAAAGACGACACCGGACATTGTACCAGTTAAGGAACTTTGTATCGCGAGCGAAGAGACTCTTCTTTTCATACAAGGAGAACAGTTTGAACCCCTCGACCTAGCACACGCTAACAAGCCCTGTTACCCCCCCCACACACACACACACACGCACACACACACACACGCACACTTATACAACTATATCTATACCGACATTTTGATACCAAAACTTTTTGGGAGGAAGAAACCAAAAGAAACACTTGGAAACATAGTAAAAAAAGAAAGAAATATATATATATATATATATATATATATATATTTCTTTTTTATATATATATATATATATATATATATATATATATATATATATATATATATATATATATAAAATAAAAAAATAGGGAAGCTTTTATTTGATAGCCTCCTAACCAATAGGGCGGCGTTGGGACTTTAAAGCCTTTGTACATACGAAATGTTGCTGACTGTGGGGAAAATCCAAGGACTTGAGTCCCTGCCCCCGTCCTCCCGGCGGTCGCCGCGGCCCACGCAGACGTTCCATTACCCACAAGGCATGCTATCAGCAGAGTGACGGCGAGGGAACGCCGCCTTACTGTTGCCCCGCCATGTTTTTCCATGTCGTGTCACGGGAGACGAGCGAATCCTCACACGGGCTTTCCCGTGGCCTCGGAACTACCAGTGTCTTGGCCTCGTTTGTACATATTATAATGATCAATAATGCAGAAAAATTAATATGTAAAGAAAAAGTCATGAAGTAACGTTTAAAAAGATATATTAAGAGGATTTCAAAAAATTAAAAAAAAACACAAATGAAGAGAAGAAAAAACAAGAGAATTTTAAAAAGCTTGGTGGCGCACTTTGAAGTACGGAGCGGTTCTCGAGTCTGAGCTGATGCCTTTTTTCTGTTTTATTGTTTACAATGGTCATACACTGTGTTTGAGTGATGTTATCAGCCCAATAAATGTGTCTGGAAAGTTCCCTTTGGCAAAAAAAAACGCTTCACTATATGAGGATTGTACCTGTAGCTGTTTTGTACTGTTCCATATTAAATGTGTTGGATCTTAACGTGACTTTGAAAACTGCACCGCGGCGGAGGGGGAGGAGCCTGATGTCCTACGCTGATGATGGCGCCCATCGAAAGAATTGAGATAGGACCCCACGACTGGCTGACAGGGTTAGAGGGGTTAAACCGTCTTCCCGAAGGTTTGGGGAGGGAGACCATAATACTGGTGTGAGTCATCCTGAAGGTTTTTTCTTTTTTGGGGGGGGGGGGGACCGAACCACTGGTCTGAGTCATAATCCTGAGGGTTTGGGGGTGAACCAGAACACTGGTCTGAGTTATCCAGGAGGTTTTTTGAGGGGGAACCAGAACACTGGTCTGAGTCCTAATCCCGAAGGTTTTGGGAGGGAGACCATAACACTGGTCTGAGTCATCCTGAAGGTTTTTTGAAGGGGAACCAGAACACTGGTGTGAGTCCTAATCCTGAAGCTGTTGGCCTTGAACACAGACCTGTATGAAGGGGCGTCCTTTAACAAACTGGCGTAGTTTTGAACTCCATTACCAGGTTACTGTGACTGGTTTAAGGCTCAGGGATCCACTGAATCAATGAGAGCGCTCTGCTTTGTGGAGGAGGCGGAGTCTGCAGCTCACTGGTCCTCACAATATAATAACTCCACTCTGTGGCTCTGACTACTGTCCCTCTCTCTGTCTGTCCCTCTGTCTCTCTCTGCCTCTCTGTCTCCCTCTCTCTGTCTCTATCTTCCCCTGTCTCTCCCTCTGTTTCTCTCTATCTCTCTCCCTCTGTCTCCATCTCAATACTTTTAATGACATCACTTTTAATCATTTAGAAGCTGATGCGGAAAAACATCTAGACCATAAAAATGAATAAAACCGGGTTCTGCTGCGCTTGAGACCGCCTTTTAAAGATACAGTACACGCCGTTCACACCCATCAAGAGACCTGGATCTGGGGGGTCGGTGTGCTCACTGTGTCACACGGTGGGTGTAACAATGTTTCGGGTGCAAAAACACTGTCCACATGTACATTATATTATTGTTAGCCATAAAGTTGATCCCAAAAATGATTCTGCGCTTTTATGGTTTGAGACAAGGCGCACCAGCCAAGCACTAAAACTATTACTAGCTCTAAAAATGTATAAGTGCAACTCATAAATGACATCTTGCCAGGGTTATTTTATTATCTTTTTCACAGGTCCTGACTTTACCGTTGCAATATTCAGGGATACAGGGATATTGGCTTTATGTCAAATATCTGGGAGCCTGTAAATCTGCAAAAACAGCTTCTTTAGCATGCCGTAAAGACCCTCTAAATCCCCTTAAAAACCTTCATTGGGCTGTTTCTTATTGGAGATGTTAAATAGTATACTCAATGCCTTTTTCAGAGACCGAGTCAGGGGAAATAACTTTGGTGTGTTTATTGGATTTTGTAGATTTTTGGGCAGTTTTCTTTTAGTTTGAGATTCACCACAGCAAGGAATTAATCATAAGTAGCCAAGGTGATCCACAAAAAAATGGTTTTAAAATCTGAACACAAACAACTTCCAGATCTTTGATGGATTTTTCATCACGCGGAAACAAGCAGCGCTAACAAGGCCGACCTTGTTGGCGCTGCTTGTTTCCGTCATCGGGACTCAGAATCGAATGCCCACGGCTATGGAGGCCATCGTTCTACGTGGTTTTTATGATGCAGGACGGATAATAATCGCACCAAATGATCCAGTCCCCCCCCCCCCCAACAAAAAAAAAAACAACTCACATCCACACTCCCCACTCGGCCAGCAGACGATCAGTTACACCCTCGTGGAAACCCTCGGTAGATCTCTCCCGACGCGGACGTTTTCCGGCCCTGCCAAGTGGGACGAAAGATTGGAAGTCTGTATGAATAGTGGCACTCACCCACGGTCAGGAGGAGACTCGCGTTTATGATATTAATAAGAGCGTAGTAGGGCGACGGCACCCCGGGAGCGAGAGCGGAGCCGGAACAGCTGCCGAGGCAAATGGAGAGTGTGCAAATCTCTGCAGGCGTGTTGACTCTTGAGAGGCGGCTGTCCAGATGTGCAGCAGCGGAGTCAAACTTTTCTCCCTGATTCAATTAGGAGAAAACTTGAGTCAATGCCTCTCCAAGTGCAGAGGGGGGTGGAGGAACCTTTATTATTATTTATTTCTAATTTATTTATTCATCTCGAGGGATTGACTTGGTATTTGGGCTCCTCACCAACAACTGTCGTCACACTCTGCATGTTACTACCTCCGGCTATCACTGCTCCTCGTATTGAGACCTGGGAGAACCGCCACTTGGCTCACTGATTTTCCGTAATGAGGTCAGTTGACTGTTTTCAGGGAGTACTCCGCCTTGTCTTCCCTCGGCTCTCGACACATGATTGGATGAAGCGTCTCTTGGTGCCGCTCCTGCCGAAGCCAGTCGGAAGAAAGGTAAAATAAACATCTATTTCATGCTCTTCTCTTGTTGAAGAAATACTCAGCGTCCTCGGGAACCTCATTCGGTGCCGCCATTGTTGCTGAGAACGTCTTCTCTATGATGCTCCCTTTTGTTTGGTCAAATAGAGCATAAAGCAGAGCATGCTTTAGGTCCTGGCTAACTGTGATTGACAGGTCACTTCTGCTACTAGAGACGTATACGCCGTCTCTACGTCGCTCCAAATATTCAATTCAATTCAATTCAGTTTATTTGTATAGCCCATTTTGACAAATTACAAATTTGTCTCAGAGTGCTTTACAATCTGTACACATAGACATCCCTGTCCTAGAACCTCACATCGGATCAGGAACAACTCCCAAACAAGCCTTCAGGGGAAAAAAAGGTAAGAACCCTTCAGGAGAGCAACAGAGGAGGATCCCTCTCCAGGATGGACAGAACAATAGATGTAATGTGTACAGAAGGAATCATTATACAGTGGATGTCTGCACACCACCTGAAAATCAACCCTGACAAGACCGAGCTACTGTTCCTTCCAGGGAAAGGTTTCCCCACTCATGACCTGACTACCACCTTCAACAGCTCCGTGTTGGCCCCTACCCTGACTGCCAGGAGCCTCGGGGTGACGCTAGACAGTCAACTCTCCCTGACGGCCAACATTGCTGCGACATCGCGTTCCTGTAGGTACATGCTGCACAACATCAGGACAATACGACCTCTTCTTACTCAGAAGGCGGCGCAGGTTCTGGTCCAGGCTCTGGTCATTTCGCGCCTCGACTACTGCAACTCCCTTCTGGCTGGTCTACCTGCTAAGGCCATCCGGCCTCTGCAGCTCATCCAGAATGCAGCAGCTCGACTGGTCTTCAGCCTGCCTAAATTCACCCACACCACTCCGCTCCTCCGCGCTCTTCACTGGCTACCGGTGGCGGCCCGCATCCGCTTCAAAACATTGGTTCTGGCGTACCGTGCTCTGAACGGATCGGGCCTCGTCTACATCCGGGATATGGTCACACCGTACACCCCGGCACGTTCGCTCCGCTCGGCAACAGCCAACCGACTTGTGACTCCGTCACCTCGAGCTAATCACACTACATCCAGACTGTTTGCTGTCCTGGCTCCTGATTGGTGGAACGAGCTCCCCACTGACATCAGGACAGCAGAAAGTCTCTACATCTTCCGCCGGAAACTGAAAACGCACCTTTTCCGACTATATCTGGATTATAACCGAGATTTGCACTTCAGTGGCTCTTAAATAGCTCTTATTATGGTATTTTTGTAGTTTGACTATGTTGAGGAAATGTTACTTTCTGTATTCTTGTTGTTCTTAGTTTGTACTCTAGGTTCAAATGCACTTATTGTAAGTCGTTTTGGATAAAAGCGTCTGCTAAATGACATGTAATGTAATTATACACAAATTAAAACACAGTAACAACACAATCAATGAGTATGACAGAGTGTATGAATAGATGGTAGTAGGCATGGACCACGATCCAGACCTCCACGATCCATCAGGCAGATGGAGGTAGAGAGGAGGAGTGGACCCTATGAGACGTGAAGTCACAAGGACTCCGGGGAGGAAGCAGAGTTAGTAATGTGTGATAGAGATTAAAATGAAAATTCATCAATAAGGAGAGAAAAGGCGATAGGTGCTCAGTGCATCCTAAAACTTGGTCGCTTCTGTTTATTGGCTGCAAAAACCACCAACATGGCGACGGTCGTAATCCAAGATGGCGACGGGAAAAATCATCAAACTCAAAGCTTTATAACGGCAGTCCACAACGGACGACGACTTTTTCTACTTCTTAGATAGGATGTGGATATTTACCCAAGTTGAAGCTGATCACCATCATCATTTTAGGGTATAGACGTCAGGAAGAAACAGGGATCATGTGGTCATATTTTTTTTAAAGATTATTAGTATTTAAGGCTTAATAAAATTATAGAATAAAATGCGTTGCCCAACCATGCCAGAACATCTAAAGTGGCCTCCCAGTGAGGCCGTCATACGGACAACAAGGAGCCCCCAAAAAACACGTGGACAGGATCAACAGATGGAGAATATGAACTGATGAATCCATCATGTTTAGGATTCATATAATTCAATTGCAAATGTTTCCGTGGACTTCAGGAACAGCACTTAAACACCAAAGGAGCCACAATTAGACGTTATCCGAGGTAAAGAATACCATCGATCAACTACCTGTTCATCAGGCTCGGTGAGATGACTTTGTGAACAATACTGCTCTTTAGAGACGATGATATATTTTGTAATCGTATGAAATTCCTCCCTGAGTGAGGACTGCGAACGAGCTGTATTATCTACTTATTCCATAATCACCGGCCTCTTTAGAGGCCTCCAAACCGCTGGGAGCCAACTCACTCTGGACTAGCATCCCCACGCCGTCCCAGAGGATGCTAATTAATTTTTTCCATTCATCTATTCTCATCCCCTCTGCAGCCCGGTGCTATTCAGATTTCTCTTTATCCTCCGAGTCATTATTATTATTATGTACTCGGTTTCTTTCATTTGTGCGTAGTCTATTGTGTTCCCTCGGTGCAGCTCCTCTGGTGGTGGTGGTGGTTTCACGCAATCAGCTGGGACCCACAATAGAGGACCACCGACGCATGGAGGATCTTTATCAAAATGAGAGAAAAAACACATTAAAACAGTATATTAAAATCGGATACAGCGGCATATGAATCAGTCCACCTTTTAACACCCTGTTCAGCTTTTCAAGGCTGGCATTAGGATGATGGACACACTAATAATTAAAGACTATTACTTTAAAGCTGCACAGGGGAGTCCATTGCTCAAGATATATTACCTTGACATTGTTGTTTATTAATGCAGCATTTCAACGCAAGCTATTTCGATAGTGCATTGTTTGGGGGGTTATATTAAAGGGACAACAACCATTATATTTACAGAGTCCCGTATGGAACACTTTGGGAGCCTTTGGGACTGAACATTTCGCCATTAATTAGGTACCACTGTCATGTCTCTGTTGAGTGCAGAGCTAGCCTAGCTTAGCATAGAGCCTGGAATCAGCAGAAAACAGCTCAACTGCCTTTGTTCTTAAAGGAGACATATCGTGTACCGTACATGCTTTAATGTTTTCATGCACCCTGCAGTCATTCTCAGCTCCTGTCTCTTTAAGGCGCCTTTCCGAAATCGGATCGGCTCACGAGGGAACATTTTGATAAAATCCTCAAGCCGTGTGCAGAGATACTGAGATCTCAGTGGGTGGGTTAGCGGTGTAGGCTGAGTTTAAGAAGTGGACGTTATCTTCATGACTTCATCTGTTTGTGGAAGGATTTCGCCGCCGCCATCTTGGATAACAGTCGCCACCATGTTGGTGTTTTTTTGCCGCCAATGAACGAAAGCTACCATATTTGGAACGCGGAGATATGGTGTAGAGCGTCCCCTACTTAATGGTCTATTGGGCTATTAATGACCATAATGTACTAAATGATGACATCATGCTGTATAGAAGAAGACTTGAAATTAGAGACTGAGACATAAACTCAGGGAATACATCAAGAGAGAAATAGTCACTATATAGACTTCTATACAACAAGAGGTGTCGCCCCCTGGTGGTCGGGAGAGAGAATACAACGTTTTAACATCTTCACATTTGCTATTATAATACAATTATGTCACTTTATGTGACACAAAAATGACAATTAACAGTGACACAATCTCTAGAATTAGATATGTTGTATCTCCCTATTAACATATGATGGAAATAAATGCACCCACACTGAATCTGATTTAGAGGGAGGCGATGTCTCAAAGGATTTACGGGCCGCTGTAACCACACTTCATAACTTATAGCCACGCACTTTGCAGCTTCATACAAATTGGGGTCGAAAAGTCATTTAAATATCCGTTGATATTTGATCTTCTTAATAAGCACACACAATGTGTTATGTGTATTTTATTCGAGCGCCAGGTTACCAGCTACTCGCACAACATAATGCATAATGCATGTGTTATGTTGCATCATTCAGGCACAGATGTGCAGCTTCAGGGAGAGTGATACCGAGCATATCAGATCCAGACCTCGTCTTTTCTTTGCTTTCTTTGCTCCGCGGAGCGTTCTTGATCACTTCAGCGGCGCCACATCCTCGGCCTGTAATGAAAACGCTGGATCATCCGGCCCGGGGCTTGTTGGAGTAAAACGGCCCAAGCTGATGACCCAATTGCAGTTGGAAACACACGTATTGGGTATTTGGACGCCGAGTACACACTGGTGGTCATCACAGACCCGTACACTGATAACAGCCTTTACGTTTCTCAAACAGGTTCTATTGTTGTGTGTGCCTTACATTTAGCTCCAATGTTTTACATGTCGCTGCCCTGCTAACCGAAGGCAGGAAGGCTGCAGGGGGGCAGTGAACCACGAAGGGCCGCCGCAGCCTTTATTATGACCTTCCTCTCTCTGCCGCTCCTGCTCGCGTTAACCTGGTTTTATGAGCCAGCAGATGGACTGCCTTCTCTTTGCTCCTTAAATGGCCATGGCCTGCAGCTATGTGGAAAATGCACATCTCCTGTGTGCCATTTGGTTTTTAACACCTCTGCTAAGTTCACAAAAGGCGGTTCTGCCCAGTGGGGAGACTCCCCTGGTTGTATAGAAGTCTATGCTTTGTGTGTTGAAGCTGCATTCTCTCTACTGACCACCAGGCATCGACTACTCTGGTTGTATACACATCATTTATTCACGTTAAAGCTGCATTCTCTCTCCTGACCACCAGGGGGGGTGACTCATCTGGTTGTATAGACGTCTATGATTCATGTTTTAAAGCTGCATTCTCTCTTCTGACCACCAGGGGAAGTCTAACAGAAAATGACTACACTTCTTTTGATTTATTCCCTCATTAAACATTAATTTAAGTCTTCATCAATACACCATGATGTGCATTTAGGAGATGATGGTCCCTTTAGAGTCAAAAAGACCATAAAGCTAAGTATGCTTTGAGGCGGGGCTTACTGTGATTGACAGGTTGCTGCCGCCATGCTGAAATATTGTAACTTCAGTTTATCTGGTTGCTAAAAAGCCAAGATGGCAACGACCAAATTGGGGAACTCAAGGCTTTATAACGGCAGTCCACAAACCAACGGGCGTCGTCACGACGACTCCGCCCACTTCCTATCTCCAGTCTCCGGCTCTACAGCTGGAGGTCAGCCAGTGGACAGCAGGTCTTTAAAGGAATGAATAATAAAGGCCATGCTGACCATGCTTTAACAGCCTTGCCAGAAGCATGGAAATAATGTCTTCACTTCTTATTTTATTACCTATTTCTCACTTTGAAATCCAATTAACCGAAGGAAAGAGCTCCGTGGCACCACACGCATCAAATATTCATGTGGGATTTTTTTACCTTTTTTTTACAGCGGATTCTTGGGAGTTCCTGTGAATATTAAAGACCCGCGAGCAGCCGACAGGCCAGATGTGTTGCATCGCTCTCATCTGACAGATCTTTCTGGGATTCAACCGGTGCCTCCTCTACTCGACCCACGCCTCGCTGTCAGACAGTTAACACAAAGTCATGTTGATTTGTCTCAGGCGACTGTTCATTATTATTTATGCTATTCAAAAAGCTTCTTAGGCTTTATTGTCCTCCTGTTTTACATACTAAAGGCGTTCCAGCTGTCTCATATGTTGCATGTTAAAAGTGCAGTTTTACATTTCTCTGCAGTGAATTCCCAATGGAGTGCCACTAGTGTATTATTTAAAATGACCGGTGCATATGCCACATGCTTTCCTGACTCCTGAGTGTATTTGCTGACCAGTCTTTTGTATAAGCCAATCAATTATGTAGCTGAGTGCTTGTCAGGTGCATGTTTGAGGACGGGAAATGTTCATGCCCAATTTTTATTGAAATAACTTTATTTGAAAATTGCAATACATTTCATGTAAACCAGATTTCTCCATCAGACCAAAATAAATAAAATGTGCAATTACTTTGTAAGTACAAGGCAAATAAATGTTTATCTGTGTATCACAATTTGCTTTAATAATTAATCAGAACTAGAACACTATAATAATGCAGTGGAACAATTACAAATATAAGTGTCAATTGATAATTCAACTCTTTAATTACAATAATTACCGTTAACTATGTTCAAATTGAACATTACAATAATATGACATCCAACTGAACTGAGGGTAATGTCGACCAACATACCTGTCACTTCTCTCCAGGACTGACCATGTCTGGCCTGGATCGTTGATTGGTCCCGATGATCCCAGCTTGATGAGCAGCTTAGTCTGTTCTCTCAGGGCTGCCTGAGTGGGATTCCACCTTCTTGACGATATCTTCTCTGACATATGCGTCAAATGTCTTGGAGGTGTGTGGAGGTAATGTATTTCTGACTGCTGAGCCATCTATAATGATTTCCTCTTGTAATATGATATGATATATGATTTATTCCTTTATTCGTCCCACAGTGGGGACATTTCAAAAATCACAGCAGCGGTGCACATCAGAGCATTAATAAAAAATAATAATTATAAAACACAAAACTAATACTAAATATACAGGGGGGAAACAAAGTAAAGTGCAGAGTTTGCCAGGATCTCCAGCGATCTCCTGCAGTTTGTCGTCTAATGGTTCTCTTTCTGCAAAGCTCAACCATGCTTGAAGAATTTCAACTAGTTAAGACTTCTGACATGTATGAAGTTTGAAAGGGATCAGCAACATTCAGTCAAGGTCAGCTGAGTCTTCGTGGAAAGGGTTGCTCATCTCTGTACCACAACAATGAGTGCTTTCACCTTGAAAAAGAAAGATCTCTGAGCACTCTGTGTCCGCTCACGATATGTCTACTCCTGTTTGTGTAATTTTCACCAGACTTAGTTTCTTATTCAGCTATAAGACGACTCTTCATGTCCAGCTACCATTCATCTGCGAAATGCCACAGGATCTTATTTTAATCCAGTTGCTCCTCCGTCTCCTTTGATAACTGCATTATTTTGCTCGTGGACTTGATCAATTGCCAGTGCAGAGAATTCTCTTCTGGATTTGTGAATGAAAAATTTACCCTTGTGAAACTCCTTGGCCACTCCTGGATGTTGATGCTCCGGCGACATCATATCTCGAAGGGTCATTGAGATCCATCGTGCATAGTTGACATTATTGTTCGCAAAGAAGTAAGAGCCTAGTTGTCAAAGAGCTTTAGGATCCAAGTAGAAGTTTCCTTTTCTGAATGAGCGGATCAGGATGAGAATGGTGAGCTCCGTGTCCGGCACCAGACTCCGAAACTTGAACTGTGGACTTGCTAGCTTCCATTGTTCACAGCAGTCTTCGAAGGTAAGAAGGTACAGGCTGCAGGCTTGCAGGCTGCGATCTTCTTGTCCTGGTAACACTCGATGCAGACAGAAAGGAATCTGCTGTACCAGAAGATGTGTAGGTACCTCACCTTTTGAATACAACACTGTAACGCCCCGTTTCTGTTTTTCCTGTGTTCCGTGTCTCCTATGTCTCCTCTGTCCTCTTTCTTAATTGTTTAATTCCCTGCACCTGCCCTCAGCCCCTCTTGTCTCGTTACTGCCTGATGTCGTACACCTGTGTTCCCCCCTATATATTGTGTCAGTCTCAAAAACGTAGATTGTTTTTTCCTTAAATCAGCATAATTGTTGAACATTTTGAAAATGTAGCAACATTTTTGTCAGGTCTAATAAAGAAGCATGTTTAGCCCCAGAGTACTTGGAGACATAGTAATAGACCACAAGATCATTCAAGTCGGGGAAATACAAACGGTTTTATGAAGAAAACTAATTTTTGGAGACCCAATTGGCGGCCATCTTGAAGAATAGCCGCCATCTTGGAGTTTTGAATGGACTATCGACCAAATACCTCTGGAGAACCACTCCGTCAAATAACAAAAATGCTTTTATCTGCCCCATAATTTCACCTTATTAAGCTGTAGTGCTCTGGGTTGTTGGCCCTTTGCTTGAATTTTAAAGTTATTTTAAAATATTTTTGCTACTCTTTGGGCAATACGGGGTCTACTGTAATTTCTCAAATATAAGTTTCAAATTATAGCCTGGATAAATAATTGCTGTATAAAATAAACCAACACTGAGAATCACCCATACTCGCATAGCTCATACGGTTAAATCACACAGTATGAATCCCATCAATACAACGGAGTACTGCCTCGGCTCTCTGCTGCTCACAAGAAATATTGCTTCACTAATCCACTCCTAAATTAATATCAGCTCACATTAAAGCTTCCTACATGTGTCAGAAAGCACCCCCCCCCCTCCCCCCAACCATTTAGCGGTGCACTCCGACCCCGTGTTGAGACCGTAAGCACATCAGACACATCTTTTCATTTGCATGTCCGACTATCATATTAATCTATGCAGCCGCCTCCAGCGGTGCAGGGCGGCGTGTCAGAGTAACACATAAAGAATGTAGATCATATTGAGAGATAAAATCGCTAATGTAACAACTGCTGGGGAGTGGTTTAACGTTCAATAGTGAGAAGGACACGGAAGATTTCAAGTTTCTAAACCGGTCATTCACAGAGACTCGAGGCCCAGGGGTGGAGCCTCCGGACATTTAATTATGGTTGCCGAATAATTCTACAGGATTTAATATGTAACCTTGGAGCTATCGAGGGAGCGTGAATGTAATTGTAATGTTGAGTTATCAGGAGGAGACCTCCGGTTCGAATGAGAGAAGCGAATGCAAGTGTCTTTAAATGTGCGTTACCTCCACTGACCAGCAGGGGCGACTTCTCTGGTTGCAGAAATAAGTGAGGTTGTATAGAAAGAAGTCTATGAGAAAATGACTACTTATTCCCCCAGTAAACATAGTAAACATGAGTTTATGTCTCAATCTCTAGTGTCAAGTCTTCTTCAATACAGCGTGATGTCATCATTTAGTACATTATGGTCCCTTCAGAGTCCATAGACCATAAAGCAGTCTCGCCATTCCAAATATGGTCACTTCAGTCTGGTTGCAAAATGCCAAGATGGTGACGACCCAATCGGCAACCTCAAGGCTTCATAACGAAAGTCCACAACACTTCTTATCTACAGTCTATGATTTTAATATGAAAGGCCGGCGTACGTTCTGTTTGTTTAACTGACGGGAGGGAAATGAAAAGAAAGAGACATTGTGTTATTTCTGCTTGAATGCATTTATTTGGTCCCGACACAGAAAGGCCAGCGGGTCTGAAACACAGAAGCTTCACAGAAGCTTCACGCCGTTAGGCGCCCGCTGAGTTCTCATAGATGGTTCAATATGCTCAAGTCAGTCGTGCAAGGCATTAAATACAGTCACAGGATCAGCTCCAAGCAAGGAGGACATGGAGGAGAGATGTTGGCTGCACAGCTGGAAATGATGTGGATGGTGTATGAGATCAGTGTGCCGTCTCTTCCTCCCCAACAGGCGCTCTGTGGGATGCCATGCAGACACTTCTGTGATGGGCAGACCCAGTCGTCACCCAGTAGGTACCAACATACTATAGCTGCCATAAAAGGTACCATGGACATCTGTTATAGAAGCCTTACTGAGCAACAACACTCAGCTCTGCATCTTGTTCTTTTTTCCATCTCAAACAGGAAACACGCAGAACCAATTTATCCACTTGTGAGCCGTTAAATCCTCTGTGAGTCACCAAATTACCCAAAAGGTTAAAAATACCAATGTGCAGGCACGGCGGGATGAAAAACACTGTCTTTCAGGAATCGTGTGAGATTCTATTGTGTTGGGCCGTATGAAGAGGCAATCACTCAATCATTTATGTATGTATCTATGTATATATACATAGTATATATATACCGTGTGTTTGTGTGTATATATATATATATATATATATATATATATATATATATATATATATATATATATATATATATATATATATATATATATATATATATACATATATGTATATATATATATATATATATATATATATATATATATATATATATATATATATATATATATATATATATACATATATGTATATATATATATATATAATATTATATTGAGACTGACTAAACCACATAGAATATTGTATTTTTCTAAGCAGTAAAGAACAACTTAACTGCCGAACATTAATATTTATTTAGAGTGAAAATTATGTTTTAGAAATGTTCGTACAGGCCGAGTTTGGTCTCCTTCCTGGTCCCCTCCTGTGAGTCTCCACTGAGGGACGCAGCTGCACATTGACAACTGATCATCTTTTATCGGTCACATGCAGTGCGTACAACTTATCGTTCAACGCAATCTATTTCGTGGCCTAATTACTTTTTCTTGTTGTCTTTCCAGGAATTGTTCTAACTTAAAGTACGGCAATCTTTCCAAAAAAAGACGTTACAGAACATTTGCGAAACATAGACCAAAGTTTATACTTTATAAAGCTAGCCGTGTTGTTTTCCACCTAAAAGGGGCTTCATCTTCTCATTTCAGGCAGTGTGTTAGTCACCTGCTGCTCCTGGACGGACTGACCCCCGAGTGCTATTCTCCAACACATGTATTCACCGGGTAAAGTGCACGTGGGTGGAATCCTAATGGCTGGTATGCATCACGGTAGAAAACATTGAATTAACTTGACCTAAAGGACAAATGGAGCCATTATTTAAATGTGTTATCAAAGCTAATGGAGTTTTGAAGCTCTGATTAATCGCAATACGAGGACAATCGTCTGATGTCCTTAGAATTAGTCGTTTTTGTGATCAGCAAACACACAATTGATGACGGGTTGAAATCCTGCATACTCTCATAGCTTTGTAACGTTGATTGTAATCAGGAGGCGACCTCCGGTTCTAATGAGTGAACCGATGCGAGCGTCTCTAAATGTGCTTTACCTCCAGATTCGATTGTCTCGGACCGTATGAAGAGGAAATCCTTCAGGCCATGGGGTCGGTTCTGATGAGGCTGTTTTATTAAAGTGTAAAGAGTCAGAGAGTCAGGTGTGACCAACATAGAAGAAGCTCACAGCTGCTGTCTGGAAAATAGACGTCACAAGGCTGTAAGACTTAAGATATCTTTAAGATGTCTATGAATGTCTGATATTATTGATAAACAATCACTTCCAAAAGTTAGGTTTTTAATACTCTTAATTGGCTGATTATATGTTTACACATACAGTATATACATACATACATATATATATATATATATATATATATATATATAAATATATGCAAATATGTGTGTGTGTATATATATATATATATATTAGGGCTGTCAATCAAATTTTTTTACTGATTAATCGCACATTTCGAAATTCATTAATAGCAAATATCAGGGGGTTTTCTTCTAAAGACTAAATATTCTAAATGAAGCAGTAATCCCTTCAGACAGCGTGTGTTTTAGACACTTGTTTGATAGTATTTGTTGTTAAAGACAACTTCACACAGAGGCTCCTACCTATAAAGGGCCAGCCAGGGATTTAATATTGTGTATGATAAATTGTTTCTTCAGTGAAACATCAGATTAGTAAAACGAGGTGCATTAGAGACCCCATTGGTCCTGTCATCTTTAACACTGAACAGCAGCAGAACCAGTGGCCTTGGAAATTGCAAAATGTTGGCAGACAAACGGATTGACCAATCACGGTGAAGGGTTTCGTGTGAGTTCTTTCCGTGCCGCGTCACCCGACACGTGGCCTCTGTGTGTGTCTGTGGAGCGGAGCAGCAGACGGGAGAAGGAGCGGAGGAGGAAACCCGATTTATTAATCCACGAGTTTAATCTCATTTCTGCTCCGTATTTTCACGGAAAACAGTGTCAGACACACTGCCGCGGCTTGACACTCAGAAAAGTGCAAAAACATCAACGAACACCGGAAGTAAACAAAGTTGCGTAAATTGCGTTAAAATATTTTTGTGCGTTAACGCTGACAGCCCTAGTGTGTATATATATATATATGTATGTGTATATATATATATATATGTATGTGTGTATATATATATATATATATATATATATATATATATATATATATATATATAACCATACAAACCTTTTATTTATTAAGAAGTATGCTGCACACTGTTCATGTCATGAGACATATCTAAGCAGAGTTCAAACACTTAGCCTCCAATACAATCAGTACTTCACACACACTTTCATAGCTGGAACTTGCAGTCTGATGTTTGAAGACAGAATAAAGGCAGAATACCTTTGTTTGGAGAGCTGTAATCGCAGAGCTCTGATTGGCCGACTTCTTTTTCTGTCAAGTGGCAACCAGTTTGACACGCTGATTGACAACCCGGTATTTTAATTTCAATTTTCGGACGATTTGTGTGTTTGAAGTGTGTTTACGATGCGGTGCAGCCAGCGTTCATTGGCGGTTGTTAGCTGGCTCACTGGTGTTTTTCCTCCGTGGGCCGACAGCGTCGTTGTTGTGCGTCATGGCTTTTACACAACTCCAGCCACTCTGTTGCATACGTCGCAGCTTGTTTTTTAAATTTGAATGAAGCAAGGTTTGCCGATGCCGCAGAGGCCGTTGGTGTCACTCCAGACGTTAGCTAAGCATGAACTGTACACAACCTTTTCCAACAGATTGGCTTTGTCACAAGCACAGAGACACCATTCAGATCCCTTTAGTCAATTACCAATCTATCAATCAAAGGTCAACTTTGACATACATCTTTGGCGACATAATCCAAAAAAAGAACATCTACCTCTTTCAAATCCTGAAATCCTAACAAATAGAAAGGCCATCACAAGAAGTTGTTTTTAAACTTACCTTCCAACCACAGGACAGTGGCTGGACATAGAGCCACAAACAACACTGGGGAAATGGTCTGGATACAAGATGAGTAATGCTCTCAGCTGACCTGAAAAGAATTGATAAAAAATGGTAAAGAGCGATTGATGACATCCTATTGAGTCACTATATATGTTTTACTTATGTCTGTATTTTCTTAATTTGTATTTAAATTGTTTAGTTTTTGTTCTTCTTTTTGTCATTTACAATGTTTTGTCGCATTCAGAACAATTTTTTAAAATCAATAAAGAAAAAGAAAGGCCAACTTTGTAATATTGTATTTATTGCTTTTGCTATGGTTTGTTGCCATACACATGAATATTGATGCCCTTAGTGTACGCGAGGCTCTTCTCCATTCTGTGACTGGAGCTTGGGGATTCGGTATTAATCACAATTAGCGAATGGTCTAATAGGGATTGGATGTGTGAGCAGGCCCTGCTGCTCACTGGAGTGTGACAATGTGCTTTGTCTGCTTGCCAACGTCAACCAGCAATTCAAGTTGCTATAAGTGTGACTGTTCCCTTTGTTCAGAGTTTCATTTACTTGATAGTAACAGCATCGTTACACTCTGGGAACATCCCGACGAGCCCAGGTCTACCAACGGGTCGCAATCGGCAAACTGCACGGTTTGATAAAACAAACGTTGCACTTTTTTAAGCCTTTTAAAATACCTGAACTCGATCTCCTTCCGCATTACTCCAAAAGACACATTGCGCCCAAACGATAAAATAGCCGTCTGCTAGCCCAGAAGATCCATCAAAGTAATAGAATGAGTAAATGTAAATGTGCGGCTCCATTTCCCATAACAATAGCTACCGCGGCTATCGGAGGCCGGCTCGATCTGTCCCTGTCACGGCGAGGCGGAGGAGCGGGCCGCGATAATATATTCAGTCAGGGAAATGGAATAAGGACGGTGTGGGAGGGTGTGTGTACAGTGACTGACACTGTGTGTGTGTGTGTGTGTGTGTGTGTGTAACTGAGACTGTAAAGCATGGATCATGCAGGTCTTTATCTGCGGGGCTAAATAACAAAGATATTGCGTGAATATACAGGCTGGTTGCAGTGATGCTTTGGAGTAGTGGGGAGAAAGAGGCAGCGAGGAAGCGAGGAAGTGTGTGTGTGTGTGTGTGTGTGTGTGTGTGTGTGTGTGTGTGTGTGTGTGTGTGTGTGTGTGTGTGTGTGTGTGTGTGTGTGTGTGTGTGTGTGTGTGTGTGTGTAATTAAAGCCAAATCAAAGCAAGCCACATCAAACATTTTTTTCGCCCCAATGCCATGCGTATGAAATATCCTCTGTGGTATGATAGCATCATCCGGAGATCGTCTCTTCATGTGCAAGCCTTTAAAGATGTCCTCTAAAAAGGACTGGAGGCACACCGATGACCACCGTCACATGTTTATTCAGCATGGGGTCCGATAAGTAGTTGGTTAGTGTCACGGCTGGATTAAGGGTGGACCCAAATGCACGACTCAGGAGACATGAAATTCTGATCAAGATGTTTACTATAATTCTTATCAGGATAGAAACAAGAACACAAGGTAATGCGGGAGAGCTTGGTTACGGAGAACACAAAACAATCTGGCAGAGGACAAGTGGAAGCGAGGGAACTAAATAGTGAGGGACTAATGAGGGGATGGGCTGCAGGAGAGAAGGACGTGAGGACCAGGTGAAGGGAATGAGGGACTAACGAGGGAGTGATCAGAGGCAGGTGAAGGGAGCAGGATCTTGGATGACAGGATAGTTAGTGACAGGATGAAAACAACTAACAAAAAAAAGGAAGCTAAGGAGCTGAACCGTTACAGAATCCCCCCTCAAAGGGACGGCTCCTGACGTCCCAAAACAAAATTGCCACACCGGATGGGCGGAGAGGATCTGGAGGAGGACTAATACTCTTCAGAAATCTCCCCCCTCTCCTCATCGGTGGGCGAGTTGTCATCAGAGGCTGACTCCTCCCCAATGTCTGATGCTGCCGAAGGGAGGGAGGGAACAGGGGCTGGCCTGGTAGCCCTTGTGGCCACAGGACCCGTGGAGGGCTGGTCAGGGTGGCTGTGGTGAAACTCTCTGAGAGAAGGATCCAGGATATGTCGAGCTGGGACCCAGTATCTCGCCTCTGGTCCGTAGCCCTCCCAGTCGACCAAATACTGCAGCCCTCTTCCACGGCGGCGGGAACGAAGCAGACGACGAACTGTGTAGGTAAGACCTCCCTCTATGAACTGTGGTGGCGGTGGGGGCTGTTCGGCAGGGACCAGTGGACACTCCCGAACTGGCTTTACCTTGGAGACGTGGAACGACGGATGGACCCGCATGGACTGGGGCAGCTTGAGTCTCACTACTGCTGGGTTGATGACCTTCTGTATCTCGAATGGTCCGATGAATCTGGGTGCCAGCTTCTTCGCCTCCACTCGCAAGGGTAAGTCCTTGGTCGATAGCCACACCTTCTGGCCAACCTGGTAGATGGGGGCCTTAGAGCGGCGTCGGTTGGCTGCTGTGGAGTAGCGGTCGGCTGAGCTGAGGAGTGCCAGTCTGGCCTTCGCCCAGGTACGGCGGCAGCGGCGGACGAACGCCTGGACTGAGGGGCAGGAAACCTCCTTCTCCAGGGCTGAAAACAATGGAGGTTGAAATCCGTAGGCACACTGGAACGGGGACATACCAGTAGCAGAGCTGGTCAGGGTGTTGTGGGCATATTCCACCCACAGGAGCTGGGACCAGGATGCTGGAGTCTCGGATACCAAACACCGTAGGGCCGTCTCCATCTCCTGGTTCTTGCGCTCAGTCTGGCCGTTGGACTGCGGGTGGAATCCAGATGACAGACTGACTGTGGCTCCGATTAACGTGCAGAACTCCCTCCAGAACACCGATGTAAACTGAGGACCCCGGTCAGAGACTACGTCGGTGGGAAGACCGTGAAGCCGGAAGACGTGCAGCAGAACCAGCTCAGCAGTCTCCTTGGCCGAGGGGAGCTTGGGCAAGGGCACGAAGTGGGCCATCTTGCTGAACCGATCTACCACTGTAAGGATGGCGGTATGTTTGTTGGACAGTGGAAGACCAGTAACAAAGTCCAGGGAGATGTGAGACCAGGGCCGATGGGGCACTGACAGCGGTTGCAGGAAACCAGCGGGAGCCTGGTGGGAAGGTTTGTGCCGATTGCAGACAGGACAGGCGTTGACGAATTCCCGGGCATCCTTCTCCAGAGTAGCCCACCAGAACCTCTGCTGCACAGCATCCTTAGTACGCTGGATCCCAGGATGGCAAGTGCGCTTGGAGCTATGGGCCCACTGGAGGACCTCCGACCTCAGGGTCTGGGGAACGAACAGACGGTTAGGGGGACAGGAGCTCGGGCCGGGCTGGGCCTCCAGGGCAGCCTTGACTCTATCCTCTACCTCCCAGGTGATAGCGGCCACCAAGACTGGGGCAGAAAGGATATTGTCATCACAAGGGGTGGAATCCCCCTTGTCCGGAAACTGGCGGGACAGGGCGTCAGGCTTGACGTTACGGGTACCGGGCCTGTAACAGATTGAAAAATTAAACCGCGTAAAAAACAGAGACCATCTGGCTTGCCGAGAGTTGAGTCTCTTGGCGGACTGAATGTACTCAAGATTCTTGTGATCAGTCCAACATAAAAATGGCAGACTGGTCCCCTCAAGCCAGTGGCGCCACTCTTCAAGGGCCAGCTTAACGGCAAGCAGCTCTCGGTTACCCACATCATAATTCCTCTCGGCAGGAGAGAGCCGCCTAGAGAAGAAGGCGCATGGGTGGAGCTTCTGGTCGCTGGCAGCTCGCTGAAAAAGGATGGCCCCCACTCCCACATCCACCTCAACAACAAACTGTCGCTCGGGGTCAGGTACTTGGAGGATAGGAGCAGAGGTAAACCGGGCCTTAAGTCCCTGGAAGGCCCCCTCAGCCGAGGGTGACCACCGGAACTGGACCTTAGATGAAGTGAGGGCCGTGAGTGGGGCAGCTACGGTGCTATAACCGCAGGTGAAGAAGAGGGACGGATGAGCCCAGCAGCTAGAGAGGAACTGATGTATGCCTCCATGGCCTCTCTCTCAGGAGCCGATAAGGAATACAGGCGGCCCCTGGGTGGGGTGGTGCCTGGTTGCAGGTTAATGGCGCAGTCGTACGGTCGATGTGGTGGCAGACATGAGGCCCTGACCTTACTGAATGCCTCCTTATAGTCATGGTATTCAGTAGGGACTCCTGACAGATCTAATGCAGAGCTGGGGCAAACTGACTGCTGAGGTGCAGCAGCTTGTTTCAGACAGATCAGGTTACAAGATGCACTCCAACCCAGGATGGCTCCTGTGGCCCAGTCAATGTGGGGGTTGTGGCGGCAGAGCCAGGGGTGACCCAGGATTAGTGGATGCTGAGGTGACCGCAGGATAAGAAACCGAATGGTCTCATGGTGCTTACCGGACAGGAGCGGTCTGGTGAGTCACTGTCCCCAACAGGTGGCCGTCCAGGGCGTTGACCGGAACAGGGCATGGAAGCGGTACCTGCTCTATCCCCAGCTGACGAACAAGGTCCTCGTCGATGAAGCTGTCGTCAGCACCAGAGTCAATGAATGTAGCGAGGGTCTGCGGCCCGTTTGCAAGCAGAAGTTGGGCGTGGAAGAGGGGTCTTTGGTTGGGAGAGAGTCTTGTGGTTCGGCTCACCAGTACCTCTCCTGCTACAGGTGAGCCACACCTTTTACTGGACACCGGGATACGAAGTGGCCCACCTGGCCACAGTACAGGCAAAGACCTCCCCGACGACGTCGCTCCCGCTCCTCACGGGTAAGACTGGTGCGCCCGACCTCCATGGGTTCGACCTCCCCTGTTTGAGGCCCGGGGGTGATGCTGGTAGCTGCTGGAGCAGCTCGCCGTCGAGCGAAAACGCGATGATCCGTCTCCCCCCTCCGTCGCTCCTGTCGCCTTGCCTGGATGCGTCTGTCCACTCGGGAAGTTAGTTCTATTAGGCCATCCAAGTTGGCTGACAAATCAAAAGAGATGAGTTTGTCCTTGACATACTCCGCTAGTCCCGTCAAGAACACCTCACATTGAGCTGCCTCATTCCAGTGGCTAAGGCGTGCTCTCGTACGAAAGTCCAGTGCATAATCTGCCACAGTCCGGTCCCCCTGGCACAGCGTGCCAGTCCCCACTTGGATCTGGACCTCTGGAGACTTGCCCGAATACTTTTGAAGCTCCGCCGAAAATAGAAGGAATGAAGTGCAGGCTGGCGTCTGTCTCTCCCACTCCGCGGTACCCCACAGTCTTGCTCTGCCCGTCAAGTGATTGATTGTGAAGGCTACCTTAGCCTCCTCCGCCGCAAAGGTCTGGGGCTGTAGCGAGAACAGGATGGAGCAGTTTGTGATATATGGGTTGCAACCCTCAGGCTCTCCAGCATAGGGCTCCGGGGTTCCCACTCGAGGCTCGGGTGTTGGCGCAGGTGGCGGTGAAACAGGAGGCAGGGAGGCAGGAGGCGGAGAAGCAGGAGACGACGGTGAGGCTCCGTGCTGGGTCAGGGCTGTAGATAGTCTTTGGATCTGGTCAGCCATCGCCGCCATAGCCTGCCGTGTCTCCTCGGCGAAGCTGAACATCTGCGTCCGCTGTTGCTGGAGGACCTCCTCGATCCTCTCAAACCGGCTCGATGCAGGAGGTTGGATTAAGGGTGGACCCAAATGCACGACTCAGGAGACATGAAATGCTGATCAAGATGTTTTACTATAATCAGGATGGAAACAAGAACACAAGGTAACGCGGGAGAGCTTGGTTACGGAGAACACAAAACAATCTGGCAGAGGACAAGTGGAAGTGAGGGAACTAAATAGTGAGGGACTAATGAGGGGATGGGCTGCAGGAGAGAAGGACGTGAGGACCAGGTGAAGGGAATGAGGGACTAACGAGGGAGTGATCAGAGGCAGGTGAAGGGAGCAGGATCTGGAATGACAGGATAGTTAGTGACAGGATGAAAACAACTAACAAAAAAAAAGAAGCTAAGGAGCTGAACCGTTACAGTTAGCCAGGGGGTGCTTCGACCTTTGACCTATTCGGTGCGACCCCTTTGAACCCGAGCAGGTCTTCAAAAATTACGGAGAATTTGGAATGCAATGTGAATTCTCAGAGGCCGACTCCAGTCGAGCGTTCGCAAATCGGGCTTTTATATCGCCCGTCTATCAATTGTTTTAAAACACAATAATCACAGATTATGTTTAACTGGTATTTCACCGAGACACGGAGAAATGGCTTGAAATCGACCCCAAATTCGCCGGTGATCGAATTCGATGACTCTGCTTTCGGTGGCCCTGAAAGTCCTGATCCAAGCACCCTTAAACATCGATGTTGGAGCTATTTATTTTGACATTTGTATTTAGTTTTATTGTAAAGTAATATTGATTATTCATTGCTTATCTAGGTTATATTTTGATATGTTTGAAGTGCTTTTTCTTATGATAGTTTAGTTGTTTAAATATATTTAGTTTGAGGATTGGGTCACTGATGGTTAACACTGGGCTCCTGTGGTTATATGTAGGTGTGGGTAGCTTCAGGACCAGCATGCACCGGGGTGGCTGATGGTTTTTAACCAGAATACGGAAGGCTGTGTCAACATATATATATGTTTTTGGTTTAGTAAATAAATTATCATAAGAATGACATACGGAGATGGACATTACTTTCTTTTTGCTGCGTCAACGCAAAAGAAATAAATACGGTACGTCAGTGGCAATTTGATTTATATTTTTATAAGATTTATTTGGACAAATGGCCACTACAATCTACTTAATCTTTCCCTTTGATCACATCGTATCTGTAGTGTGCAGATATTTTATAAAGCGTCCATTTGTAATAAACGTGTTATTGATCTTGTGGTGTGAAAAAAGGGTTGATCTGCATGCATTTCCTGTTTCATTTTGTAAGTTCACCCTCCCTTCCTGTCTGGTTTTACTTCCTTCACTTTGTGCGTTTTCCCGCCTTTTTGATTGTCAGCCCCGCCTTGATTAATTCCACCTGCTCTCCTTGTACATTGGTCAGTGTGGCGTCCCTCCTCTCAGTCTCAAGGGCTCTGTTCCTCGGTGGCTCTATGCTCAGCTGTGAGCTCATTCCCATGAAGCTGTCTCCGTCCGCTGCCTCCTGATCAGTGTTTCTTACGTGTTTGGGTCGAGACCCGCTTCCCTGACACTGTGGGAGAGCGAAGGGAAGAAGGGAAGCGTCGCACCTCTTCGTTCCCAGTCGTTCCAGGCGGATTGATTCATTGGAATGTAGCTTGCAACGTCTCATCTGGAAATTGCCCCAATTGTACGATAGAGACAGATTGCAATTAAATCCCCCACCCCGAGTCCGGAGGGGAAAACCATGAAAGGCCATTTACAACAGCCAATAATTATTTTTCTTACAGTAAGCTAAAAGCTTGGAAAACCGCCTAATCTTGTAGCGGGTTCTGGCTGAGGGTAATTATAGGGAAATTGAATTTCGGCGCATTAACCACATCCAGCCGCAGCACCCTGTGTTCATGCTTAATGTTCAGTCTTTTGTTGAAGTTTCACAATCAAAACGGCTGCCTCCCCCACATGGCGTCTAGATATGATGACCCTGTGATCGGATGAGAAAAAACTGTCCCACTGTGAGGAAGCAACAGATGTGAGGACGGGTTCCTTCAATCTAGCGCCAATCTTCAGCAGGGCAGTTAATTTTTAAACTGTTTGATGGAGGTGGAAATTAACATAAAGCAGATCTGGAGAATCCATACCCCCCCCCCCCCCCCCCCATAGTTTTTGACAGCAGCAAGGTTTTTAGTGTGGAAATGTGGGCTTTGTCTCAGATTGAGCTGGGAAAAACTACATTGTGTCCTATGGACTTCAATATTTAGGGAAAAAAATGTTTTGTTTTGTGAAAATAAACATGGGATTTATGTATTTTGAAGATTATAGGCGGCCTTTACAATATGTTGTGACCCCTTGAGCCTCCAGCAACTGTATTTGAAGGTGGCCGGAGCTTTTCATGAAATCATCGCAGACCTTTTTTAAAATTAAAGGTAGACAAGTTTGTTATTATTATATAAATCCTTACCTTATTTAAGTTATTGTCCTGTTATCTAACCTGTTCTTGCCTGTAGATTATTCCACCTTGCTGACTCCTCTTTATTTCCAATTTATGAATTGCCGTAATCCACCAATTTTTCCAAAACAATGCCGTTGTCCATCCTTAATCCCGGGGGTGAGTCCATTAGGGTATTACAGCACCTTGTTTAACCGTCCTGGACAGTTTGGTTCACCGAGGTTTGCTCTTACCTAAATTGTTTCTTTCCACTCAGCTGAAGTGCATTAGAATATTATAACACACCCAGGTAGGGGCTGACATGAAGAGCCAGAAATGAGGTTGGATTGTGGGACGGATAAGGTCAGCGAGGTGAGCTACTGGACCGGACTGGACCAGGTGAGACTTCAACTTCATGTCTGTTAAGTTATCCACCTGGGTCCTTAGAAGAGGAATTATTAATGGTATCGGTACTAACATAAAGTAAGATGAGGGGTCAAAATATGGATATGGTCAATAATTGGTCAGTGATTAAATTCATTAGAAATTGTTGATCAAGCTTGGGTTTAGTTAGGCTAGGCTTTGACATACCCAACCATCTGATCATCTAACTTAGGTTTAGTTATGGTACGTTCACACCGGACGCGTCGAAAAAATTCTCGACGCGCCTGACGCAGGATTCTGACACGCGTCGAAAAAAGGGTGTTCACACCGGACGCGTCGAGACGAGGCGCAGCGGGGGCGTGGCTTATCGCGCCCGCTTCTTCAGCCATATGAATCTTTTCCTTAACCAGACTGAGATGTTGTGTCTTCACTTGTCGCCCTGTGAGTCGCCCTGCTGCTGCCCCTCTCTCTCCTTCTCTCTGGACTCTGCGGTCCTGACTTCCACGGCCCTCCGCCCCTCCGCTCCATGTTCCCGCTCGTCTCCCGCGGAGTACTACACGGGTCGAGGAACGACAGGACCGCAGAGAGCTTCCACTTGTTAGTGCTCTCTCACTGCGCTACTCTCTCTCTCTCTTCTCTCTATGATTCGTGTCTCTAGACTTTTCCTCCTCCGGCGGCAGATCTCCGCTGCCATGAAACACGTATGCCGGCGCTTGGTTCATAGTGAAGTACAACACACAGCGAGAATAAAAGCAAATGCACACATTCTAAGAGTCGTGTCATAAAGTTCGGGGTGCCCACGAACGGCGACAAGAATCTTTTCCTCCACTTTCTAAACCGGCCGGCAGGACGATGACGAGCGGAGCTTCTCAACGCTGATTGGCTGACGCAACTATGACTCACGCGTTTCTGCTGCTCGAGTTCAGAAATTTCAACTCGGGCGTCAAGGAGCTGCGACAGATTGCTCTGTTCGCTCAGTTCGCCCCGTGACATTCGCTCTGTTTGTGCTGCTCTGTCGCGCCTGACTCGCTGCTCGCTGGAAAAAAAGCAGCGTCGCAGCTTTGACGCAGCTTTGCATTGACTTAACATGTAAACCAGACGCAGCCGACGCACCCGACGCGTCCGGTGTGAACGTACCTTTAGGCTAAGCTTTAGCTTTAGTTTCATAAATGTCCTCCTCCCCAGAGTTGCGTGTGATCGTTAATACCAGTCTTTATATATCTTCAGAATGTCAGCAGAGATATTAGTGCTTTGTAAAGTTTTCATGGTCGTAAAGAATTACCAAAAACAACAATTCACATATACAAACATGACGGCAAGAGAAAATATTTAAATACAGATTGGATAGCACAACAAAACATTTCTAAGGTAACCAGAGAAGCTCCTTTTTGTTGTATTATTCATTACCGCCATCCTTGGCTTCTACTTTTTGGGCTCTTGATTTGTTAAAAGTGAGTTGATGTTTTTCTCTACCCACGCAGCAGATGAGACAACAGAACTCCAAAAATGTCAAAGTGAGGCGGCGACGTGGAGCGGAGAGGAAACGGACGGCGTGAGCGAGAAGAGGGGGAAACCGAGAACACCGTTTCCCCGTGTGGTTTAAGGACGTCTATTGGCGCGATATCTTCTGCACGCGCCGTTCTTCTTTCACTGCTGTGCTTCTCGGGGGGTGCGCCTGAAATGACGTTAACCTCTCATTGCATGTCAGGATGACTTATATTATATCTTTGCTTTGCCGTCTGGTGCGAGGACAAAGCATCACCGAGGTCTTCACTTCATTTCGATTACTCCCTCAGTGGGACATGCAGTGCAGGAACAAGGACGCCCTGTATTACAAAGGGGCGTGCTCCTCTTCCTCCCTCTTGTTTCCTCTTTTCTGATGTTCGCTCGCTGTGTATGCAAGCTGATGTGTGTGTGTCTCAGGGAAGCCAATTAAAAGCTAGCCTGTGGCTAGGCTGCACAGGATAAAAGCGCACATCCATAATGCAGTCACCCGCCCTCAACTCGTAGCTCACCTGTGGGCGCCATGACATGCTGATCTGACGTTGATTAGTCCTCTCACGCGTTCGCATGTTACGGTTAAAACCACGTACAAATACATCCACAGCCTTGACTCACTGCAGGCACACACACACACACCTTTGAACATATGCATTATACTTATTGTCAGCAGTAGTACGCCTTTACAGAGGAAAGCCTATTTTTGCCCTCAAGGGATTAAGTGATGAATAGGAGATTTTGAAGCATTTCTATTGATTCCCAACATGATGGCCTCTTAACCGTCGGCACGCAGCTAACTGAGCTAACGGTGTGTGTTTACCGGAGGTTGGGCGCTCAGCTTTCCACGGTGACGGCGTTGGCATCTGAATTGGTCACGATCTGTAACCGCCGTACTAGCGCTGCGCGACGCATCGCAGGGCGGTGGCCGTGAACCCACAACAAAATGTAGTTCCACAATACTCTTTGACGTTGATGATCTAAGCGTCTCTCCGACGTGAGCCGTCAATGCGCTCGCACATGAAAAGACGCAAATACTTAAAGCATCCATGTTTCCTGAAGCGGGAGCTCACTATCATGATAAAGAGCCTGCGGAGGTGCCCGGACATCCTTCATATTGTTGAAAAGCAGAAGTTTGGGCCAGGTGATGAAGTCTAAACTACCACTCCAACCCTTTTCCTATTCTACACTTCTACACATTAGATATAATCGTTGGTTCTCGTCTATTAAGATGAATCAAACTCCAACGATATCCTCCTCTCTCTTTTCTCGCAGGACACTTTCTTTCTGCTTATTCTCGTGATGTTTTTCTTCGGTCCACTGTGTAATTAATTCAAGTCTTCGCCGTGACCCCGGCTAACGAAGAGAGCCGCTAGCTCAGCGTTTTGTCAAGGCTGGAGCTTTGAGGTGAGGCGGAACCATACGTGGTCCCTTTATATTGCATACATATCTCAACACTCCACATCAGGTGTAATGGTCTATCAGCTGAGACTAATTAAGTTGCTTTGGCAAACTGTGAAAAAGTGAAAAGGAAATTACGTAACATGGTGGTGACAAGTGCGACCTTTATGGATATAATTTTAAATTCCAATGTTACTTATACATTTTTTCTCCCTGCCTCGGTGACTGTCACCTCCCTACCACACAATTACTCTGTGATTTTTTTAATTCTTCAAATCTCTTATGAAACCATCCCTTTATGCATTTAGGGACAAATTGTTTTGGAGCTTGACGTGGACATGTGCACAAAAGTAGTGTAATATATGAATAAATGTCTAAATGGAAATTTTGGAAAGTCTTCACTCTGAGATCAAATGACGGGGATGTGTGCAAATAAATAAAAGAGCAGTACCATCAAAAACTATGTTAACTGAATATGTATTATACATTTTGAATATAAACACAGAAAAACACACAATTTCCAAAATGTCAAGGTATTGCGGGGTGCTTGAGGGAGGTGGTGAATGCTGGAGAAATGCTGGATGTGCTCCACTTGGTCATATCTGGAGAAAAAAAACCTAACTACTTTGTTCTATAAGAGTAAACTCAAACTAGGCACTTCGCAGATGATATAAAACAGGCTCCAAATGTGTGTGAATTAAGTTTAACAACATTTAATGGCAGTAAGTGTAAACAAACTTTCAAGGCTCACTGTGGTGGTCTTTGTGGTGGTCTTCGTGGTGGTCCGGGCTCCTCAGCTCCAGCCTGAAGCATGCGGGGCTGCGACGAAAGAGAAAGTTATTTTCCCAGTACAGAGTATTAGACTCTAAATCAGCCAATCACTCACTCTCAAAGGTGCGTCCAGACTTTAACACCTTTCGGTTGGTTCAAAGTCCCGCCAGGACAATGGAGGGGTCAAATGTCAGTGAACCCCGGGTCAAAACGTCACTTCCGGTCAAGTCACTAAACAAATATTTTCACAATAAAAGTCCCGCCTGTTATTGTCTGAAAAAGTCACTTCACAGATTCCAACCGGCTTCGATAATTCTGAAATACTAAACATACAGTCACTCTCATGCAACCTACATTAATTCTTGCCATTTACATTTGCATAGAGTAAACCCCTATGCTTCATAACACATTAATAACAATATCAATATTCTCCATAATATTCCCTATTATAATATCATTTTATATGTATTAATTTAAAGCATACGACTACCTCTGCACATGTTATCAATATAAACTATTACAACCTAACAGTTTATTGAAGGAAAGTCTAGACTCTCCTTTAGAAACTTTTCTTCCAGTATACAATCACACACCGACACTGAGACAACACACACACACACACACACACACACACACACATACACACACAGACACACAGACACACACACACACACACACACACACACACATACACACACAGACACACACACACACACACACACACACACACACACATGAAATGCTATGAAAGACAACGTCTTATCTCCACAGAACAGAATGATAAAGTAGTCCATGGCCAAAACATAACGATTCTTCTATATTACCTGTAAGTGAAGCTCACTTGACACAGAAGGTAAACCTTTACTAGCTGACAGTTAATCTTAATCGAAGGATGTGTATGTGTTTGCGATCCAAACAAACCACCAACCGAAGGCCCTTTCTTATTGTCAGATGCACCGAGCCCTTCACCATTCGGCCCCGGTGACACAGCCAGTGCCTGTTTATTGCCTCTTCACACAAACCTCTGCTGACCTGTCTATGGAAAAGTATTAATCCCGGTTTTAGTTCACGTTAAATGGCGGGCCTTTTAACAATGTATTAAAGAATACTTGAAACTAGAGATTGAGACCATAAACTCATGTGTACGATGTTTACTGAGGGAATAAATCAAGAGAGAAGTAGAGTCACTTCCCCATGGACTTCTATACAACCAGACTTCTTTTTGCCACTGGGAGGAGTCGCCCCTGCTGAGAATGCAATTTTTAAAACAGACTGTAGAGGTTTTCCACCAGGTTGGAAACCAAAATAGCCAACTTTATTGCTTCTTTTAACATAATTTCTTCTATAAACTCATTTTTCTTTGCAACTGGAGGAGTCGTCTCCTGCTGGTCAGTAGAGAGAATGCAGGTTTTCACACACAGCACCATTATCTGGTGTTTTAGAAACATAGTTTGGGAAGGAAGGCCACGCCTCTTACTCAACCAATCATCCGAGCCCTCGCAACTTAAACACTTTGAACCTATTAACTCCCTCTTCATCTCAGCTCCGACATCCCTCCCTCCCTCCCTGTTCTTTTCTTCCCATTTCTCTCTACAGGACTACAGGAACAATGGGGGACTCGGCACCGCCAGAGGTTCAGAAGAGACCCCACCCATGAGTCTCCACCCTCGAGTCTCCACCCACGAGTCTCCACCCACGAGTCTCCATGAGTCCCTCTAACCACCAGACGCCGGTAGTCTCCACCAACTCTTCACGACCATGCTACCCTTCCCGTTCTGGACAATAATCATCTTTTCATTCATTTATTTCACAATAAACCAACTGTAAACTCGTATCACTTTTGGCGTGGTCTTCATTAGTGAACTGGCCTGCTGTGAGGGAGAGTGGTTGGAGTGGTAGAGATGCAGGCTGTAAAACCACTCGAATGAGCTGAAAGAGTCTGAAAGCTCTGTATATTCACATCAAATTTAATCATTTGACCCTTTATTCATTTCACAAGTATTGTTTTGTCAAGTTAAATGTGAGGTTCAGCTCCCCCTGCTCCCTCAAATCATTTCCTCACAACCCCAACAGTGCAGCACATACTTGCTCCATACAGGCTGGTCTGCAAGTGAAGGAGGCACGGTTACTTTCTTTCATCCCGTGTCTCGGGACTCCAGGGACCAGAATTCGTCAAGAAGTTTTTTTAACCTTTACGAGAATGAAGAGCCTTCTGTTGCACAAAGAGAATTATTCAAGCTACTCTAAAGGTATTCTCCCAAAATAGAGTCAAAGAGAGAAGGAGACTGAAAATGCTTGTGAAGAAAGTGTGTGTGTGCACGTCTGTGTGTGTCAAACTATGCATATAGGCCTAACCAGCCATTGAATGGCAGTGCATAGACACAGTATTTGCACATTTAAGGACACACATGCGCCCCTTCGGGTAACGGTGAGAAGAAGTAGTCAGACGGGGACAGACAAGGCCAAACAACCAGGACAAATCCCCTTTAATATGCAAGCAAGGAGAGCGAGAGGTCGAGAGGAGCACCCTTACCTGCTTGTGTTTTCCTCCCCCTTGCTCTGTGGGGACCGGAGGCCGAGATGAAAACAGGAAATACCGGCGATGAGAGAAGGTAGAGGGTATGGAGTCACGTCCCCGGATGAATGCAGGTACAGACGGCCGAGAATACACAGAGAGATGTCTCTCCCTCTCTTATTGTTTCCATATTCCTGTTTCCATATATCTTTCAGACAGGCTCACTGGTCTTTCACTTTCTGCCCAGGTGTCAAGCTATCTTTGGTCAATATTCAAATATATCAAATTGTGTTAATTTCTGTGGAATTAAAAAATTAAATTCCAGTCTTAAATCATTTCCTCTGGTCATCTCAGCTAATGTCATCTGCTGGACAATATATAGACCCCTCTTATCAAATGAACAACATATTGGAATTTAATCATAAATAAAAGAGCTTTATCTCTTATCCATGACAAAAATAAACATTGCTAATTAAACAGTTTACCCATAAAAATCTTTTTTTGTGTGTGAAGATTCATTCTCCGACTTGAAAGCAGTTGATGAAAAAACAACAACATAGAAAAGCACTTTGCCTGGAGGATGCACTGAAGTAACTCAAAAGAACACCAAGTTAAAATGAAATTACATTACAAAAGTTGTTTCCTGGACTTCAACCGTGATGCGTTGAAGAGGCTGGTGTGTTGAGAGACAGTAGTTGCTGCAGCCGGAGACATTATTATCCTGATGGGTGCTATCAACGCCAAAGTGTGACCCCGGTGCAGCATCAGCATCAGATCACCACTGAATGCCTCAGCATTGCTGGCGAAGAAGTTGAAGGATAATCCTCTCGAGGGACAACCCAACAGCTGAAGATGATGGACAATACATGAGAAGTAGGAATACCTAAAAGCTGCTTGGAACTCAACCTGCCTTAGGGAGAAAAAAGACCCAAAAGCACCAGGAGCGGATAGCACCAAAAGCACTCAGCACAATCCAACAGCGGAGATAATTCAAAGGGAAAGTGAACGTCTAAAGAACAAGAGCTGTAATGGCCCAAAAAGTAGTGAGAATATCAGGAGGAACAAGGGAGCGCAGATGGAGAGGCTAGCTAAGAAGGAATGCATTGCTGCTGCTCAATGACACAAAGGGGTTATGTGCCATAATTAGAAAAAAATGTCCGAGACACCCACATAGTAAAAAAAAAAAGAAACAATTATGGACAAGAATGGCCAAGTGCTTTCAACCAAGGAGACACCGCTCGACAGATGGGTCGAGCATTTCTAAATCTCAAACAGGCCAACACCGGCGGGAACAGTCACATATCCCTAAAGCCATCAACAGACACGCTCTGCGGCTTCTTCGGGAGAATTTCGGGAAGAGGAGCAGACATTTACACAATGCGCAGAGGGACACAAAAGGTCAATCGGGTCATCCTCAACCGTCCTCAGGAAGCTGTTGACAAGAGGCCCGATGGGCCCAGCCAGCAGAATTCAGGAAGGACTCACTCACGCACAGATCACGAGAAACCACATGACAGGTCAACACTACGGCGCTTCTCAGACCGCTAGAGAATTCAATCGACTTAACCCCACGGAATTAAAGTCAAGGCGAGCGTCAAGCAGGGACATCTACTCTTACCCCTCCTCTTCCTCCTGGCAGTCGACTGGGTCATGACGCAAAAAGGGAAATAAATGTGATTCAGTGGACAGTGTGGGGGCAGCGAGATGAGGTTGACTTTGCGGATGACATAACCGACTGAACTTCGGTCATACAAACAATACAGCGAAGACTTAGAGGAGGAAGATGGACACAAACAACCAGCGACCCTATCCTCATGCCCAGCCCTGATGGAAGTTAAGTATTCACAAACCTATTTAAGGACAACAACATTGTGGCAATGGAAACCGACCCAGTTGGCTTCAATAAGCTGCTGCTGGCAGTCTTCATCAAACCAGCAGTTAAACGCCGCCTGTGCTTCTCCGCTGTTCCGACACACAACGCTGCATTTAAGACACCAAATTAATTTTCCAAATGGCAAGTTTGTAAGATGATCAGCTCAGCGTATCTGCAGACATCCAGTTATAGACTGCTCTATTGGATTTGTCGTCTCAGAACTGATAAATACAAGAGGGTGTGCTGATCCCGTGAGTTTGAGTCTTTCTTGTCTAGTATTTCCGATTTTCTTTCTTTCTCCAGCCTATTTCCGTATTCATAGAGCTGTCTAGTCCTCTGTTGGCCTTTCCTTATCCTCCCTATATGTACTGTGTGCAGTGCATCCATTTATCTGCAGGCAGGATGTGCCGTACGGGGGAGAAAAAAAGAAAATAAAGTGGTTTTCACAGAATTGCATTAGAGACGCTGCCCTGGATTCTGGGTTGCGTTGCAATAGCAGCCCTCGCTTCGCCTTTATTTCCTTCTTTTTTAAGTCGTGCAAGTTCATTGAAAACTCTGTTAGCATGCAGAGTCTGAGACGAGACTGAAGAACTGGCTTTGCAACTTAACATGTACAAAATGGTATTGCGCATTTTTTTTAATTAAGGAAATTCACGGCCTTTGTTTCAGCCTTTATGTCTTCTTCCCTGTGTGTGTGTGTGTGTGTGTGTGTGTGTGTGCGTGTCTGTGTCTGTGTCTGTGTGTGTGTGTGTGTGTGTGTGTGTGTGTGTTGGTGCAACTTATGTTCCAAAAACCTTCTTTCAATTGGTGGCATATCCCTCATATAAATCTTGCTGTCATTTAAGGCTTCTTTTGTTTTTACGAGCTTCTGCTGATGGTTCCGAGGATGGGGGTGGTGAAGAGTCGACGGTCAGACGTTGCTCCGCTCAGTTTGAAAGTAGCAGGTGAGCAACACAGAAACATAAAGGGCATTTCACTAATGAAGACCACGCAAGGTGATACGGGTTTACAGTTGGTTTATTGTGCAATAAATGAATGAAGGGATGATTATGTCCGGAACGAGAAGGGTAGAAGAGTCGTGAAGAGCGGGTTGGAGAGGTGAGATTCGAGACTTCTGGCGTCTGGTGGTTAGAGGGAATGGGGGGGTGGAGACTTGTTGGTGGAGATTGTCTCTTCTGAAGCTCTGGCGGTGCAGAGTCCACCGTTGTTCCCGTAGGAGAGAAATGGGAAGACGAGAAAAGGGTCGGGAGGGAGGAATGTCGGAGCTGAGACGAAGAGGGCGTGAATAGGTTTGACGTGTTTAAGTACCGAGGGCTCGGATGATTGGCTGAGTAAGGGGCGTGGCCTTCCTTCCGGAACTATATTTCTAAAACAAAATGTTTTGACATTCATTACTCTCAGATGCGCTTCAGTTTTATTTTCTGTATCACAGTGGTTTGAAGGAGATTTCACTTGATATTAATATGAAACATCTGACTTATGTCCTTGATCAGAGGTTCTGGCCCGGTTTAAGTCCAGGCTGCCCTTTAAGATACATAACTTCCAACGGAATTTTTCATTTCATTCCCCGGTGTGAGTTCTCATGGGTTTTATATCCGTCTCTATTGTTTCTTTTGATCCATTGTCGGCTCAAGGTTGAACGTCGTCACAGCGACAGCAAGCGGAGTAACTGGTAAGAAATCTTGACCATTGGAGCAAGTTTGGGCCCATTGTGCTGTTCCACTTCAACGGGATGTCCTCAGCCTCCCTCCTCCCCGGGATGAGGTAACGGTGAGTTAAGGCACGGACACAGTGCATTGTGTCGCACCTCGAATAACTTCAGTTTGAGATTGGTTTCACACTCAAGTGCTCTGATTTGATTAAACTGCTACCTCCCGATAACAAACGTACTCTATTCCGCATCCTTCAAATGCGACCTCTTCCGAACTCGGGGGAATTGATTTCACGAGTGTAGGGTATGTCACGCAATATCTGACATCTGGGAATTTGGAAGCATATTGATGTCCTACTTCACACACAGACCTGTGATAGGAACGGCAACGCGTTATACGGTACGCGGAGGTTATTTGTTTTGGGGGATGAAATCTTTTACTTTTTTTTCTGCCAGCGCTAGCAGTCCTGATCAACGCTGCCTTGTTTTTAAACCCGATGCCACCAAGACGTCCTCGTTCCCAAAAAATATGGGGAGAAAATAATACAACTTGAACATTTCTCACTTTGAAGGCAACAACTTCACCTCCAGTCGTCGGCAGGTGGAATCAAAACAGTGAGCAGAGAGTACACTGTATATTTTTACTAGGAGGGGCAGACTCTTGTCGCACATTTCTCTCTTTGTCAGCGACTTCTTTTTATGAAAGAAAGGGCACCCTGCCAGCATTCAGATGTAGAAATACAAGATCTCTTCCCAAGTCCTCTACTTCTACAACAGCCCCTCTCTTGCTCTCTTTCACCACTCCGCAGTGGCTCCATAATGCTTGAAGTTCCTCTCACACAGTCTCCAGGAACAAGAGGAGACATTTAGTCCAGGTCCTGGGGAAGATTTGTATGCGCTTCATTTAGCGGAGAATATCTCAACTGTTATAGACTAATATGACCCCACTGAACAACATGGGATGTGTGCCAAAATCTCTATCCGGAACGAAAGTCCTCAAAATGACCACTTTAAGTGAAACTATTTTCACACTACAGGTGAATGAGACTTTTTTTTTCCTTTATAGATATCCTTATCAACTTCTACCAGATTAATCTTCATATAAATATAAATACTTTTTGTATTACACTTTGTCTAAAATATTATATTAAAATATGCAAATTAGGCGATATCTCATTATATATGCGTACATAAACTCTTGAAGCTACCGTTTTTTTGGGTGATCACAATGTTCACAATGACCCTGATTATAAGGTCATAGAACAGTGTAAGCATTCTGATTTGATATAAATAAAATGGCTAAAAAAAGTTACAACTATTACCTATTACATACAACTAGCAAAATACAGGAATTGCCAGTTATTTATTAACCTAAACTTTAAAAAGCTTACATTTCCTAGCTGTTTTAAATATTGATGTCATCACGTCATCACACCATCACCTCCAAGTTTTTTTTCAACAAAAGTTTACTTGGCAGCCATAGAGACCTGAGGTCATAGCAGAGCACATATCAGAGCACATGGCAGCAAGATGACTTGTGAGATCAAGAAAAGTAAGGAAATCTACTCTTAATTCTCTGTGTTGGCGTGTTCACTTACAATGTGTCATTATCATATGAGTTGTAATTGTGTGTGTTTAAATAATTATAATGAATTTGTATCAGTTTAATATATAATGTGGTGTGCATTGTAGCTAGCTAACTACAGTTTGGGATGTGCTGAAACAGAAGGGAGATGCCTATGGTGGTTTGTGGGCCGACGAAGGTGTGTACCGTATTGCCAAGGAAATCCAACTTATGAAACCAGACCAGTTTAACAATATATTCCTTGGTCTAGGTGGGTTTCATATGGAGAAAATTGTGTTGGCCTGTCTTGGTACATACCTGGAACCCTCTGGAATATTTGATGTTCTAGTTGAAACGGAGTGCTACGGTACTGATGTCATTAGGACCGTGATCTCCGGTTCTCACTATGGTAGGGCCCGCACTGCCCATTCAATGATACACGAGGTCCTCACATCCATGATCTTGGAAGCATTCCTCTCCAAATACCCTGACAGAAAAACAGAGATGGAGGCACTGCAGATCAACTGGAAGTCCCAAGAGCCTACAGATGAAGAATGGAACACCAAAAAGGAACTTTCTGACACCATCAATGCAGCCTTTCAAGTCTACCTTAAAGAGCAGGCATTGCAGTCCCAGTCCTTAAGTACTGGAGCACATATGTTCCTGACCTGTTCTCAATATTGAGGGATCTGATCTATTCTCTGCGCTCTGGAGACTGGATTCTCTACCTCAGTGCAATGGAGAGGGCAACTTCACTGTTCTTCTTTTTTGGGAGAACAAACTACTGTCGATGGACACCATTATTCCTGCAGGACTGCTATCAACTGAAGGAGAAGTTCCCACTCCTCTACGACTCATACATAAATGGTGGATTTGTTGTGAACACCACCAAAAGGGTAGTGGAGTGCCATTTGACCAGGCACTAGAGCAGTGTTACAACCGGCCTGCCAAAGTGAGTGGAGGGATAATTGGGGTCACCAGGAAGAAGGAAGCAGTAGCTCTTTGGGGAATCATCAAGCATAAAAAAGACCAGTATGTTGATCTCCTTGAGATGAGGGATGATGTTGGAGGAGAACTCTCTTCATCATGACTTCAACCTGAGCACTACAACTAAAATAGTAAAGATGGTGCAAGACATAGAGGAATATCTCCACAAGGTATGCAGTCCTTTAAGAGACCAGGTAATGCTTAAGAATGTTCTCACTGGAGAAATTGTGACCAAGGTAAATGTAGACAAGTTGTTGTGCTGTATCACAGAGGGCAGTGCTACTTGTGCTAAATTTATCGATGATCGACTTAGAAATAAGTCGATATCAATACACTCGACTATTAGTAAAGTCAAGTTTACTTTGCCAAAGACCGCCTTTGAATTTGGCTTCCAAAGCAGACATCAAAGATGAGACAATCAAAGCTCTCATGTTTATTGAGTATGGGTGTCACCGGGGGTTCACAGTTGAGGAGCTACTCCAGCATGAGATCACCAACTCTGCATTCATCTTGGTTGACAAAGACGGTTACTTGAGGAAGAGTGCCAAATCACAACTTGGGACTGAGCTGTTGAAGTTGTGTCCACAAATAGATAAAAAAGGTCCAGTTACCCCCCCGCAAACACACGCCATCATTATCGACTTCATGGCATTGGTGAGAAAGGTCTCCTTAAAGAAACTTGATCCACCCATCAAGACATTCAACGACTTTGCTATTGCTTTGACATTTATGGTCACCAAAGCTGGAGGCAACTGTGATGAAATCCATATAGTTTTCGACACTTACCGAGAGGACAGCATCAAACATGGAGAGAGGGAGAGAAGAGGAACATCAAAAAACATGGTTGTCCTTGATGTGATATCACCAAACCAAAATGTTCCAGTGGTATTAGAGAACTTTTGGTCATCTTCCATCAGCAAAACTGCTTTTCAGGCATTCTATGTTGAGTGGCTGACCACCAATTACAAAGGCACCAAACCAGTATACCTTGGTATATCACCACAGGCATGGATTGTGTCAGCGGAGTTCTACTCCATTCCCTCGGCTCAACTGCACACACGAGGAAGCTGATGACAGGATGATGTTCCATGTACAGGACATTTTAAGTCACCGTACAGGATCTACATCACTGACACTGTCATCGGGTGACACAGATGTCTTTGTGTGCCTATTATACCACATAACAGTCAATTGGAGAAGTCTTGGCCTCCAAGAGCTCTGGCTTATCCGCAACTCAGGAGTGAAAAGATCAATATTACCACTTCATGATATCTGCAAAGCGGTGGGAGATGAGCTCACACAGTGCCTCCCAGCACTACATGCGCTGACTGGGTGTGATACAACCAGCAAAATTTCAACAAAACTTGCAGCTCTGAACACTGTCCACAAAACAGACAACTCTTCTCTGATTCTCAATTTCAACTGTCCACAGCTAACAGAGAGTGCAATACAAATGGTGGAGACATTCTTGGTCAAATGTCTCAAACCATCAAGAGACATGGAGACATTTGACGACCTGCGCATTGCTGCGTTCGATAGTAATGTCCTTAAGATCGACTTTGAGAGGACCGCTTGCACCTCAACTAATGCAAGAAAACATATACGACGAGCCTATTATCAACAGCAGCTTTGGATCCAAGCACCATTTACAGACGCCACCTCCATCTTAAATGCAGATGCTTATGGTTTTGTAAGAAAGGGCAGTTTATTAGTCCCTGAGATAGTAATCTCAAAACCTGAAGGTTTGCCAGATCCTTGCTCATGTGGCAAGTGTGCACACAAGAATGGATGTCCCTGTCGGGTAGCTGGTATCCGTTGTTGCAAGTACTGCAAATGCAAGGGAGGCAATAGTTGTAAAAATCCTATCACTGAATGAGCTTTCATCATCATCCCTATACCTGGATTCCACCAGTACCTGGACCTGATGTGTTACAACACAGGGAATAAACCAGCTGCTTTGTATTTTTCACTTTAAGTTAACGTTCCAGTGATAATAGCAAGGTTGGAAATAAAATGTCTGTATATCAATAAAATGTTTGTTTTCTTTCTTTAAAAAAAGTCCTGTGTTTGTATACAATTGTATTTATACCCCCTCCACCCTGGACATCTACAGACGCAATTAGAAATATCAAACCAGAATTCTTACACTGTAAACATTGTGATCACCTAAAAAAAACGGTAGCTTCAAGAGTTTATATCTACGCATATTTAATGAGATATTGTCTAATTTGCATATTTTAATATTATTTTTTAGACAAAGTGTAATACAAAAAGTATTTCTATTTATATGAAGATTAATCTGGTAGAAGTTTATGAGGATATCTATAAAGGGAAAAAAAAGTCTTATTCACCTGTAGTGTGATAATAGTTTCACTTAAAGTGGTCATTTTGAGGACTTTCGTCCCGGATAGAGATTTTGGCACACATCCCATGTTGTTCAGTGGGGTCATATTAGTCTATAACAGTTGAGATATTCTCCGCTAAATGAAGCGCATACAAATCTTCCCCAGGACCTAGACTAATTATTTTTTCAGAAGGTGAAGGTCATCATCATGCAAGATAGGGGAGAATATTCCCAGCATCATGTATTATTTCAACTATTCAACATAGTTCCCTTTATTCCTAGAGTTATCTTGTCCTGTTTTTGAACTCACATAATCTGACTGTTGTGCTTGGGGAGATTTGTTCCAGAACATCAGAGTGAAGCCGATGTGGAAGTGTATTAAAACCTGACATCTGACCAGCAGGGGGCGACTCCTCTGGTTGTAAAGTAAATAAGTCTGATTATATTGAAGTCTATGAGAGAATTACCCTATACTTCTCACTTCTCAGTAAACATGAGTTTATGTCTCAATCTCTAGTTTAAAGTCTTCTTCAATACAGGATGATGTCATCATTTAATACATTATGGTCATCAGACTCAAACACACCATGAAGCAGGGTATGCTTTAGGGCGGGGCTTACTGTGATTGACAGGTTGCGGCTGTGACTAGAGATGAATACGGCGTCTCTACTTCACTCCTCCGTATTCCAAATCTGGTCACTTCAGTCTGGTGGCAAAATACCAAGATGGTGACGACCAAATCGTCAAACTCAAGGCTTCCAAAAATACCAAGATGGCTTCATGACTATGTCCACTTCTTATCTACAGTCTATGATTTTAATATGAAAGGCCGGCGTACATAGTGTTTGTTTAACTGATGGGAGGGAAATGAAAAGAATGAGACACCATGTTGTTTCTGCTTGAATGAATTTATTTTGTCTCAACACCGCTGAGTTCTCATAGATGGTTCAATATGCGCAAGGCAGTCGTGCAACGCATTAAATACAGTCACAGGAGCAGCTCCAAGCAAGGAGGACATGGAGGAGAGATTTTGAGTGCACAGCTGCTACACAGCTGGAAACTACGTGAATTGTGTATGAGATCACTGGGACGTCTCTTCCTCCCCAACACGCGCTCTGTGGGATGCCATGCAGACACTTCTGAGAGTATGAACCAACATACTAAAGCTACCATAAAAGGTACCATGGACATCTATTATCGAAGCCTTCCGAACAACAACTCTGCATCTTGTTGTGGTTTTTCTTTCATGTCAACAGTAGGAAACATTCCGTATCATTTATCCACTTGTGAGCTGTTAAATCCACTGAGGGTCACCTAATTACCCAAAAGGTTATAAATACCAATCTGCAGGCACGCCGGGATGAAAAATACTGCCTTTCACGAATCGTGTGAGATTCAAGTCGTCTATTCTGATGAGGCTGTTTTATCAAACACACGTATGCAGGTGAGACCAACATAGAACAAGCTCACAGATGATGTCTGGATAAAACACGTCACAAGGCTGTAAGATATCTTTAAGATGTCTGATTGCCTGATATTGTCCATACAAAAAACACTTCCAAAAGTTAGTTTGTTATGTTCCTCATCACATAATTGTATACGTCTAGACCAGAGCCATCTCCACATTACAAATATGGTCATTTCTATTCATTGGTTGCAGAAATACAACATGCTAACGCCCATAATCGAAGATGGCTTCATAACATCAGTCCACAAACCAATCACGATGACTACATCCACTTTTTATATATAATCTATGTTTTCACCATAAAGAAAACTTGGACTGCTAACACCACTGCCACGGCTACTCTGTTGACGCAACTGATTGGCGAGGTTAAATCAATGAACTGGCAGTTCAGTCCGACCAGCTCATTGAAACTGGGTGACATCGTGGCCACTAGCAGGTGATGGGACACACAGTCGCTTTATGAACCCTAACCCTGTGATACTGTGAAATGTACTGTACCACCAACATTGATACGTTTCCACATTATAGGGGTTCCAAAGCTCACCAGTTCCTGGCCACATCATGTCCTCATCGGCCTCCTTGCTCATACCACTACCCCTAGAACATATACTCCACATGTACAGCCTCGCATTCATTATAAAAGAACATCAGTGTCGGTCCACATGCAATAAAAGGGAATGCACAAGTTGAGGTAAATGATTGCGGTTTAAGAAGATAACCTCTCAGCATTGCAGGTAAGTATTTCAAAGCCTTGTCTTTATATACGCTTGACTTTGCCAAGAAAACTGGCATTCTGTCGTGGGAATACGTTCAGCGGGGGAAAGAGAAAAAAAACTTGAGACGTTTGACTTTGGCCCACCGCTCCCAGTATGCAGTCATTACACATTGATGATCAAAACCACTGGCACGCTTACAACCTCAAACACGACAGAGTACAGAAAGGCTTGTTGGATTTCACCACATTATACCCACAAGTCTCTTGAGCGAGTTGCTTCAAAGACACATTTTATTGTCCGCGATTATTGTACAATAATTCTAATAAGTTTGTCCAAAATAATAAACGAGATGAACCTTTATTTTATTTTATTAGCAGTTGTATTAGTGTTATTAAGGATAACACTGCAGCCATTTGACCACCAGTTTGTGGAGACTTCTGTAGTTCTTCAAAATTGTGAAAAGCCCCACCCCCCCGCACACACACACGCACACACACACACACACCTTCCTTGTGACTCTTCTCGTCCTCCTTTTCTATTCGCACAGATATAAAATCTCTCCATTGCACCGTAAAAAGTCTTAACGAACTCCTTTCGGTCGAGAATGTCATATATATCGGTAAACTCGTGCTTCCCATCCACGGCCTCACACTGCCGAAGAACAATGTAGCTACCCAATCCCACACCTCTTCCATCTCTGGCCTTGAAATAAATATAATTGTCTATTATTCCTGCTCTGTGTCCTGCTTTTGGGTCCAGCCATGACATAATAATTTCACCTGAGGGCCTGAGGGGTAAAGAATAGGACTATTGCAGCAATATTACTCATTACTTTCTTTTAAGTGCCCTTGAATGTAAGAACAAAAGAACTGAGCTTGGAAATAGTGTCAACTTTGAAACGCGTTGAACTGTTTGAGGACGGATTAGATACCGCCGTCTCGGCTGAGCCACAGAATGGATTCAGCTGATGAGACCTCGGCGGTGGAGTCGTGTCAAGGCGGCACTGCAGAATGACCTCCGCCCTGACATGTCGACCGCGGTGCCATCGGGTCAGAGGCTAGCTTAGCGTGTCCGTTCCTAATTGGCGCTCCCACTTAGTCTCCCACTCTAATCATCAGTCTGGACAGGAGACACAAAGCACCTGTCTCATCCCACACTATAACTTGAGCTGACTGGTGTGTGTGTGTGTGTGCGTGAGTGTGTGTGTGTGCGTGTGTGTGTGTGTGTGTGTGTCCAGGAGCAATGAATCTTTGAGTCCATACATTGAGCTCCCTTAGAATATATTACCATCTCCTCCCCGCCATAAGGCAGGGTTTTTCTTCTTCTTTTATTACTATTCATAATTATGGTGATATTGACACAGTGATAAGCTGAATTGAGTTTGAGACTTCTCCACAGAGGAATACCAACACACACTTCTAGTTGAGTCAGCAGAATAGCGTCAAAACTAATCACAATTTAATGGATCTCCAAGTCCCAAGGTCACAGATATGTGAGTAAAGCATAGCCTGGAGCATACTTGGGTAGCCCCATGGACTCTACCTCCAGAACACCTCTGATAAGCTCAACATCGGGGTTGGATTTGCCTGAAATGGATACTGGCTTCCCACAGGCATTATTTAAGTGTAGTTTCTCAGCAGGCGTTGCGTCAATGTGTGAGACATTCCCAAAGCTATTCTATTCGTCCCTCGGTACTTCTGCATTCAACGACAAGCCTTTCTGTTCCTACCGAAGACACAAATCTTTAAAAACAGCAAACATATCAATCATATATAAATATACGTTCCAAAGTGGAATCATCGGGAAATTGCAGTTTTCAGAAAACATACATCGTAGAGATTGGATTTGCGGTTCGAATTCTTTAATCTTCTCAGTTAAAGCTAACGGTACTCACTTGCGTTAGCTAGGTAGTGGGCCGTTGAAGATGAGCTTGTAATAATAAATTTTGAAGAGCAACAAATGTCATAGAAAGATAAGAGCTTTTGTTTTCAGTTCTATTCAATAAGCTAAACGGTTTTATAGTCAAACATGAGCTGTGTACGTATTAGCATCACCTGCACTTTAACTATTCTAATATCGCCTTTTATTTATTACGCAAAGTAAGACAATTATTTATTATACATCTAGCCAAACCATATTATTGGGTTGGGTGGGCTGTGGTACTAAAGGAAATGGCTCATTTACCTGGTGGGGCGAGGGGCAGTCGGAGCAAGTTAGCAAGTTAATGGCAGCTCTGTGAGCGTATGACAAAAGACAACCGTGAGCCATAATGTTCCTGTAAAAGCCCCTAAGTGTTGATTAGTGTGTAGGGGGATCTGCTTTCGGCTTTAATGGGGATCCAGGATTAAAGGAGGAAAAGTTTGTATGCCGTGACGATGAGCCTCCTCTGGATTCTCACAGTCTGAGCCAAAGCATTATCGAGCCGAAGCCTTTGTTACGGCTAACAATGAGTCCTCTGGAGGCAGTAGGGATATGTGGGTGGAAGTCACATTATGGGATTTCTGACAGTCTCGTTTAAGCTATAAAACATTCATAGGTCACACCCTGATGTCTGGAGGGATGGGCGCTTCAATGCATATATATACTGTATATCGTCATATACCCGTATTGGTAATATCGGAGAATTCTTTCAAGGGTAGATTGATTTTCATTTAGTGTTAATATAAGGTCAACATGCCAAACTCATGATGTCGCCGAACATTTAGCTTAGAGCGACGCGGTGCACAAGTACTAATAAGGTGTCACCACGCTTCTAATTAAGTGCCTGTCAAATTGTTGTATAGCACACACATACACAGACATGTCTAACATTGACATTAGTAAGCCTGCAGGCTTGAACCTCTCTTTCTCTTTTTTTATTCGAGAGCACCATGTGAGCTAATGTGTCTCTCGAGTCAAAAGCCATAGACTGTACTGTATATAATAAGTGGATGTAGTCGTCTTGACATTACCCATTGGTTTGGAAACTGCGGTTTAGATGCTTCGACTTCAGTGTTTTGGTCGTCGTCATCTTAGATTTCTTCCTTCCCAAGTTGTTTTTTTGCAACCAGTGAAACGGATGTGAATGTATTTGGACTGTTGAGCAATGTAGAGATGCCATGTAGGGACCTGTCATTCACAAGGAAAGATACGCCCAAAATCATGCTCTGCTATATGGTCTATTTAGACTCTTTCATTCATGTGGCCACTTGAAACAGCGTTACAACACGTTTTCCTGTTACTCTTGGTAACTTTTTTCTCAACAGTAAATTGGAACGTTGGAAGCAGAGACGCATTGGTAACAAAATTGCAGTGTTTTGTAGATGAATACAAGTATGGTTGAGAGCTATGTTTCTCCCATTACGTCAAGCTCAGCCTCAAGAAAAATATATTAAGATTATCATGGCGACCTCGGCCAGGTCTGGAGTCAAAATAACTGCATGCTGGGTTAGACTATTTCTCTTTTTCATCCTTCTCTTTTGGCCGTCTCTCGCTGTTTTGTTCCATTTTAAGTGATTTTACCGAGCTTGCACAGCAGGACATTTTAGAGTTGCCCTTACCGCCACCCTCTTGCTATCTTTGAATAATTTAAGTGTCTTGGCTCGGTGCTATCATGCAGATGACAACCTGCTTTGATATTGCGTGTAGAGTAGGACCATTCTTCATGTACCTTCCCCTGTCAAAGACAAAGCGTGCCCATTGAGTCTAGTGACACCGGCATCAGATGATTAATTAAGAAACACTTACTTCAGAGACGGCCATTTCAGTTACTCTGCTTTTCAAACTGTTCAGTTAAGTAAGACTCACGTGGATATCTAAGAGCACGCAGCGCATCGGGATGGATTTGGGCCACTTTGGACGACGGTAGACTTTTCCTTCCGTCACTCGGGTACTCGATTTTTACATTTTCCTTTTTAAGCACTCATCTTCTATCTTTAGACTGAAAGGAAGAAGGCGGATGCAGCTAATGCTGCAGCACAGTGTAACAGCAGCACGGTCAGAGAAGAGTCACAGCAACGTCGATAATGACGTAATCACTAACGTTAGCTAACATTAGTCTTCGTTAGCTATTGGTGAGACGGCGCAAAAGTGTACTGAATTGAGACAAGTGTTAAGTTGCAATAGTTTATTTAGATTTTGCACATGTACAGAGGAATTCTTATGCTTTAAATTAATACATATAGAAAGATATTATAATAGGAAATATTAGGGAGAACATTATTCTGACTGTATCATAATGTATTGTAGAGCGTTAGGGAAAGACTCTGTGTTTACTGTATTGACTGTATGTAGGGTGACCAGATTTGAGAAAAAGAGGACACTTCGTCTCAGGGGGGTAGTAGTAGTCAGTGTGCCCTAAGCATAACTCCTGCATGATGCCCCCCCTGAGATAGGAAAGGGACCCACAGTCAGAGCTTGCGCAAGAAAGTGGAACGTAAGGGAGATACCATTTCCAAAACCTGTAAGGGGTAAATACTAGTTTGTGAAAGACCCAGAGAAACACAAATATCCGACGAAGCAAAATCCCGGAAATTTTTGGAATCCCTGCCGGACGCATTTTTTAGGCATGTCCGGAGAAAAGAGGACGTCTGGTCAGTCTACTGTATGTGTTGTTAAAATGTAAATGGCAAGAGGTACTGTTCATATGTATGTGCATGCGATGAATGCTAGTTAGTATTTCAGAAATGTCGGAGCCGTTTGAAGCCTGTGAAGTGATTTTAATGCGGAGAATAATAGACAGGACTTTTATTGTGAAAATACTTTTTTAATAGATTGACCAGAAGGGACGTTTTGACCCGGGGTTCGTGACATTTGATCTCTCCATTTTGTTAGCGGACTTTTAGCCAACGAGAAGGTGTTGCAGGATGGACTAACTGTTGAAGAGTAGGTGATTGGCTGATTGCGACTCTCTTTGTACTGGGGGAACTCGCTCTTTCGTCTTGACCTGGGTCAGAGCAACACTTGCTTGCTTCGAGCTTGTACCTGTGGAGCCTGGATCACCCACGATCTTGAGCTTTTGGTTGTTTGTTAAACTTTTTAAGATACTTTTTGCCATTAAATATCGTTAAATTCATCCATCATCCATCGCATTTCAGTCCTGATTTCCATCGAGCGCGAGGGGCCCATCATAACTTACTCTTTAAAAGTGTGCCTTGTTATTGCTTATTACTTCAACTTTTAACCATGTAAGACGAGGAATAAGTTGCAGCTTTCTTTGAAAAAGTTACTTTTGCTACTGCAGGAACAAGAAGTGCATCAAGTTGAGAGTTGAGACGCTTTTGAACATCACAGAGGAGGCTTGGAGGCAACGAAGCAAGTGTGTGCAGCAACCGCATTCATTTGGTTCTGTCAAATATGAAGAATATGAAGTGTGTCATGAGGCATTTTAGACTGCCTTTATATGCACATTGCCACACAGTGATAAAATGCAACGTTGCAATGAGGACAGACTTGATGGCGGCGGATGAATTGACAATAAAAAATGAAAGGAAATCAATGGGGTCGACGGGAACTCCTCCAAATTCTGTAGGGCTGGCATGTTGGAAATTCTGAGCAAGGAACTGGGCTGTATAGGTAGAGAGACGTGAGCAGAGAGCGGGGTTCACCGTAGCGCTACAGATAGGGGACACAATTAGGATCCCAGCAGGGGAATGCCTCACAATGACTATTTAAATCATTGGTTCCCCTCCCAGCACCTCTTACCCACCCGCAGGCTAGAGTTATAAAAAACCCAGTGTGGAATTAGCAACAGTAAAAATCTTTCCATGCGTGTCTCTTGGAAAACATCCTACATCAACTCAAGACTTAATATTCACAAGGCGGGTTTTGGAGGCGAGGTTACATTCAGTGAGTACGACAGGGAGCATAAGTTGTGTTTTCTTTATACCTCCCCCCCACCACAGAGAGAGTAGGCTTCTGTCTGTCTTTAATTTATTTTGTGGTGTATTGACAAAGCCAAATAAAAAAAGAGCTCTGTTTTCCTGGTTTCGGTCAATAGTGGATCAAATAAAATTTCCCTTAAAAATATGTTTTTTCTAAGCATTTTAGCACCAAAGCCACCGCTGGGTCCATTTACAACGAGTTGGCCCTCAGGTGCCCGTTGTAAAGGAAAAATTATACCAATATGTTTTCACTCTAATGGGATGTCTCCCCACGCTAAAATGTTGTGCTCTCTGAAAGTGTTCTCAGCAATGTAAAGTGCTCCATAACACTTGAATTGAATGGAAAAGGTAAAGTGGTATTACAGTGGGAATAAAAGTGCTCTACATCGTTGAATTGAAGATGCTTTTTAGTCCCTTATAAAGGATTGCACTTTATTGATGTATTTTACAAAGAATCCTTACTCTTTTCTAATCAACAGCTATTTATCAATAGTTTAATACAGTTTTGTAAATAATGTATCGATTATATTGGGGCACTAATTCAACCTAATTGGTCCATTCCATAAACAGCTTAAAACGGTCTAACACTGATACCTTATAATCTGCACGTGTGATGTCGGCCTAGAATTTACATTACAGGTCAGTGTCAGTAAAACCGGTCCAACCCTCCATCGAGGACACTTGGAATGTGTTTTGCAGCACGGTTCGTGTTTTCGTTTGCACTAAAAAGTTGTTTGTTATGCTTACCGAGCTAAAAGAAACGTTGTAGTTCAGTTCAGCATCAGACTTCATCTTGCCGAGATCTGCCACAACACTTTGTACTCTTGTTCTTCACCTCGTCACGTCGCTTGTTTTCTTTGTCCAACAACAGAGTTTCTGACCAGGAGCGGTAAGCTAGGATGGGTCACTTACTGTGTATTATCAGTGTATTAATTAGTGGTACTACTGACCATGAATTGATATGGTCAATCATCAATCAATTAATCAATCAAATTTGTATTTCACACTCAAGGTCCAGATAGTTCAAAACATGAAATAGAATAAAATACATACAAAATCACATTGCTTGAGTTTTTCCCATCGTCAACCGATTGTCGATCCTAAAAATAAAAAATATATTTAAAAAGAAGAGCTAAAAATAATTGATTGAGCTAAAACTGCACTGAGAGCGGCAGACAGCTGATTCTATGCGCCTCCTCTCTTCCCTGATACTATGTTCGAGTTGAACGCTCTGATTAATTAATGTTTTGTCTGATTTAGAAACAAAGAAAACATTTAGCTGATATGCTGCTCTAATGGGACCTCAAATCTAGATGGTGAATTATTCATGCTCACTCAGGAGATGGATGGAGTTCATTTCCAAGTGTTATTAACAGTATTATTAATAGGCAAATTGTAATACCCAAATGGGCTTTATATTGAGATTTACTAGGAGCAATTCCATGTCAATTCTGACATTCAGCTGTTTAAATCCATCTGATCAATAACTGTGCTCTGCCCCTCACGCTGTGCTGTTTAAAGCTGTTTTTTTAATTTATTTCTGATGTTGATAAAGTGACATCAAGACTATCTCAGAATGTTGATGTTGACAGGACAAACATGATGCTCGGCCCCACTGATCAATAAAGCTTTGAAATGGGAAACTAGCTTCTCCCGATTGTAATGCTAAGCAAACAATGTCGAGACCGGCAGTGATATAAACGGCACCAATCGTTAACACATCGACTTTTGCATCAGACCGATTGGGCCGACTGGACGCTTTGTGACAGAAAACAGGAAGAGGGGCTGGGATGCGCCACATTAATCCAAAAGTTATATGTATTAGTTGTTCCGGACCTCTTGATTCCAACTATTTAAGCATAGAGGAGTAGGGCTGGCCACGTTAACGCGTTAATCGTGCGTTAACGCATCACTGTGTTAACGCCGACAATTATTTTATCGCGCATTAACGCAGGTTTAATTATTTATTATTTATTCCCCCGTCAACACAGCTCGGCTCGCGCGGGAGCGCACTGCGGGCACGCGACAGCTCAGCTGTGTCGCGCGCACACATATACCCCCCCCCCCCCCTCCCCTCCCGTCAACCACTGCTGTCGATCAGACACGCGCCTCTCAGCTGGGCCTGATCAGCTGTTGTGCGGCAGGTGAACTCTCTCTCTAGTCGCTAGGTTAAACAGAGAGAGAGAGAACATCCCCCTTATGAGGAAGTGATGTCATTGTGACGTCACGCCATATGAGGCGCAACAGCGCCTCCTCCTGGACAGATATATACATTTATCAACACTCTAACAGTGGCAATAACCTTTAGTTCTGTTTGTTTTGATACCATTGTTTAAGTTGAGATTTACACAAAGTATTTATTTTATTTAATTGCTATACAAATGCTGATGTTAAGTGTTTGTTTCACAACAGGTTTTATGGCCCTTTAGTTCATATGGCAGAACATTTAAAATAAGTGTCAAGTTCTCTGAGTTGACAAACGGCCCTGAAAGTGTTTTCTGGTGTCTCTCTCTAACAGGACGACACTTGTGATGCTCTTTAGTTCATGAGCAACATTTAAAATACAAGTGCGCTATACACTACTTTTGAATTAATTATCGGATTTTGCGTATACAAATGCGATTAATCGGGGACATCATGCGATTAATCGCGATTAAAAAATGTAATCGTTGGCCAGCCCTATAGAGGAGACATGTTTTTTCCTTGTGACTTCACTTCTCATTGGACCTGACTGTCTGATGCCCCCTACCATGACCCTGCTGATACTAGGGGTGTCACGATACCAAAAATTCAGTAGTCGATACCGATACCAGTAAAATAACACTATTCTCAATACCAATTTCGATACCACGGTAAAAAAAAAAAGATTCCATGTAAAATATATGTTAAATATTGGAAAAATAGCAAGACATACAACACATGTGCAACAGAGCATAGCACAACATAATAAAGTGCAATTTGCTGGAAGCCTACACAAGGTGCCTTATGTATGGCTTCATTTAGCTGGGTTAGCACATCCTGAGTTAATATTTAACTTTTCTTTGTGGCAGATGATGCTGACATGGGTATTTGCTTTATCTTATCACAAAGCTCTTCTTTTGGTTTTCCATCAAGTAATGTTTCAGCAACGACACTCATGCATTCTTTGACAAGCCCTCCATCAGTAAATGGCTTTTTGTGTTGCCCCAAAATCCAACAACTCTGAGGGAACACTCATGAGTTGTTGGGCAGTGAACGTGTGGCTCAGGATCCTGGTTGACTTCATATTGGGCTGTAAGGCCACTTATCTTCTGTGATCTCATTTTGGATTTGAGTGGGTTTGTCTGTTCAAAACCTTTATGTTTTGTCTCATAATGGCTTTTCCCATTGCCACTTTTAATAAGTGCCAGGGTTTCTGAACATATAAGACACACTGGTGTTGTGCTCCCTGTGGGAAGTATGAACAGAAAAGAGTCTGTCCATTCCGGATTAAATGCTTTATTTTCACTGTCAACTTTTCTTTTTTTGGAGAGCGACATTTGTTCCTTATGTTTCTCTCCCTTTCGCTGTCTCACTCGACTTGTTCTTAACTTTCTCTGGCACAGTCGTCCGTTTCTCTCCTTTGTTTTCTAAATGTATCACTATCTTTCTTTTTCTCTACCGTCTCAATGTGTAACCTGCCTCTAACTTTCTCATATGCGCAGCGCTGTCTGTTGAGACGTAATGTTTACCGCCGAGAATGCATAGATTTGATTGGCTGAGTGGTATCACGTGGGATGGCTTAACTCGCATGCAATTGGTCTGTGCGTTTCCACATCCGCTAAACCACTACCGTAAAGACTGAAAAGGCTGCGCCGCGCCGCCGGTTACAAATATATATATATACCTCTCCACTTGACAGCTTGCTAGCTAACGTTAGCTTCCGAGGAGCGCAGCGCAAGCCCCCATCAGTTCCAGAAGAGGCGCAGCGCCGATGCCAACAGCTGGAATCGGCGCTCACGGTACTTGCGGTACTTACGGTACTTCAAAAAAATAGGTATCGTCGGTATTTTGATATTGCGATATTGAGTACCGAAAGGTACCATAAGTATCGGTTCTCGTGACATCCCTAGCTGATAACCCCCCCCCCCCCCCAACTATTCATACACTCTGTCATAGTCATTGAATGTGTTGTAACTCTGTAATGATTCCTTCTATACACATTACATCTATTGTTCTGTCCATCCTGGAGTGGGATCCTCCTCTGTTGCTCTCCTGAAGGGTTCTTACCTTTTTTCCCTGTGAAAGTTTTTTTCTTCTATTTTTTGGGGCAGTTTTTCCTGATCCTGATCCGATGTGAGGTCAAAGGTCAGGGATGTCGTATGTGTACAGATTGTAAAGCCCTCTGAGGTTAAATTGTAATTATACTATACAAAATAAACTGAATTGAACTGAATTGGATAAACAAACTCAAACAACTTCCTTTCCTTTTTCGCTCCTAATATCTTTATGTTTCCGTGTGTGTGTGTAAATGAACTTTCAGATGGCAGGTGGTAAAATGTGACTTTTATTTAGCATCTCAAACTCATTCTGAGTAAATCTGCTTCCCTGCTGCTCATCCCTATCATGTGCAGACTGATGGTTGTTGCTGGAACGAGTCCTCGCCGCAGGACCCTGCAGTTTGAGAGAGACGGTGACATTTGAAGCTGTTTTTTTGCGATCCCAATGTGAAGAAAGTGATACTTCCAAAAAAGGTGTTCATGGTGGGAGAGGTCTTTAGCATTGATCACCGACAGAACGTACTTGTACATTGCGGTTGTGATGTATGTACAGAAGCTACATTAAAAGTCTGTCCAGCAAGCATCAAGTCAGCGGATGCTAATTGCTAATCAATTCGCATCTAGTTCAAAGAAATGCTTGGTGGCATTTTGCTGGCGCCATGAAGTCATTCTCCTGCAGTCAATGGTCCCTACGACAAGATGAATACAGCATTCAGAGTAATAAGTGCCAGAGTGCGGAGGTCAAACGCTTTTTATAGTATTAAATTAGAGTAAGTGCATAGTCATGGGTGTTAAGTTAGCTGAGGGGTGAAATTTGCACATGGCACAATGCCGTGGAATTTACTGCAGCGTGGCAGTAATTGGACTCGATGCTTTAGCTCATTGCCCCTTTTTCAATGAGCACATGGGCAATGAGAACAATTGGCAAAGTAAATGTCGATCACCTTCTCACTCCTAACTCGTTTCTCGACTCTACGCTAAAAACTAGGACGCTCTAGGTTTTATCAGTTTCCACTTTGGCACACCTGCTGGTTAAAGGAGTGGTTCAAAATGTTTAGGCTAATGTGCTTATTCGGAGTCTAATGGGGAGATCAATGCCAATGTCATGCCTGTGCATTAGGTTTGGAGCTTTTCGGTTAAGCATTGCATGAAGACATAAAGACCTGGCTTTGTCCAAAGTAATTAAACGTAAAATACACCAAGCAACTCACTTATACGTGGTGTCTTGATTTGTTTAATCCACGACACAGTTTGTGGTTTTAGAGGGTTTTCTGATGTTTTTCCAACAAGTCGCCATGAGATTGGTCACCTGGGACCTCTTCCACTTTCAATTTGTTTTATATACATTTCCCGAACAAGTTTATTTGCTCCAGGTCCGAGTCATTTGATATTGAGTATCCTCTGATACAGAATCCCAATCCACTACTTCTGTTGTGCCAGCTAACAGAGCTGCGCAGCGCACACACACACACACACACACAGAGAACATTAATGTTATTTAAACCAATTAAATGTTCATCCTTGACAATTGAATAGCTCTGCATTGCATTAAGAAAAAGAAAAACAAGATCATGCATCCGAGTTAGAAAGCAAGTTTCTTTGCTTTTTTACGCAAAATAACAAACCATTTTCCCCTCATTCATAAATTGCCCTAATTGGCTTTTTGCTCGCGGCGCTTTCGTGGCACGGCAGTGGCGTGGGGAGCGCAGCCGGCAGCTGGCTCGCTGAACGCTGAGCGGAAATGAATCGAGTGCACATAAATTAGGTGAACAACACAAATAAATGGTCTCCCGCTGCGGGTTTTTTCCTTTGCTGTAGCTAAAGGTGCGTGTTGTTTGTTGGACGCGGGGCTCGGCCCCTCCTCGCACACAGGGAAGCTCACCAGAGTGGAGGGGTGGAGGGGTGGAGGGGTGGAGGGGTGGAGGACGGTGGGAGAGATGTTGTTGCATGAAAAGCTTCTCGAGTACGGCTAACGTAAATCGAAGAACCGGATGGGTTCAATATCGCCGATACTGCCTTGACTGGCCCCAATAGCGACCTCTGAGAGGAACGGGACCTCCCTAGTTCATCCGATAAACCTCACCTTCACAGTAAGTCCCTGAACATAGACAAACTGTTCAACATCCAGAAGTTTCAGCACATGATTTAACATTTCCTGGTGCATGTTTTTTGGATGGAGCTTTCAGTCTTAGTTGAGTTGGGCTAACAGCGTCTCGGCATTGTGAATGAATATTGTGAGTGTGTTTTGCCACTGAAGTTTAACCCTCTCTGCTTCCCGGTAGTCGTTTTTTTAACTTGTCGTAGCTGGAAAGACACAACTAAGCAACTATAATATATATATAAATAAATAACTAAGCACGCACAAATACCAGGACGCTAAAACCAAAGCAGTGAAATGGAATTCAAGCGTCTTCTCATTTCGTTATTGTATTGTGAACTTTGTGAACACGACAATGAAAGCCACGCATTTTTGTTGTCAACTAAAAGTCAAGGTTAAGTTTATTGTCCTCAATTTAATAGTAAAACCTACACTGGATTTAAATGTACGTCAAAATAAGACGCCTGTGTTCTTAGGTAGCCTAACACACCCACTTTCCAATGACTCCTCCCACAACTAAACCCCACCTAGCGGATCTAAAGAAAGAAGCCTTATAATTGTCGTTGACTTTTTGCAACCAGAGGAGTCGACCCCTGCTGGCTATTAGGGAGAATGCAAGAACTGGAGGTTGCTGCCTAGTACATACGACATAACTTATTTAGAAAAGGCCAATTGTTGATTTTTAGCATGAGAGCCCCCTAGCTGCTAGACTTAACTGTATAGCTGTTTGCTTTGAAAGACGCAACAACTAACCATAAAACCTCTCAATATTTGTGTATATTTTGACGTATTTTCCAGAAATGTCCCCACGTGTCACCAGCTAGCTTAGCTAATGTTTCCGTGATTCATATTCTAAGAACAAAAGTGTCAGAAGACACACAGATAACTTCCAGTCACAGTTACAAAGTTAATGGACGGTACATCTCTCAGCCGTCAATCATTATGTTACGGACCTTTTTTTTAGCATCGTAGAACTAATTGCGTAACATTCATCAACGTGAATAGAACTACCTAAAATGATATCAACGGTCTTTGAATTTAAGCAGCTCCACACAAAAAAAGTCATATCATTATTTATTTTTTGTAACGGTTTTGATCAGCAGTGACAGGGGGGACTTTCCCATCGTCCAGAGAGCCACTTAGCGGGCTTACAGTAAACCTCTCACAGAGGAGTGACATGAGAATACCCCCGATAAGCAGTGGGAGCTGTGGTATTCAGATAAGCGCTCCGTACCGATGTTATATATGCACTCGAGCCCAACGCCATAAACTATCCAAGGCAGGGACAGGGGGGTTAACACCGAGAATGTGTGTGTGTGTGTGTGTGTGTGTGTGTGTGTGTGTGTGTGTGTGTGTGTGTGTGTGTGTGTTGGCGTAAGTTATGATAACCTTGTCATTGCTTGTCAGGTCTGTAAACTTCATCACCATTTATGTATTTCATGGCAGCGCTGGGGACGCCGACGGTTAATAGAGATTTAGACCTTCGGTGATTCTGTATCTGCTCCGGTGCATATCACAGCCAACCATTCCCCTGCTGTTCACTTGATTTGCGGTTTATTTTTTGGGGTATGAGCCCTCATGATATATAATAACTGTAGCGTCTGATGGTAATCGCAGTGAAAATGATCCGCTGCATAGGATGTCCTGTTGAATTGATGTCATGGGAGTAGTATAAAGAATAATGAAGTTCGCTCCATAAATTTAGTGTTGAGAAGCCTACTTTACCACAGAGGAACATTAAGCCCTCGTTGGAATATCAGAGGCATATTAAGAGAATATTATCATGAGGTTTATTTGTTTGAGAAATCTTTAGAATAACCGCAGGGGGAAAAAAGGGATAAATGATTCAGAATCTTAATATATAATCCTAATATAGAACTCAAATCTTTAAAAAACACAATTCTAATCAGAGTGACGGGACGCTGATTAGCAAAACACACATCATGCATCAGCGCCAGCTCCCCTCTGACAGGATGGCAGGATAGTGGTGTTGAGGGGGTTTCCATGGCAACTGGATGTGACAGAGAACACGTCTACGGGAAGATGCACCAGATCTAAATTCTGTGTTTTTATTCTGACATAAGAACACACGCAGAGCCATTTCTGCAGCTAGAGACTAAAAAGAATTAAAAAAGGAAAATAACACTCATGTTGTGATGCGACTCTTGATTTTGGGTTATCCATCTGTGTCTCTTTTTTTCTCATTTTGCTAATGAATGGGGCTCATTTGCATTGCTCAAAAAAACAAGTTGGATTGTAAGCGAACCAGTAGCACTCTCCAACTTGATTATTGGGCCTGGTAAATTAAATCTTACAGACCGAGAGCTACTGGATTAATATAAAGTCATTGACTCTACATCTTTGAATTGGAACTTGATTTATATTTGTGAAAAGAAATATACTTAATTATATAACAGCAAAGGTAAGGTACCAATAACTCGAATAGACCTGTGAGGCCATCTTGATGTTAACTTTGTTTTCCACTCGGGCCAAACAATAGAGAATGCATATTTATCAACCAGTTCAAAATCTTAGAAGGAAATATTCCATCAACAATAACGAAGCATTATAACTTAATAACAGTCTAACTTGACATAATGGGTTGTTTATTTTGTGTGGGCGTCATTATGCCTATTTTAGGGGGGCTTCATACAACACAAGAAAAAACTATCGACGACTCTATTCTTTGCTTTGAAATATATTATTATTATATTTTTCCATTTTATGGTATATTTGACACTGAACTAGTTCATATTTCAGTAATAGTGTTTAATTGCGCATAACATATCACTATGACCTGAAATGTTGTCTATTTTGTAATCAGATACTTAATGAAGCAAAACTACAGAGAAAAATCACTTGAAGAGAGGGATTGAACCACTGTACTGCCGGAAACAATGGATACCTGGGGCTCAAAAAACATTCCCTAGCATGTCGCGCCCCCCCCCCCCCCCCCCCCCCCCCCCCCTTCTTTCAATCATGCAAACGCCCCTGTCTAAGACACTTTTCTTCATCGGCAGAACTGGATTACGATACATGTTCCAGAAACCTCCCCACGTGTCACCAGCTAGCTTAGCTAACGTTTACGTGACTCATATCCTATGAAGAGAACATGTCAGCAGACACACAGATAACGTCCAGTCGCGGTTCTAGAAAGTTAACATTGAAGTGCATCTCTCAGCCGTCAATCATGACGTCACGCCCCCTTTTTTTTTGCGTCGTAGAACTAATTGCGTAACATATATCAGCGTGAATAGAACTACCTAAAATGATCGCCAACCCATCTTTGAGGGAAATGTGTTAGAGACAAAGTTTGTTTAATTTCTTTGTATTGTATTGAAAGTGTCGACGCCTCTCTTCATATAGGGTCTCAACGGATACGATGAAAACAAGACATCACAACACTAAACCTGAAAAACATCACACAGATAGATCCAGATTTCTTATTTAAGATCAGTTCTCTTTATTATCCTCTCCGGCGGTCCAAACCCTTGAAGAGCCGTTGGAGTAAGAAACTCAATTCAGTCACACCTGAGCTGAGGTGGCTCCATCCCATCAGGGTCATTTTTAGAAAGCAGCACTGAAGCCTGAATCTTATCTGGCAGCTCGCATCCGTCTCACTGGTTAACACATGCAGAAGAAAATGATTTCGCACTTCTTCCTTTTTTTTTCCACCCGCACACTTGAGACCGCGATCCGGCAGAAGACATCACTTTGCAAGCAAAATAATAATTGTCCCCGTTGCAGATATTTCTAATGAATGTCCTTCCTCTTCCTTTTTTTTTAAAGAGCATGAATTAGCAAATCTCGTCCAGAGGGACAGCAGCAACATTACACGGCTTAATGGCGGCGATATACAAGCCTGTATTTGGTAATCACCTCATTAGCCAGTCCACGTAAGAATGTCTCTGTTGTCTAAATGATTTGTAACAAGAGGAGTTTGTTTCTGTCGTTTTTACTCGTGGTTATTGGCTGATGGCTGAGTGGAGCAGCCGGTCGGAGTGATGGATGTCCCTCTTCATCATGTGTAATGGCGTGGACAGGAGGGAGTCAGGTAGCGCTCATAGGAGAGCAACACCAGGGGCCAAGGTTGCATTCAATACCATTTATTCAAGTTTATATGAGGCGGAAATGTTGTGCGAAGGTACTGGACAGGAGTCATTGACTCCTTTTGGCTGTTTTCAATCACAGGAGCTCAACAGAGACTTTGGGGGGGCGGTGGGAGAGGTGTTATAATTCAAGTCAAATATGCTTGGAGTGCCATAAAGACATGATGTGCAGTCAAGACGCTAACATCCTTAATGTTCCTCCATCAATGTTTTCTTGTCTTACCAACGGTGACGGTGCATTGTGAAGTGTTGCTCCGGGAGGTTAGCGCTCCACTCGTATCTGTGGGGGCTTTCAGTCTACTAGTTCAGCTCATGGATCATCCATCACAATATCTATGAAGCTGGGAAGCAGCCACAGTTATACAAACTAGGCTGGTGAACATTGAGGAACATTTAGACGCTAAAGAGTCAGATCGGTTGTTTAAAGCTCAGGGAGACCCAAGAAGAGTGTTTGACTTCACCAGATGGCAATTCGTCAATTCTGGAAACCCATCAGCGATCTCCACAGATGAGCCTCTGGGGCGCGGGGCGGTACGATTCTGGGGTTCTGGTGAAGCCAAGACTTCCTTTAGGTCCAAACAGGGTTCATTAGGTCATGGAAAAACCTGGAAAAGTCATGGAATTTTAAAATTGTTATTTCCAGGCCTGGAAAAGTCCTCAAAAAAACATTAACTTACAAGTTTTGGAAAAGTCATGGAAATGTGTTATATCCATACGTTCATTGGCACAGTTTGATTAAAAGAATAAAATTGTTATACATATTTATTCTTTTAATCAAGCTATTGTCTCATTCATTTGTCGTTTATAGTATATTAATTAGTTGTGTATACACCGAGATATCACATAAAGTCATGCCATGGAAATTTGGTTTAAAGTCCTGGAAATCCATTTGTCAACATTATTTTGGTCTAAATAAGAAGTCTAATTCAAGTGTTAACACTGCATTCTCTCTCCTGACCACCAGGGGGCGACTCCTCTGGTTGTATAGAAGTCTATATAGTGACTCTACTTCTCTCTTGATGTCTTCCCTCAGTAAACATTGTAAACATGAGTTCATGTCTCTGTCTCTAGTTTCAAGTCTTCTTTTATATAGCATGATGTCATCATTTAGTACATTATGGTCATTTAGAGTCAAACAGACCATAAAGCAGGGGACGCTTTAGGGGCGGGGCTACTGTGATTGACAGTAGAGCTACCAGGGAGCGTTCACAGTGTCCAGCTCATGAAAGTGTAAGCGATGTATCAGACTGCCTCAGTTTGAGCTGAGAGTCAAAGCTGGCAACTGGTTGCATATTAAAATGTCCCACTCAGTGCATATATTAACATAATTAACATAATAACATATTGTATGCTATTTAAGGAAGCCGATGTATCATTATATGATTTCACTTTGAAATGTGATTGTTGGTGTGGGCTTTGAAAAATTAATAAAATCCAGTATCTAGCTTTTTAATGCAAATGTGGCTCCTAGGGGCGAAAAGAAGTCATTTAATGCAGCTTGATTTCAAAGATCTTCTCCTCAGCGAGACGAGACGATGGAGCGAGACGCGTTCACAGGTTTCTGTCAACGCCCTCAAATCAGATCAGATTCCACCAGAGGGACGTCTCCTCGTCATCCACCAGCCCTCTGCCCACCTGTCCTCCCGTGGGGGGGAGGGGGGGGTCTCTCTGCGTGTGGTTTGTTGTGTATCTGTGTGTGTGTGTATCTTTGTTTCTGTCTGTCTTTCTTTCTGTGTGTGTGTTTTTGTGTGGGTCTGTCTATCTTTGTTTCTGTGTGTGTGTGTTTGTGTGTGTGTGTGTGTCTGTCTGTCTGTCCGTCTGTTTCTGTGTCTTTCTTTCTGTGTTTCTGTGTGCCTTTCTTTCTGTGTGTGTGTGTGTGTGTGTGTGTGTGTGTTTCTGTGTGGGTCTGTCTATCTTTGTTTCTGTGTGTGTGCGTGTGTGTGTGTATGTGCGTGTGAGCGTGTCTGTCTGTGTGTGTCTGTGTGTGTGTGTGTGTGTGTGTGTGGGGGGGGGTCTCTGATTATCTTCCTGTGTGTGTCTGCGTGCGATTAGGACGCCGCGTGTATCCTGCGTGTCACGGAACTTGCGTATCGAAGGCAATTCACAATTTGTTTCTGTGGCTCAAGAGACCGCGACGGCAGCCGAGAGGAATGATGATTTTAAAAAAGTGTGGAGGGAATACTGATGGAGGTTTTGAGGTTGTCCACTTTGATTATCTCGCCTGTGTCCTTTCGTTTTTTTTGGGGGGCGATGTTTTAAGCATTTCTTTTTTTCTGACAAACTAAAACAATTCTGGGCTTTGGGCGAGGAGGGGGGGGCGGGGGTGCGTGGAATATATATAAAAAGGAGAACCCGAGTACCTGACAGCGGGGCTTGGGGGGGGGGGGGGGTAAGTCTTGATTTGCGGGACAGGAGATCAATGAGGACGTGATGGGTGCAGTGTGTAGCTCTCGGGCGCTGAGGGCAGGCTCGATTACAAAGCTGCTGTTCCAAGGGCAAATATAAGCCCCCCCCCCCCTCCCCTTTCCCACTCCCCCACTGTTAACATTATGATTTACGGAGTAAAAGCTGATCTCTGATAAGAGCCCGAGGGTAACTTCCATCACGGCTTCTCCGATAGTCCTGGTCCTGGATTGTTGAAACGCGAAGGAGCTCGCTAGAGACCGCGTTCGACTGAGAGGAGAAACTTCCCAGAATTCATTATTCTTTCTCCTCATCAGGCGTCGATCAGCAGCTATTACAACAATTAATAAAAGCAAGAAGCCTTCAAAATAAAAGCACAGGATTTTTTTTTTTACATTTCTTGGAGTAAAGGTGATCATGTTGTCTTTCAAGCCATCGGGTGCCACAGAAAATCATGTGGTGGGCCGAATTCGTTTGACACCTGTGCCCTAGAGGGTTAACACCAAATTCAAATTTATAGTTTTAAACAAACATTATTTGTTTACAGCACATTAATTCCCAAAATAAGGGAATGTTGTTGTTGAAGTATCTAACTTTGTGGCAACTGTTTGGGGGAAGGCCATTCATGCTTCCATGGTCTTCTGGTGGTGTGTGTTTGTGGGCGTGGCCTTGTTTACACCCTCAATAGTACATATTTGCAAAACAGGAAGCCGTGAGACTCCTTTTCCTTTTCGCCAGTAGACGGTTCTGTTTGATCCGGACCCAAAAGCATGTTTCATAAACAGTAACGATGTTACATCATCATAAGCTGATGAGTAAGCTGTGTTTCTGTTTGAATGATCAGCGGTCAGAGGGGGGTCCGGCGGCTCGGGGGAGCGCATGTTTACTCAGGAATGTGTTTAAATAACTTTCCAAATCTCTGTTGACTTTATGTACTTATTTAGCTGGAGACGATTAAAACCTGCAAGTCATCCGCCTGAGAGTGAAGACTGACTCCACTTTTCTTAGAGGGTGGGTGGTGGGGGGGGGGGGGGTAACAACTGGCTACAGTAGATGATTGACTCTAGAGAATAGATCACTCCCTAGCTACATATTGTTTTCCTTTTTTTTACAACTAAAATGAGGATCACCTAAAAATCTGCACATGCCATGTCAACTTAATTAACTGTCAATTTAAAAAAGAATGACAAAAAAAAGATTAGGATTAGAGGAATTTAACCTCCCCTTATTGGAATAAATGCCTAAACGGTGGAGGAGCCACATGTATGTTTAGAGGGGTTATGGTTTGGGATTAAAGAGTAAATCCACATGGAAGAAGAGATGAAACGTTCACCACCACAGGTTAAAATACCGATTGTCAGCGGCAACACGCCCTGTGACATCACCGGGCGGGGTTCATTCATACAAGAAGATGACACAATGAAGGCGGCCGGCTTCCTTCTTCCTATTTTTTCCTTTCAGGCTCGACCTTTAGTGCGTTCCCCGATGGTCCGACACTGTATCTCACTTCATAATATCACGTTTATGGGCCAGGACATGCCCGTCAATATTAAATCTTGTTTTTTAGTTTTTTAGCACGTATGAGAAATCTCCCCCCAAATTTATCTAAAGCCATTTATCAAAAATCTCTGTACATACCCCCCCCCCCCTGTCTGTTAGTTTACAGGATGCATTTTCTGCTTGCCTGATCATTTATCCTCTCACATCCTGACACATGCTGATGTTTTTCTATCCGCTCATCTGACTTCTTTTGGGAAGACGGATGTGGCGCAAGCCTGCCCCCTAGTGGCGTAGCTCCATCATGGCCGTGCAATTCACACGGAACAATTTCCCATCGCTCTAAAAACCTTATGAGTAGATGAGATGAATTTGCACCTTCATCTCATTAGTGGATGTGTATTTTATTTTGTTAAATGTTTCTCATCCACACACAGAGCGTCAGAAAGCTGTCAGGGAATAACAGAAGTTCACGATTCAGCCGAGAGCTAATAGTGACACGTAATGATGTCGCGTTTAAATGTGGAGCCGTGTTCAGCTAATTAAACGTCGTCGACCAGGATGGCTTCTCCACAGCGTCTCCGGGCCCTCGGGGGCCCCGAAGCGCTCCAGCTCCACCGTGTACCGATGAGTTTGTGGTAATTGGGTTGATTGGAAATGTGATTATAAATACTGTGTGGGCCTGTAAAGCCTGTATCTCCAGCATATTTAAATCTTAAATTAAAGTTTATAATGTGCTTACATTGAACATATGTGAGTATTCCCAGCAGTAGACCCCAGTAGACCCAACATCTATCCATCCAACTGTAACGTAATCTTTTTTATCGGTTCAATCAGATGCAGAGGATTTGATCTGGATTATTCGGGCGCTGTCATTCTTCTCAACAACAGCATCGATGATGGATTTCTGAAACTTGTTCTGCTGTTGAAGCATTTGTCTCATGTCTCTCATGTGTCTCACGTGTTTCATGTTTTCATGTGTTTCATGTTTTCATGAGTCTCATGTTTTCATGTGTCTCATGTGTCTTATGTGTCTTATGTCTCATGTGTCTCATGTGTTTCATGTTTTGATGATGCAGGTTTATGAATCTGTCCCCCCCCCCCCCCCACACACACACACACAGGCCTTTTCTTGACAAGTAAGCCTGGTTGAATCATGTTTTATTGTATAAAATAATGTAATCAGGTTCTTTTATTCGATCTTTTTAAACAAGTTTTGTATTCTGGTCCAATTTAAACTTGTCTTTATTGTTTTTATGCTTTAAAAAAATGATGGCTACTCGGGAGGACAACCTCCATGACCCGCTGTGGGCCCTGAGCTGTTAAATGCTTCTCCAACTCCAACTAAGCGTTATTCAGCAGTGCAGCGTGTGAGTCTCCGTGTCCGTCCATCCACAGATGACGTCACGCACGGCTGCAGCCCTATGAGCCTGGACCTGCTTGTGTTCTTATTTCTGACCACATGTTCAAGGGGCCCTCGTGTGTTTTTATGAAAAATATTCTACAGACAACACACGCAATATTGTTGGTTGTAGTTTTGGTAAAAAAATATATATTTTCTTTTTGCAAGCGATGAGCGGAGGTAACCATAAACTAGAATGCGGAAAAGTGACAACAACCTGTCAATCACAGTAAGCCCCGCCCTAAAGCAACGCTGCCCTGATTTACTAAATCAGTGGTTCTCAAACTTTTTCTGTCGCGCCTGACCTCTGAGGAAGATGTCCGCAGCTCCGCGCCAACAAAATTGTAACTTAATGGTCCACACTGAATTTTTTATTGAAATAAACACTTTTTGTGAGTCCTCCATCTGTGCTTTTTCAAATAATAAAACAACTTTGCAATCACTTTCAAATTAAACCAGATTGCTACATCGGACAAAAAAGACTAATGAAAGAATACAGATACAGTTATAGCTGTGCGAAAATAACTCATATTTGGCAAACAGCTTATTGTGGCTGCAATGAACCTGTTTTGCACTGAATATCTCTTCATGATAATAACAAGAAAGTGAAAACTTTTTTTTATCTGCCTTTAATTACCCTTAATGCGTAATGACCTGTAATGCCTTGGTGTCCCACTATGGGCCCTCCTCACAGTTTGAGAACCATTGTACTAAATGAACCTCATGCTGTATTGAAGTCTTGAAACCAGAGCCTTCACTACATTTTAAAGCGCTATACAAATTAAAATGTACTATTATTGTTATAAATTCATGTTTACTGGGGTAATAAATCAAGAGTAATCATTTCCTCAGACTTCTAGACAATCAGTCTTCTTTTTTGCAACCGGAGGAGTCGCCCCCTGCTGGTCAGGAGAGAGAACGCACGTTTTAAAGACACTTCACTTCACTTGACCGGTTGCCGTAGTAACTGCTCAGACTATTTTACCTTTTATTGATTGAAATCTTTAAAAATACAATTTGGGATAAAAACATCACTTTATACATAAGAAGAAAATTAATTAAAAGGAATCCCAATTCCATAGTTTAAAAATGTGGATGATAGTCCAAAGACGATAAACATCTTGATTAAAAGGTGGTCAGACGGTGGAGTCCAGCGTCTGCTGCGGGTCGCAGGAGTTCATCAGGAGGAAGAGGCGCTTGGAGAGCTCCGGGCCGACGCGCCGCGCCGTAGAGGTCACGCCTTCCCCTCGCCGGATCACCAGGTCGGACAGGAGGGAGGTCTTCTCACGGTCGCTCTTGCAATGACTGTAAGCCTGCGGGGAAGACGAGGGAGAGGACATTTTGATAGGGATGAAGAAATGTGAGTGTTTGCAGACGTGACTTGAAATCCATGGAGTGGGATGTGTTGCCCACAGAGGAGGGGTTCCCTTTCGGCTACACACGACACGACGACCGACATAGAGATGCATTTGCACCAACAGGGAAGATTTCTCAAAGCGTGAATACAGAGTATTTAATACACGAAAAAACAGGAAGGAATTCGGGAAAATTTGAGCTTCTCCCGGGCGAAATATAGCCTGAACTTCACCTCATATTGAGTTTTTTCTTCTTTTTGATAGGCCTTTACTTTTGGTGGTTTACTAATATAATATATACATATATACATATATATATACACATACATACATACATACATACATACATACATATATATAATAAATAAAATTTTAAAAATCCTGATTAAAATATATATATATATATATATATATATATATATATATATATATATATATATATATATATATATATATATACAAATTATAGGGTTATCCAATATATACACTGTATATATATATATATATATATATATATATATACACACACACACACACATATATATATATATATATATATCTGATAACTCTATAATCAGGATTCAAAGCTCATTTATTATTATGACAAGAAGATTTTCTAATGTTCACGAGCCAACAAGCAATTTACAATGTTCTAGTCATTACTACTGTTATTTTTGCAATAAGTAATATTAATAATAATAATCATCAGTCATAAAAACACCAGTTTTTTTCTACGCCTGATGGCATACGACTTATACTATGACGTATCAAGAAGACAACAACCGGCAGAAAGCCATAAACCAGCCGAAAATATCTCATCTCCTATTCACAGACTACTTTATTATCGTTGTACAAGACCTGGAAGGAAAGAAGTCAAGTACGACATGCTCTACAAAGAAGAAACGGGTTGGTAATATCCTGTTCTCAATTAGATTTAATCTTCTTGTAGAAAACAGACTTGAAGGCTATAACCTTTAAATAATGACTAACACTGTACAAGCAGCCGATAATGAGATAATAGTAATAAACCCTCGGCGGTGCAGCTCAGAGGGAGGAAACACATCCGGAGAGGACCACGGAGGGGATCCCCCCACACCGATGAATCCCCAATAATATACACAACCGTAGAAAGGTTTGGGGACATTTGTAAAAATTAAATTAAATTAAAATGTCCTTATTTTTCAAAGCACTGTTTTTATCAATGAAGATAACATTAAATGAATCATATACACACTCTCTACATAGTTAATGTGGTAAATAACTATTCTCTGGTGTTTAATGAAGTCTCTCCAGAGGTGTATAGAGGCCCATTTCCATGATCAGATGGTACATTGTGTTATGGCCTTAGAAGACTAACAGAGGGGTAGAAAACCCTTGAAAATCATTTTTATGTGAGCACAGCTGAAAACAGTTATGCTGGTGTGAGTAGCTATAAAACTGGACTTCCTTTGAGCCACAAGTTTAAAGAACTACATTAATATTTAAAATAAAAAAAATATTTATAACCTTGTCAATGTCTTGACTATATTTTATATTCAAGTCGCAATTCATCTGATAAATAAAAGTGAGTTATCATGGAAAACACCAAATTGTCTGGGTGACCCCAAACTTCTGAACGGTCGTGTATATTTATCTATTTTTTTACTTAACGGCCAGAAAAGTAAAAAGAGATCAAATGTATTCCCTCTCGTTAAGATGGAGCAACTCGGTGTGTGTGAGGAGGCCACAGAGCAGACCTCCTATGTGCTGGTGCATGCTGGGGGATGGTGACCAAGTGGGCGCGTACCTTCCGGAGCAGCTGTGGGGAGGGATACGCGGCCAGGATGGCCGAGGCCATGTCGGGACTGACCCTGTTGAACTGCTGGATCTGCCTCCTCCAGGCCTGCAGCAGGCCCCTCCCGCCACGGTCCACCCGCTGCCCCCCCGCCCACTCGCTCTCCAGGTGGAACGAGAAGCCTGTCTGCTCCCTCTCTCGCCTGCGGAGCACACGGAGGGATCGGTGGTTTTATCTGGGGGGGGGAGTCAAGGAGTTCAACTCGGAAGGCCGCTCACTTGAAAGGCGCCTCCGCCACCGCTCTGGTCGTCATGGCGATGTGAGCCGAGAAGTCCTTCCAGGTCAACAGGAAGCGGACGGAGACGCCGGTGTGGAGCTGGAGATGCACCACCGCCTGACGGAGTTTAAAGGGACGTTAGCGGCACTTAAAAAAGAAAATAGATATTTTCTTTCCCCATGTATTCAGATATTTTTCAGGTTTCAAGTCAAAAAACAATAAAAACATTTGTCAAAAAAGAGAAGAAAATGAAATAAAGGTTGGTATTCTTTTTTAATTTTAATCCTTATTAAGCCCTCAAACCATGCGGACGATCAGATCAAATATTTTAATTATTTAAAAAGATTTTTTTCTATCGTTTCAGAAAACACATCATCAGTGATAATCAATTAAAATGTATTTAATTGGCTCTGCTCCACTGTGAATAATTGACCTACCTCCTCCACCTCCACCCGCGACACCTCGGGCCGCGCCTCCTCTCCGCCGTTCTTCCTCCTCCTCTTCGCTTTCCCTTCCCCCCCCAGCTCCTCGCCAGCGACCGCCGCTCTGAAGCGCTTCTGGCTCTGGGACTTCTGGGCCCTGCAAACGGACAGACGTGAACACGGCCGCCTCCTCTCGCCTCCCGGTGACGGGGGCGTCGCTGTCCGGCCGTTCCTCCCCCACCTGAAGTAGCTCTCCAGGTCGATGACCGCCAGGCTGAGCGCCTTGCTGGGGTGCCGCCGCTGATGCTCCTGCACCCAGGACGTCAGAGAGGGACCGGAGCCACACGGGACACTCCCCTCTTCCTGCATTAGACACACCCACAGGACCAGGGCTGTAACCACGGGAACGTCCTCCACCGTTTACAAAATGTGGATCAATCCGCCACTGAAAGTAGTCCCAAACGGCAGCAGCTGCTGCCTCTTTGTCTTGATGACACTATATACCTATGTGAGGTGCTTTTAACGATCTCCAGGGGAGGGTCGGGTCGGACTCTGTTTACAGAAACAACAATACTCCAAACATGACGAGTCTGGACGTGTAAACGTCTGCGGTCCACATCCACGAAGACGAGCAGCGTGCCGATGTTCTCTGGACCTCAGAGTTCATGGTTTCAAGTCTTCTTCAACACAGCAGAATAATCTTCATTTCATAATTCCGCGGTTCATTTAGAGTGGAGTAGACCGTGAGGCGGAGGAGGTTTTAGGGCGGGGCTTCCTTGTGATTGACAGCTGGCGACCAGAGACTCTACGTCGCTCTTCCACAGACCAAATACGGTCACTTCCTCTTCACTGGTTGCAAAAAGGCAAGAAGGCGACGGACGCATTTCCAAACAGGCGTTCTACGTTAAACCTCATGGCGGTGTGCAGACAAAAATATGTTTGGGATTTGTTGTTATTAGCGATGTAAACAACTTGGAATAAGAGCTTTTTGGTCCTGTAAGAAAGATGCACGACATCATCGTTCTGGCCCGTGCAGGTTTTGTATTTTTCTTCTATATTTCAATATATCAGCGTAGTTTTTTCACCATATATTGCGTTTATAGCCATTTGATATATGCTGGTGAGTTCCGATGCCGTCACACTCCACTGGAAACACATAGCGACATTTCATTATTCGTACACTCCTATTATTTCCCCTCATTAACATAATGACTCTGTGCCTGTTTTTCAGCGGCTTTCCGTAGGCGATCCCGATCCCGCTCCTCTCTTACCTCACGTCTGTTCCTACCACCGGTCGTTTATTTTTGTACCTGAACGTATCCGTGGACCAGAGTGACGAAGTCGTCCACCGTCACCTGCATTACCACGTGGGCCTCGGGCACGCCGCCGCCTGGCTGGACACATGCAGAGGGAAACGACTCGCTGGTAAACACTTCAATAACACACACACACACTTATTTAAAAAAAAATATTACATTTTTTTATCAAATTGTTATACTGCAAAACAAAAACAGATTTGAGTCATCTTTAGTTCGAGCCATGATTGTGTCGTTTCTATAGGAGACGCAACACACACACACACACACGCATACATTTCTTCCCTTTTTTCCTTTTGAAAGTTTTTTTCTTCTTCTATTTTTTGGGAGTGTTTCATTATCCAATGTGAGGTCAAAGGTCAGGGATGTCATATGTGTACAGGTTTTAAAGCCCTATGAGGGGAGTTTGTAATATTGGGCTTTATAAAATGAATTGGATTGAATACGATGATGAAGACACACACACACACACACACACACACACACACACACACACAAAGTGTGATCACCTGGGCGCCGTCCGCTCTCCTCATCCAGCTGACGCTGCGTGGTACGGGTTGTTTCTCGACGGCGCAGCTGCAGCCCAGAGCCTGAACCGAGGCCAGCAGCACGCCGCCTCCTTCCAGCTGTAGGAGAGCTGCAGATGCCAACAACAAAGAAGAAGAAGAAGAAGAAGAAGAAGAAGAAGAAGAAGAAGAAGCTTGAATAACGCCTTTCCCAGCACTAGGCTTCTGATGGCGGTATGATCGTGATCTACAGACCCGGGTCCACGGCCACCACCATGCGCTTGATGCACTCCTCGGGCCTCAAGGCCTTGGCGGCCTCGGCCAGAGCCTTCCTCTCGGCCTTCTGCCTCTCTCGTTCCTCTTTGTCTTTCTGCTGTCCTCGCCCGGCGGCTTTCCTCCTGACAGGAGAGGCACAGCTGCTTGCCGTCCTCGCCTGACGGAGGCCGAGCAGCCAGTCTGACCCCGCAGGCCCGTTCGAGTGGGGAAGATTAGATGGCGGACAGCGCTCGCTGTCTTCCCCATTGCCGGCGGCGGTGTAGGAGGAGGAAGAGGAAGAGGAGGAGGGGCTAATCGCTTTACGTCGTCTCTGCTTCAGCCTCTGTGCCAGAGGGACGTAAGGTGCGCAGTCATCAGAATCGCTGCTGATCATCAGCACATCCGCCGCCCCCGTGCCGCCGCCGCCGCCGGTCGCGACGCCCTTTGCTACGGATGCCTCAACGCGGCTCGGGGAAGCTCGCCGTCGACCCGCCTGGAGGAAGTCAAACACGGGCAGCTCCTCATCGAGGTCACTGGTGGAGTCGCTGTAGCTGCACATGCTCCGTCACGTGCATGCAGACGGTCCTGTGCTGCAAATAACAGACAATAAGTCATTAGAAATATATATTAATTGCATTGAGAGCAACAAGCTTAGGCCCAAGTGTCTTTTCATCTTCACACAGACACCCAAACAAGCTTCATTCAGACCTTTTATTTTAATTTTATAATTTAGGTGTATCTTACTTTAAAGTATCTGAATCTCTAAGATAGTATAACTTATAATCCACAGTAACTATGTTATCAGTCAAGTGAATAAGGAGGATAGTTACAGAGGTCACCAGTAACGTCGCTGCTCGTGAAATGAATACTTCCGCGATAATAATAATACGTTTTGATAATACATGCAGTTGAGTTTGGTGCAGCATTTATGCTTATAGAAAAGAAAAAGGTGAAAACATTAAAGTTATTAAACCAACACGGAGCAGATGACGTTAAAACAAAAAAGACGTACAGGTTACGTCAGCTGGAAGATCACTGCGGTGTAATACTCTCCTCAGCACACAGATGTGGGTTGTTTAAAGAAGTTAGAGCCTTTTGTAATAACCAGATGCCGCATGCAGCACCGTCGGTATGTTGTTTTGCAGAAGAGCGAGTTTGATTTCCCGGGTTGCAAGGAAATGTTGCGTTCAGGGTTTATAGAACGACCCTCAACTTCCGTTCGCAATCTTTTCTCTTTTAGCGCGTGCTTTAAACGTTATACTCGTTTTGTAAGGGACTAATTTTAGTTTTCAACAAACTAAAAGTAATGTTTGTCTTAGACTACTTTTTATTTATTGTGTAATCTTGTCAATTATAAACGTAGAAAATAAAAAGTATTGTTTTACATTGTAAGTATTGTTTTGAGTTGTGTCTTAATAAAACAAACGTAACTGTTAATTGATATAATATGTCACGACTGTTTGGACACTTAATAGTGTCAGTATTTGTCGTCAGTTGATCCCAGTCTGTCTTGGGGTTCTTGAACGCAGCAAACATAACCGGATGTGACGCAATTACGCAGACAACGTGAGCGACACCGTTAAAGATGGCGGCGCTGGCGTCCTTGATGCTGAAGTCCAGAGCAGGTATCGAGTACCAACAAATGTATTCTACACGTTCTCCAATATCCTCAAATATCTCGTGCCGACCTGAGAAAGAGGCAAATTCATCTCAGCCGCCCCGGCTTCATGAACACATTTAACGGCGTTGTTAACCCGTTACGTGCCAGTTTAGATAGCTAGCAGAGCTAGCTCAATGTTTAATGATCTACGCGGGTCACTGGTGCGTCCCGAGTCTCTCTGCGTCTCTGTCCCCTCAGTACGTAACGAGGCTGCGTGGAGAGGAGCGAGGAAACCATGCGAGCAGAGAAGAAACGAGGAATGATGTGCTAAGAGAAATGAGACTTCATTTCCGGTTGTTGATGACCGTCGGCTCTAACGGATGGTTCTGGTTCTGGTTCTGTTTTTAGCGAACATTCTGAAATAAATCCACTTAAAAGATTAATAGAAAAGGGTCGTATAATGTTTTCTGATGATTTAATGGCGTAAACTACTTCAGGGTCAGAGGGGTTGTGTTTTCTCTGTGTTGCTTAACACACTGAGTATTTATATCTACTTTATATTATTATTATACACAGTGTGTGGTATTTATACCCAATGGGTGGTATTTATACGCAATAGTGTGGTACCTATACACAGTGTTTGTTATTTATACACAATAGTGTGGTAATTATACACAGTGTGGTATCTATACACAGTGTATAGTATTTATACTGTGTCCCGGCTTATACGCTGTACCAATTTGTTTAATTAATTATTCGTATCTATGTTTTGACATTCTGATTGTGACATGATTATAAAGTAACACATCATAGTATATGAGGGTTTTCTTCAGCACTGGAATTTTTCGGCCCAATGTTTCATGTAAAACCTAAATGATATAACTCTGACGATCAGGAACCATCAGCCACACGTGACTGAATGAATAATGATGAATGATGAAAAGAGTTTCCTCCCTCCAGTCTCTGTCTTTACTTGTATCCAGTGACCTGTGACGCACCACGGAGGATGGTCGTTGTGTCACTCGGACTCTGGGTGGACGTGACCTGTCTGTGTTTGTGCTGCTGGTCTCAGGTCTGCTGGTACCTTGCCAGACCTCTCTTCTGGACTCCGTGAGGTTTGCGTCCAAGAAGGCCGGCGGCAGCAGCAAGAACCTCGGCGGGAAGAGTCCCGGGCGAAGATATGGCTCCAAGAAATATGACGGTAGTAAAGCGTCATCTTTACCTCACTTCCTGTTCGTGCTGTGGGTATTCGGCCTCCACGTGACAGCCGAGTACTGCCACTTATTGTTCTTTAAACTTTAGTAAAATGACACCAACAATAGGCCAAACGAAGCACATATTATTAAAGGAGAAGGCGGACAAGTATGAATAACCCTCATAGAAAAGAAGAAGAAAAGAAATGAAAGATTATCCCAAACCAGCGATTTATTTATATTAAATCCACCGAGCCAATGTAAAGCAGTCTAATACAACAGAAGCAATGCAGTAAATCCTCTGTCATCTTCTGCATGGTCCCGAAGGTCAACTGAAGGTTAAAGACGACCCAGACCAACAAGGCAAATAATCCTTGAGTGAGTGATTCAATTTAAGTTGGGCTTTTATTGTGAAAGGTTAAACAAAAGTGGGAGGAGTGGTGCTGTTGTTCCGACTACAGGGCCTCCGTGTTTTTATTTTGATTCTGTCAAGACTACACGCCACCTGGGCGCCGCTCTGTTTTGACTGGGCGTCGGTGGCGTTTAGCGCAATGCACCCTGGGAGATGTAGGCTCACCAGAATGGAGAATATAGCATACTTAGGAATGTGTTGTTCCCACGGACGACATCTAACCTGTATTCTATTCCACAGAGAGCAGTTACTTCTTGTCGTTGTTGTGATGTAATCTAACATCTTTTCTGTGTGTTTTGTTGCCAGGTGATTTTGTCCATGCGGGTAACATCCTTGCGACACAGAGGCTGATCCGCTATCACCCAGGAGCGCATGTAAGCATCTCTGGCCCTGTAGAGTCGGACGTCCATCTGGTGTCGTGGAAACTGTTCACATTCTTACCCCCCCTCACCAGGTCGGCATGGGAAACAACAAGACGCTCTTCGCGCTGGAGGAGGGCATCGTCCGCTACACCAAGGAGGTGTACGTCCCGGCCCCGCGCAGCGCAGAGTCTACGCAGGTCATCACCAAGCTGCCCAAAGGGGCCGTGCTCTACAAGACCTTCGTCAGCGTCCTGCCAGTGAAGCAAGAGGGCAAGTTTAGACTGGTGGACCTGGTCTAAGATGGGAACCGGACCGGGACGACGTCGGTTCCCCTGGCATTCTCACCGTGGGCCGCGATCAAGACGGCTGAGCAGCATCAGCCAATCGGTGGAGAGCTGCAGCCTCTCGGCCCCTCCTGGGCTTCCTGTCTCAGTAATCATGTGACGCCACACAAACAGAACTTTGTTCCGTGTTGCATTTTTTATTTATTTATCTGTTCAGTTTATTTCCACCAAAAATAATGACTGAATCAAATGTTTAAAGAAAAACTCTTTCCAGTGACCGTTTGAAGGATTTTTCGTGTTATCGGAGTAAAAATGTGGCAATTCCTTGAGTTTGAGAATAAACTTCATCCCCACGCCGCCCAGCACACGGCAGAGTAACTACGTCACGGCTCTTCTGTGTTCCCTGACGACCTCCACCAGCTGAACTCTGACCTGTAATAAAGTTTATACGTGAAACATGTATTGACTTGGCTTGTGTGTCAAAGGTTATGAGTTATGTTAGAGAACAAAACGTCATGACAACGACCCCCGTCGATCATGTGACACATTCTTGACAGAAGTTGAAGTCGGACACACATTTAAAATGAAGGACTTGTATTATATCTATATATAAATTATATTTGTACGTGTTTTCTTACGTCATTCTTTGTGCCGTGAGGCTTTTTGGAGACTCCACTACCAACCACGTTAACCCAGCACATCCCGTCAATCCTCTGTTTAAAGCACATTTTCATTGAGCGTGTAAAATATTCAGGATTACTATTCGATTGTCTGGTATTGATTCTAAGATTTTAAAGTTACAGAGGAGTAATTAAGATTTGAAGCCACATTTACAAGAGTCGCGTGGAAGAAATACATTTTAAAATGTTTTGGAAAGGTGCAATACCAAACCCTGAACACTAGGTGGAGCACATCGCTAATCCATTACTGTATTTACATAGTATTGGGTCCTTCACATTGCTGTCATATTGAATACTAATACAAGTAAACTAAAGAATGATAGCTCTCTAGGATTAGTGTGACTTGGGTGAAAGGAAACTTGTACCAGCCCACGGCCTTCATGTGACCCCCCCCCCCCTCCCTGTGAATGGTACGAGCGGCTGCGGTATGCAGGTGGGAGTGAGGGTAACGCCTGGTACTCCACATGGGAGTTGGAACGCTGTCAGGAAGCAGAGTGATGGATGTGAGGCGTTGGCGGACATGGCGTTCTCATGCTGAGCTGTCGGAGGACGCCACCGCCCTCTACTGCACAACATGTCGACATGAAAACCAGGAATTAAACTTCTGGACTGTTTTACCTCCTCAAAAAAAGTACAAAAATCCTCTTGAGTCATTTTCTCATGGACTTCTGTACCATCAGACTTCTATACACCCAGAGGAGTCGCTGGCCGTACGAGAGAATGCAAGTTTTAAAGACAGACACCTGCATAAAAAGCCTCCAGTAAAACATCCCCCATGTACCAAACATGTAAATCCATTGTTGGAGAAGCACAATGTGAAACCTGCGGGGAATTGAACGGCCGCTGCAGAGAGACGCGTCTCTGTCGGCCCTCGGGGAGCGTACGGTCACCAGAATACAGCCAGTGATCCATCAAAGCCCTCGCTTCCCGAAACGCGTCTCTTGTCCCCGATGGCGTCACCCTATCGGCTCTAATATTCAGCGCCGCCGCTCCCATAAAGCCTAGTTTATGCTTCTCCGGCGCGACGCTCCGCGCCACCGCGGACCCTTCGCAGACCCTTCGCAGACGGTCGCTAGAGCCTGCCGCGCGCCTCCAAAAAATCCTAACTACGCGTCATGTTGACGCGGACCGTAAGCGCTGTGATTGGTCCGCTCAGAACGTGACTCCCGGCAGTGAGTATGTCTTCCTACACCGCAATTTTTAAAAGTTATCGTGGACCGGTAGCAACAATGGACCAAACAGAAGACTGTGACCGGAAAAAAAGCACGGATTCGGCTATAATCCATGAAACCACACCGACACACAAACACACACCCCTGGCGACGTGGCGGTGAATTGCAGAGCAACGAAGAGCAACGCGTCCCTCGCCGCAGAACTTCGAATGCTCAAGGACTGCAGCGCGTTGACGCCCGTCGACGCGCCGGAGAAGCATAGACTAGGCTTAACGCGCACTACGCGCTGCGCGTAGGGCACCAAGTCCTGAGGGGGCACCAAAAAATAGGCAACTAAAAAAATCCTCATAGTTATAATAATTATAATGCCTATATGATTTCATTCTACACATATTAGGGACCTTTTAGGCATGTATATCACAAAACTATTTGAGTCAATATCAAATAAATAAATAGATAAATATGACTATGAAATAAATCTTGATCATTTTTAATTAGGCAATTCATTTATGAATAATTCAATTTCAATTCAGTTCAATTCAGTTTATTTGTATAGCCCAGTTTCACAAATTACAAATTTGTCTCAGAGTGCTTTACAGTCTGTACACATAGACATCCCTGCCCCAAAACCTCACATCGGATCAGGAAAAACTCCCAAATAACCCTTCAGGGGGGAAAAAGGGAAGAAACCTTCAGGAGAGCAACAGAGGAGGATCCCTCTCCAGGATGGACAGATGCAATAGATGTTATGTGTACAGAAGGACAGATTTAGTAAAATACATTCAAGGAATCTGACAGAGTTTATCAATAGTTCATATTTAGGCATATTCCACGATGGAGAGTTTGGAGACCTCCCGAGTGGAGGAGTGGGCGGAGTCCCAGCAGGGCAGTGGCACAGCTGGTGGCAGGAACTCACGATCCAACCATCGATGGTCTATGCCGTCTCATAGGGTCCGATGACCCCATGAGATGTGAAGTCAGAAGGACTCCGGGGAGAAGCAGAGTTAGTCATGTGTGATGGAGAGATGAAGATTCATCCATAGGAGAAAGAAAAGAGGAGAGAGGTGCTCAGTGCCTCCTAAACGTCCCCAGCAGCTATAAGCCTATACCAGCATATCCAGGGGCTGGACCAGGTGAACCTGACTCAGCCCTGACTATAAGCTCTGTCAAAGATGAAAGTCTTCAGTCTACTCTTGAATGTGGTGACTGTGTCTGCCTCCCAGACTGAAGGTGGAAGCTGGTTCCATAAAAGAGGAGCTTGATAACTAAAGGCTCTGGCTCCCATTTTACATTTTAAGACTCTAGGAACTACAAGTAGCCCCGCATTTAGTGAGCGCAGCTCTCTGGTGGGGCGATACGGTACTACAAGCTCTTTAAGATATGATGGTGCATCACCAATTAAGGCTTTGTATGTTAAGAGAAGAATTTTAAAAGTGATTCTTGATTTTACAGGGAGCCAGTGCAGAGCAGCTAGTGCAGGAGTAATGTGATCTCTTTTCTTAGTTTTAGTGAGAATACGAGCTGCAGCATTCTGGATCAACTGGAGGGACCTAAGAGATTTATTAGTGCAGTCTGATAATAAGGAGTTGCAGTAATCCAGTCTCGAAGTAACGAACGCGTGAACAAATTTTTCTGCATCTTTTTGAGACAAGATGTGCCTGATTTTTTAAATATTACGTAGATGGAAGAATGCAGTCCTTGAGATTTGCTTTATGTGGGAGTTAAAGGACAAGTCCCGATCAAAGATAACGCCGAGATTCTTTACAGTGGTGTTGGATGCTAGAGTAATGCCATCTACAGAAATCACATCACCAGATAATTAATCTCTGAGGTGCTCAGGGCCGAGTAGAATTACTTTGGTTTTGTCTGAGTTTAACATCAAGAAGTTGCCGGTCATCCATGTTTTTATGTCACTAAGACATGCTTGAATTTTAGTGAGTTGGTTGGTCTCCTCTGGTTTCATCGATAGATATAGTTGAGTATCATCTGCATAACAATGAAAGTTTATGGAGTGTTTCCTGATAATATTGCCCAAAGGAAGCATGTATAAGGTAAATAGAATTGGTCCAAGCACAGAACCTTGTGGAACTCTGTGACTAACGTTGGTGGTCATTGAGGCTTCATCGTTTACAAATACAAACTGAGATCGATCTGATAAATAGGATTTAAACCAACTTAGTGTGGTGCCTGAAATGCCAATTGAATGCTCCAGTCTCTGTAATAGGATGTTATGGTCAATGGTGTCGAACGCAGCACTAAGGTCTAACAAGACCAGTACAGAGATGAGTCCTTTATCTGCTGCCATTAAGAGGTCATTCGTAATCTTCACCAGTGCTGTCTCTGTGCTGTGGTGTTCTCTAAATCCTGACTGAAATAAAATAAATAAAATAAACTATTCTGATGTAGAAAGTCACACAACTGATTTGCGACCACTTTCTCAAGGATCTTAGAGAGGAAGGGGAGGTTGGAGATCGGTCTGTAGTTAGCCAAAACCTCTGGATCCAGAGTGGGCTTCTTCAGGAGAGGTTTAATTACAGCTACTTTGAAGGAATGTGGTACGTGGCCTGTTAACAAAGACACATTAATAATATCCAAAAGAGAGCTGCCAATTAAAGGCAAAACGTCTTTAAGCAGCCTAGTCGGGATAGGGTCCAAGAGACAGGTAGACGTGTTAGAAGTAGAAACCATTGAAGATAATTGGTCACGGTTGATGGGAGAAAAGCCATCTAAATATATACCAGGACATACAGGGGTTTCCAAAGCCATTCCACTTGAGGACAGATTGGCACTGGTTAAGGGCAAGAGATTATTAATCTTGTCCCTAATAGTTCAAATCTTCTCATTGAAGAAGTTCATAAAGTCATTACTCCTGAGGTCTACAGGAATACTGGGCTCCACAGAGCTGTGACTCTCTGTCAGCCTGGCTACAGTGCTAAAGAGAAACCTAGGGTTGTTCTTATTCTTCTCTATTACTGATGAGTAATATTCTGCTCTGGCATTACAGAGGGCCTTCTTATAAGTTTTAACTATCTCGCCAAAACTAAGCGGGATTCTTCCCGATTCGTTGAACGCCAAATGCTTTCAAGCTTTCGTGACGTTTGCTTTAATGTGCGGGTCTGAGGGTTATACCAGGGAGCAAACCTTCTCTTCCTCACTGTCTTCTTCTTCAGAGGGGCTATCGAGTCCAGTGTCATTCTCAGTGAGCCTGTGGCACTATCGACAAGCTGATCAATCTGGGACGGACTAAAGTTAGACCAGGAGTCCTCTGTTATATTGAGACATGGTATTGAATCAAGTGCAGAAGGAATCGCTTCTTTACATTTAGCTACAGCACTGTCAGTTAGACATCTAGTGTAGAAACTTTTGACTAACGGTGTACACTCCGGTAGTATAAACTCAAAAGTTATAAGGCTGTGGTCTGACAGAAGAGGATTCTGTGGGAAGACCTTCAAATGCTCAATGTCAACGCCATATGTAAGAACAAGATCAAGTGTGTGGCCAAAGCTGTGAGTGGGTTTCTGTACTCTCTGACGAAAGCCGATCGAGTCCAACAATGAGATGAATGCAGTACCTAGGCAATCATTATCAACATCCACATGAATATTAAAATCTCCTACAATAATAACTTTATCAGTTTTAAGAACCAAACTTGATATAAATTCTGAAAATTCTGATATAAACTCTGAATGTGGACCCGGTGGCCGGTACAGAATCACAAATAGAATTGGCTGTAATGTTTTCCACGTTGGATGTGAAAGACTAAGAACAAGGCTTTCAAATGAGTCGTAGTTTAATTTAGGTTTAGGATTTATTAAAAGGTTTGAGTCGAAGATGGCTACTACTCCACCTCCTCGACCGGTGCCTCGAGGAATGTGAGTATTAATATGACTTGGAGGAGTCGACTCATTTAGGCAGACATATTCTTCATGGCGCAGCCAGGTTTCAGTTAGACAACATAAATCAATGTGATTATCTGTTATTAAATCATTTAGTAACACAGCTTTAGATGACAGAGATCTAATATTTGGGAGACCACATTTAATAGTCCTGTTTTGTTGCACTGCTGAAATAATGGTGTTAACTTGTATAAGGTTATTGTGTACGACACCTCTTGTGTTTACTTTAGATTTATTTAATTTAAGTGGCCGTGGGACAGACACAGTCTTCACAGTCTCTATTCTAGAGTTGTGGATGGGTAACTGCTCGACAAGAAGAGCAGAGAAGGGTGTTAAACTACGTGAAATAAGTGTTTCAATATATTAATATGAATTAATTAGTATTTATTGCGTATATATATATATATATATATATATATATATATATATATATATATATATGTAGTTGTATATATATACATACAACTACATATATATATATATATATATACACATATATACATCTTCTCTTGTGGCTTTTAAATAAACGTATGTCAAATGTATGTAAAGTCAAAACAAAGAAAGAGCACTTAAGAGCAGAGCGACGTCACGTGACGCTTTCCCTCCTCTCACGTCACGCCAGAGAAGCGAAGTGCTCACCGGAAGCCAGATGACGTCAGCAGCTCGGGGCTCTTACCAGCAGAACTGTTCTGCAGGGAAACTCCCGAAGAAAAGAAAACAGAAGATCTCTCGCGTGCACAGTGGAGTGGAATTTGCGGACATGCGCAATGGGCCAAGCGTTGCAAATCACCAAGATCCCTGCTAGATACAATAACACATGTACAATTACATAAAGGTGTGATTATTCTATATCTAGTTAATACGTTTTTATTATTGGTGCATTAACTTGTATGAAACGAACTTTTTCCATATTTTGACATGTTTAGTTTGCTCATCATATGATGATCATATATATATGAGCTGACAGCATGCAAGTACATGGAGATGCTGCTCTCTCTCTCTCTCTCTCTCTCTCTCTCTCTCTCTCTCTCTCTCTCTAATGATGCAAGGTGGAGATGCTGCTCTCTCTCTCTCTAATGATGATCACCTGCTGAGAATAAATCCATTTCCCATCGTGGAGTTTCCACAGACAACTGTTTGTATATTTATAGTCTCACAGTCTCTTATATGTATATATATATATATAGTGACCAGTGTCTGCACCTTAGTATACAATACAAAAACAGACTTGTCATTCATCCTAAACAGTTCCTCAGAAAAGACATGAGGCCATGTCCTAACTAATCATCATCATCCCCCCATCCTCCTCATCTCTTCCTCCATCCACTCTCATCTCTCCCATCCTCTCCAATGGCTGCATCCCCCCATCTCCCCTCCCGTCCCCCCCACGCGTGAGAGAGAGAGAGAGGGAGAGAGAGAGAGAGATAGAGAGGAGGTTTCGTGTTTCGTCCTCTCTCGTTCTCCTCTGTGAGAAGACAGAGCGCGCGCGCATGGAGGAGCACAGGATGGAGCGGATGGAGTCGATGGAGCCGATCTCTGCGCACTACACCACGGCGTACCCGGAGATCCACCCCGACGGCGGGTACGAGTCCAGAGAGCCCGCGGACAGCCAGGCGAAGACCCCGCCGGCTCCGGCGTACGACGAGGACTTCGTGCACAAGGTGTTCAGGATGAGTACACGAACCTCGTCGTGCTGCGTTGACTCTAACACGCGCTTTACACCCGATCTGTCTTATTACATGCAGGCATTGTTGAAACACTCTTAAACCCACAGAAACCGGACCGGGGCTCTGTCCGCGGTGCTGATCCACACGTGTCACTGCTCCCCCCCCTGATAACTGATAACAACAGTTATATTAGTGCGATGAAGACAGTGTGATATATAGGGTACATCCCAAGTCTCTTAATTGTCGTTTCCTCGCTCCTCTTTCCTCTTTCCTCACTCCTCGCTCCTCGTTTCTCTTTCCTCTTACCTCGCTCCTCTTTCCTCAGGCTTCTTTCTTCGCTTCTCTTTCCCCCTTCCTCGCTCCTTTTTCCTCACTCCTCTTTCCTCCCTCCTTGCTCCTTGCTTCTCGTTCCTCTTTCCTTGCTCCTCTTTCTTCTTTCCTATTTCCTCTTTCCTCCTTCCTCTTTCCTCTTTCCTCTTTCCTCTTTCCTCTTACCTCTTACCTCTTACCTCGTTCCTCGCTCCTCTTTCCCCGTTCCTCGCTCCTTTTCCTCCCTCCTCTTTCCTCCCTCTTCGCTCCTTGCTCCTTGCTCCTCGTTCCTTGCTCCTCTGACCTCTTTCCTTGCTCCTCTTACCTATTTCCTCTTTCCTCTTTCCTCGCTCCTTTTTCCTCGCTCCTCTTACCTCTTATGTTATATAATGTTTGCTAAAAACTGTCGAGAGAAAAAGTCGCCGCGAGGGAAACAGGGATGAAGAGACGGGATGCACCTGAAGGCACCGGGGAGCTCAGCAGAGCATCTTTCAGATTATTGTTTTGATTTGCAGACAATGTGAGCAACGTTGAGAATAGAGGAGCATTAGGCAGCTAAAATATACAGGACTGTCTCAGAAAATTAGAATATTGTGATAAAGTTCTTTCTTTTCTGTAATGCAATTAAAAAAACAAAATCGTCATGCATTCTGGATTCATTACAAATCAACTGAAATATTGCAAGCCGTTTATTCTTTTAATATTGCTGATTTGTAATGAATCCAGAATGCATGACATTTTTGTTTTTTTAATCGCATTACAGAAAATAAAGAACTTTATCACAATATTCACATTTTCTGAGACAGTCCTGTATATGTCCCTATATTTCCCTTCCTGGAGTGGGTGGAGACCAAAACAGAGAGAGTGTTGAAGAAACACAACGACAAATGAACGCTGACGTTCCTCCGCCCGCTGGATGAGAATCAGACTGTGTGCAGTTGAAAATGGAAGTGAAGGAAGACGAACACTCACTCAGATGATGAGGCTGGTACATGCTGAAGCATGATGACATACATCACGACTGATCGCTTCCAGCTGGCCTGCTGTCGACGGAACAGAGGGAAAGAAGAAGAAAGCCCCTCTGGGCTTCGGGTTAAAGGTCACGGCTCATTAGCAAGCTGTACGGCAGGAACAGCTTCCAGTGGGCCGAGAAACGCTCGCCGTGAGAACACGCTGCGAAAAGTGACCGTGACGTTTAGTTAATTACATCCCATTGAAGACATGGCCGATGGTGTTTGACAATCACCAGAAAGTGTGACGCTCCAGACACGATCCTGCTGTCATGTCGCTGCACCGAGGGCTAATGGTCCGATGAGACGCGGGCCGGGTTACCCCATCACCATTATTCACTCTGACATCTGCCTTTAATTGCCCCGGAAGCAGTGTGTGTTTGTGTGCGTGTGTGTGTGTGTGTGTGTGTGTGTGTGAAGGCGTTGGGTTGTGGGTGGGGAGCAGGTGCTTTGCAAAGGCCATGTTGGAGCAATGCAAGCTGCTGTTTAAGCAATAATTCTGTCAAAGTTAGGAGGCGACCACAAGCAGATGAGCCTCAAATCTATTGTTTCTCCTCGCCGTCAACCACAAATATGTCTGGTCGTATAGAAGTCTATATAATGACTCTACTTCTGATATATTCCCTCAGTAAACTTTGTAAAGATGACTTTATGTCTCAGTCTCTAGTTTAAAGTCTTCTTCTATACAGCATGATGTCATCATTTAGTACATTATGGTCATTTAGAATCACATAGACCGTAAAGCAGGGGACGCTTTAGGGGCGGGGCTACAAGGTGATTGACAGGTCTGGGAGTCGTCATCTTCACTATTCGGCCTATGATGGATAGGCTGCTGTTACATTTTTCTTATAGAAATTTGAAATATAAATGTACTTTTATTGACCCCACAGTGGGGGAATCCTCTCTGCATTCGACACCATGCTTTTATGCTTCATTGAGACACCTTTATATGTTTGTTAAAGAACTCTTAAAGGACATGGTTCTTTAAAGAACCCTGTTTTGAAAGGTTCTTTGTAGAACCAAAAATGGTTGTATGGCATCACTCTAAAGAACTATTTTCGGTTCCAGATGTCAACTCCATTGTTCTGTGTGTAGTCGTCGTTCCGGGAACGTGAAGTGACGACCGGTCGAGGAGTTGAACTGTGGGACTTGATGAGGGGACGTGTTACATGTGTGTGGGTTGATTGGCACCTGGGGGGGGAAGGGAAGGCCACGCCCACATACACACACACACACACACACACACACACACACACACACACACACAGGACAAACAGGGGACCATGACACTATCCTTTCTCAGCAAAACACAGTCATTTCTATTTGGTCTACCAGTTCACATATACATGGTCTCATGGTATGGGATAATATACTCTAGACCAAGGTGTTGCTCTCCCCTAATCCCTTATGTCTACCACTAATGTAAATAAAGACTTTTACTATTGGCAGCTACAGTAATCTGTGGCTGTTCTGCGGATTGCAGCGTATCAAGCGGTCTACATTAGAGGCAATATGAAAACTGACACGCTATATTAAATTATCGGGTTTGTTCCACAGATTTAATACTCGGCGAGAAGATAAAAGTGACTTTGCTTTGGCAGAATATCACGACTCCAAATCCTCTCCGTTCCCTTGGACCGTGTCTCAGACGTCTGTTATCATGACCGCCTCCCTGGAAGTTCTTATTTTACACCGTTCACATCATCCACGCCTGATTCCCGAACATCTGCGGTGTTATCACCTAATTGCTCCCGGTCTCCAGACAGGCCCACTTCCCAGCTGACCTCTGTTACCACGGAAACCACGTCCTACCCTCCCACCCCCCTCCCACGACAAATGCATTCACCGTGGTCACATGGCGCACATGTAACACTACCAGTGAGTTTCTCTGTCCTCACACACTGCAGGCGTTATGTTACATGCTTTCAGTGACGTCCGGCAAACAGGAAATCAATGCCATTAAATCGATGACATAATAACATCGCTGCCGGTTTGTGTCGTGCTCGACGTGTTTGTCTGCTCAGTGATCGCCTTTCTAATCCGTCTTCAAGAGATTCATTACGATGAGTCTCACAGTGACAAACGGACGTTTCTCATAAGCACCGATAAGCAACATGAGGCTGTAGTAAGACTGAGGAGTAAGAAGTGGAAGTCGTCATCGTGACGTCCAACTGATGTCCGTCATTGGTTACGCGGCTTTATTCGTAACCAATGAACATAAGTTAGCGTACTTGGAATGCGTAAGAACGGCGTATAGACGCCGTGTACGACTCTGGCAGCGCGGCGACAGTATTTGACTCTAAATGGAGCATCATTTATGAAATGAACATCATGCTGCAGTGAAGAATACTTTAAACTAGAGATTGAGATATAAACTCATGTTCACCATTTTTAATGAGGGGAATAAATCAAGAGAGAAGTCAAGTACATTTATATAGACTAAAGTATCCTCTGCTTTATGGTCTGAGTGGCTCTAAATTAAGCATAATTTAGGAAATGAACATCATTCTGAATTGAAGAAGACCATAAACTCATCTGATATGTTTTGTACAGTTGGAGTCGCCCCCTGCTGGTCAGCAGAGAAAATGCACATTTTTAACATTTTCACGATCGGCTAGCGTTAGCACGTTTGACTAGTGTTAGCATATTTAGCCAACGTTGTCTGAGGGCAAGGAGCATTTTAAGAGTGCATTGTTTTGTGCGGTTAGCCGCCATTTTAGAAAAAAGGACCCTGTTCACATCGAGGACATGCTTTGTATTGTCGGCTTTATATTCGCACCGCGTGTTCCAGTCCTGCTATTTGAGTCTCGGCTAACTGTAGTAGATCTGTCCCGCTACTATACGGGGACCGGCCAATCCGGTTCTGTCCAACATTGTCTCAGTTTCAAGCTGGAGTCCGGACACATATCTGCAAAACACTTGATTTTCCTGGTAGCCTATTCAACAGTCACTAGCTACGTACTTACTCAGCTGTTTATCGTGTTCTGCTCGATTTCCTTATTCCCTAATTGGTGTTATTTTACAGTTTTTGAATAAACTCAAATAAACTCAAATATCTTTTTCTTCATCTGGCAGTCAGATCTATAATTTCCTCACCGTAGCTTCTTAATTATACTCAGTACTAACACTATTTTTATAGCGCTGTGCCACACGAACAATGCTGTTATTAACTGCCAAAAGTTTTTGGGAGATTCTCAGCAGGTCCATGGTATTACTGTAATCGAGCTTTCCAACCCCGCCGGAGTCCACCCATGTTTTGTTTAAGTACCTGGAGTTAGCGACGCTGACTGAACACGTTTTATATGAAATTCAGAGGATGCCTTATTATGGATGGCACATTTCAGCATTGACACATTTCTATTATGTTCCTAAAATCCCTCTAAACGCTGACATCAAAGGGAGGCTCTATGAAACCTGTAACTGTAAGCCGCTCCAGCTCCTCAACTCTAATCCTCTCAGCCTTTATCATTCATAAGCCTGAAGACTAAACTGAATTACAGCTCAACCACAACTTCACTTTTCTTCCTGTTCACTCATCGCCTCATGGACGTACACGCCGTTTCTATTTCCTGTTCGTCTACAACCAGAAAGTCTGAACCAGATTTTAAAGTTCATCTCTGGCAAGTCAACGCTCAACGTCTTGTTGGTACCCGTCTTCAGCGGACATTAACTGAGCAAAAACAACAGTGAAGACACTGCATGTTTAGCATCAACACGTCCAGAACCTTCTTTTGGGAAGACGGAGAACAGCCCGGCTGTGTCTCATTCACTGGATTTGTCACAGTTGGAGGGCAGTTGTGTGTGTGTGTGTGTGTGTGTGTGTCTGTGCGGAGGTGGTGGGTACCTCAGCGTGACATTTCTAAGTGGGCTCAAATGAAAGACGTGCCTGTGGAAGATGAAGTATATTGACTGCTGCATGGCTCCGGTGACTAACTTGCTTCTGAACGCCGCCTTTCATTCATTTGATTGTCTCGAAGGTTATCTCCTCGGGCGCGTGACTCACGCTGTGACGGCGGTACGCTGCCAAGCGCTCCTAAAAGATCAGGTTGTTGTTTTTGGCTCGAGAGCAGAAGTGTCCCATCGTGACGCAAATGCTGACTCATCGCCCCCAAAATAACGACATGGGCCTCTGGCCAGAAAGCAAATATTTCACGATTCTGATACCGATGTTTTTTTTTGGGACTGTTTTCCCTGCAGACGATCCTGGTCGGGGACAGCGGCGTGGGGAAGACGTCACTGTTGGTGCAGTTCGATCAGGGGAAGTTCATCCCCGGATCCTTCTCTGCTACCGTGGGCATCGGATTCACGGTCGGTGTTTGTCTACATCTTTCACACACGGGGGCGTTCGCTGGTTGGTAGGACACCACAGGTTTAGGTCTCAGTTAAAAGCTCAAATAAAAGCCAGTTTTTAAGATATATCTGTCTGAGATTTTGGTAAATTGAATTTTTGATTTAAAAAATAACAAACAACAGCTACAAGGAAGAGTTTCCTGTTGCCGTGGAGAATTCACAGCAGTCTGTATTTCCTTCAGGAAACAGAATAAATCCAAAACAACTACATTCAAGTTTCAATTCAGATCATTGTATACAGCCCAATATCACACATTATGAATTACCCTCAGAGGGCTTTACAATCCCGTACACATACTATTGCACCTGTCCATCCTGGAGAGGGATCCTCCTCTGTTGCTCTCCTGAAGGTTTCTTCCCTTTTTTCCCCCTGAAGGGTTATTTGGGAGTTTTTCCTGGTCCGATGTGAGATTTTGGGGCAGGGATGTCTATATGTACAGATTGTAAAGTACTCCGAGACAAATTTATAATTTGTGAAACTGGGCTATACAAATAAACTGAATTGAAAAACTGAATACGACATCCCTGACCTTTGACCTCACATCAGATCAGGAACAACTCCCAAGAAATAGAACAAAAAACGTTCAGGGTAAATAAAGGTAAGAACCCTTCAGGAGAGCAACAGAGGAGGATCCCTCTCCAGGATGGACAGAAGAATAGACGTCATGTGACCAGAAGGACACAATTCAGGACGGGTTGTGCACACTGTCAACAGCACATGGCAATAAACTGCTGTGTTGTGCACCAGCACAGGAACTCGTGGGAGTTAAAAGTCAGTGAGAGAACGGCGTGTGGGAAGCACCAGGCACCCTTCAGTGTCCGTATGAGACGCACCGAGCTTTAACTCAGACGTAAACTCACATTATGAATCATTACCAGACAGTCACAGATGTACTTTTAAGAAAGACAGAAAGTCTGACAATGGTCAGTGTTGGTGTGAAATCTAAAGCTGGGCTATTTTCTCTGCCGATGTTAAGTAACATGATGCTACGCCACGTCAGTCTTCTCGCCGTGGTCGTATGAAGCCACATTATTATGAAAGAATATTTAAAAACCTAATCTGTTGGTTTAGTTTCCTCAACCACCGTTTCACATCTTTAAACACATCAACCAGCAAGCATCTCACAATGTTAACTTTAAGTGTCAAGGTACGACAAATATATAAACGTATCCGATGAAATATGCCGAGTAGGAACGAGACAAACTGATTCTTCAAAGAGCTGCTGTTGAATTATCTGGGTTTTCTCTTTTTTGAGTATCGGTGCAGAAGCAGAAATCTCAGAAGGTCGACACTAAGTTTGTTCTGTAGGGGATAGGAACGCATTGGTTTGCTGAATGTTATCCCATACCATGATTGTAATATATATATTGTGAACTGGTAGACCAAATATAATTGACCCTGTCCCCTGTTTGTCCTGTGTGTGTGTGTGTGTGTGTGTGTGTGTGTGTGTGTGTGTGTGTGTGTGTGTGTGTGTATGTGGGCATGGCCTTCCCTTCCCCCTCCAGCTGCCAATCAACCCACACACATGTAACACATCCCCCCATCAAGCCCCACAGCACATCTTTATGTGTGTGTGTGTATGTATTAGGGTATGCGGGTATGTGTATATATATATGTAATATGTGTGCAGGTTTTTGCATGTTTACCCGTATTTATATATTCTTTTAATTTTTTTTATTTGAAATTTGTATATTTTTTGTCTGAGTACCATGCATCTTTTCCTTTGCATGTGCTTATCTCAAAAAACAATAAAAGATTTTATCACCAAAAAAAAAGCCCCGCAGCACGTCTCCCTCGGTCCTCCCTCCACTCCTCGACAGATCGAGTCTCTTTGGATAAAAGCGTCTGCTAAATGACATGTAATGTAATGTAATCTTCACTTCACATGTCATGTGTCTGTTCGATGAGGCGTCAACCCGTGTGCCCATTTAACCCCAATAAAGATCTCTCTCTTCTTCCCCTAGAATAAAGTGGTGACTGTTGACGACGTAAAGGTCCAACTCCAGGTCAGTGAATCAGTTCCAGTGAAAACTAAATGTGGAAACTTATTATTGGAGCACATGGTTTCCTCTGGTGGCGCAACTAAAAATGAGACTTAGGCGATCGGAACCGGGCCGAGCTCTTTGTTTCTCTTTCGCTTCCAGATTTGGGACACGGCGGGACAAGAGAGGTTCAGGAGTGTGACACATGCGTACTACAGAGACGCTCACGGTGAGGCAAACGCCACTCACTCCAAACCTCACCTCACACCTCACCTCACCCCACCTCACGCCTCACCCCACGCTGTCCACACACCGTAGAGATGTAATGATAATATGTCTCTTCATCTTTTCTCTAAAGCTTTGCTCCTCCTGTATGACATCACAAGCAAAACCTCCTTTGACAACATCAGGGTGAGTCTGTGATACAGAGAGCACACCATGACCTATGTGCATGAACTGTCAATAAAGTGTGTGTATAAGTGTGTGTGTGTGTATGTGTGTGTGTGTGTGTTATTGTAATGAACCCTGCTTTGTGTCCGTCCGTCTCTCTTGTTCCAGGCATGGCTAACAGAGATCCATGAGTATGCACAGAGCGACGTCGTCATCATGTTGCTGGGCAACAAGGTGAGGAGAAGGAATTGTTGAAAAGTCTTGAGGAAAATAGAAATGGATGTGATCTTCAGAGAGGCCGGAAACATGTGGCTTCTAATGATCATAGAGATGAAGACATGTGTGGACAGCGCCACGCAGCAGACAAGCAGCTCGGAGTTAGCGTGAGGATGTAGCCTAAGGGGCGTGTCCAGGGGCGTGTCCAGTGTGTGTCCAGGGGTGTGTCCAGTGTGTGTCCACTGTGTGTCCAGGGAATGTCCAGTGTGTGTCCAGGGTGTGTCCAGGGAATGTCCAGTGTGTGTCCAGGGTGTGTCCAGGGGCGTGTCCAGCGGGCGTCAAGGGGGCATCAAGGGCGTGTCCAGGGGGTGTGTCCAGGGGTGTGTCCAGGGGTGTGTCCAGGGACGTCATCAGCGTTCTTTTAACTTATAAATGTGTTCAGCACAATAAACACATAAATGCTCTGAAGTGCAAGAGGATCTTCAGCCGCCGGCAGACAACGACGACACCAGTGAGGAAACTGGAATTAAAATAGAAATTAAAAAAATAAATAAAACGTGCCATTCATACTGAGATTGTCTATACAGTATCCCCCAGTTTCACGCTGTCCACAAATATTATAATATAATATATATATGATATACATATATATATATATATCATATATATACATATATATATATATATATATATATATGATAATATAATCATATGATATAGTCACGTAACAATGTGCGAGTAAGGGCCGAGGGAAATGTAAATATGGAAGAATGTTAAAAGGTTTTATAAAAATATGCCAAAACAAGTCTTAACAAATGTCGTATTAGGAACGATAATGAACCAATACTGTTGACAAGAGCGCTCCACAGGGATTACTGTTTTTTTATCACACATGATTTGTTAAAAAATAAAATAAAATTGAAACGGCAAACTATTCCACAGCCACATTCTTTGCTGTGGTGCTTTTATTTAGTATTTAGTGTGATGTCCCGCATCTCTCCGTCAGGCTGACATGAGCAGTGCCAGAGCCATCCGGAGAGACGAGGGAGAGAGACTGGCCAGAGTGAGTACCCCCTCCTCCTCCTCCTCCTCCGCACAATCCTCACTGTTCACTCTGCTGTTAACGCTGCTGTCTGCTCCTCCTCGTCTTCCTCAGGAGTACTCGGTTCCTTTCATGGAGACAAGTGCCAAGACGGGGGTGAACGTGGAGCTGGCCTTCACCTCTGTTTCCAAGTATGAACCCTCATGAACCCACTATTAAAAATACCCAAATGTATTGAGAATAACTCTAATGGGTTAAAACTATCTCAAATTGATCAAACTTTACTATTGATGAAATAATATCTTTGTTACATTATCAATAATTAATAATAAAATGCACATGTTTTATATTATACATATACATATTCAATATTGTGATATATTTGGAGTATTTAACTGGGATTGTAGAGAGCTATTTATTATTTTAAAAAAATTAGATTGAGCAAATATCATCTGAAAAGACTTCAATATAATATATACAAAAATAATGAAGAATCCCCCCAAAAAATGATGATGTGCCAAGATAGTGATGAAGAATTTCTATGAATAGCAATTTTGGAAATATTTCAGAACCCTTTTAATAACCGCAATTACAATCATCACGTTCATTTCTGATAGTAAAACTATTTATTAATATGTTTAGTACACTAAAAAGGGGCCAGAATAGATAATTTATTAAGAAGAATAAAAAGCTATATGATTAATGCAATTATTTAAAAAAAGGGGGTAGAATGAGTCACCAAGATGATACTTTTTTAATAAAAAGAATAATATAATATCTACAGATTGCTTCACACCTCATTTAAACTTTGACTGCCAAATAATCGTCAACAACACCAACGTGGATAAACTAAAGATCGTTTTGTTAGCGGTGATGTGCGGTTCTGTTCTACAGGGAGCTGAAGCACCGCGCCGCCCAGCAGCCCAACGAACCCAAGTTCCAGATTCACGAATACATTGAAACGCAGAAGGAGAAGTCGGGCTGCTGCGGCTTCTCCTGAAGCTCCTCCCCCTAGTCCTCTGGGAGGATGCCCTCCCAAAATATGACGCCACCATTCACTGAAGACTAAAAGGACAAAACAAACAACGGACTCACTAAAGATACTTACAAAAATTATTATTTAGCCGCCGACAACGTTTACACGGCAATTGTCTCACACACACACACACACACACAAACACACACACCCACACACACACACACACAGGTCTCTCACACTCACGCACAGGTCTCTCACACACACAGACATGTCTCTCTCACACACACACACAGGTCTCTCTCACACACACACACACACACACACACAGGTCTCTCACGCTCACACATAGGTCTCACACACACTGGTCTCTCACAGTCACACACAGGTCTCTCACACACACAGACAGGTCTCTCTCACACACACACACACACACACACACAGGTCTCTCTCTCTCACACACACACACACAGGTCTCTCACACTCACACACAGGTCTCTCTCACATACACACAGGTCTCTCTCACACTCACACACAGGTCTCTCACACACACACACACAGGTCTCTCTCACACACACACAGGTCTCTCACACGCACACACATACAAGTCTCACTCATACACACACACACACACACATACACGCACACAGGTCTCACAAACACACACAGGTCCCCCCCACACACACACACACACATATCTCTCACACACACACATAGGTCATACACAAACACACATAGGTCATACACAACCCCACCCCCCCACACACACACACACACATATACACACAGAGGAGCATTTGATCAAAACGTACTCAAACTGTGTAGAACAGACAGCTTTCTTCCAGCTGCGTTCCTGAGACACGCGGCTCCTGGAGCCTGTCGGGTACGAGGGTCGGGACGTGTTCGCCTCGAGGTTAGCTGACATTAAGTCATGTGTTCAAAATCACATGACTTGTAAACCTTTCTAAACGATAGCAAACAAACACAACTATATATATATTTGTACCCTTTATAATTAGTTTTTTTTAATTGCTATATTGTTGCGAATGCTAACATGCACGACTAACACAAACAGCTGAATGTCCTGTTGCACAACTATTGCTCATAAATATGGACCAGTTGGTTTATGGACGACAGTTATTGTACAACTAAACACTCAATATCACATAAGTTTAGGCGACCGACATGTTAGCATGTTAACTTACTTTCATAAACTGTAAAGACACTGTGAAAGGTTTAAAGCTATAAGACTAAAGCGTGGAGTCGTATTCTTATAGATTTTTGATACAACCAGGATTATTTTTGCAAACAGGAGCCCGCCCCCTGCTGGCCACGAGTAGTAATTCGAGTGTGTGAATATTGAAGTTCTGACCTGATGATGGTGTTTGGATCATCAACGTTATTTTAGTTCAACCAGAGGATTTCATGGCAATCCATCTAATAGTTTTGAAGACTTTTCACTCAAAAATATTCAAATCCTGACTGACACTCCTTCCCAAATGTACGGACGCAAGCTTGATGTTGATCTTCTCATCTAACCAATCATATCACTCATGCTTGTTTTTGCCTTTTACATTAGCTGCTGATGGAAATACAAGGATGTGACACCAGTTTGCCAAAGTGGAAGAAAAGTTTACATTTACAACCAGAACATGGCGACAACCCCGTCTGTGTGTCAACGTCCAAGAGACCCAGACAAAGGCCACACACTGTGTCGGGAGGGGACTCACAAGCCAGGAACACAACAAAAGCCCCGTCTGTTTGTTAAGACATGGTGTTCCTGACAGACTGCTCTCCAGAAGTGACTGCCGGCGGCTGAGAGAGAGAGAGAGAGAGAGATAGACAGAAAGAGAGAGGGAGAGAGAGAGGGAGAGAGAGAGAAGCTGAGGTGAAAGACAGTCACAACTCCATTTCTGAACATGCGGAGGAGCTTGCAATGTGCGTCTCTGGAGGAGGACTGTTGCATAAGACCAAACATTACACGAGCTACTGGACAATGATCTGATTTTCAATTTGGTCCTAAAGGAAACATTATTGTACATAATCTATTTGTGAGTAAGATGTTTTTGTGGTGCAAAAATAATTATGTATATATTTATATAAATATATTAATACATATATGTATAAATATATATATAAATATATATATACATATATTTGTAAATATGTTTATTTATTTATGTATTTATATATATATATATATATATATATATATATATATATATATATTTCTTTATTTATTTATATATATATATATATATATATATATATATATATATATATATTTAACTTTGATTGACATTTTATGGCTTAATTATGGATTTTAAACTTGAGTTACTAGTTTTCTGGATTGCATGACCACATCTGTGCACAAAGTCTGTGCACATCTTTGCACAAAGTCTCCAGAACATTAAATTATGTTCCATATTTGTATCAAGATAAACTAAAAAAATGTTTTAGAGACAATTAATTAGCGTTCTTTTCTCTTCAGATTTGAATTAAACTCAGGGTTAAAACTTAGTTTTTAAATAAATCTACATCACCAACACATTAAAAGCTGCATTAATGAATTAAAGCAAATTCTGGGATACTGAACTAGTTGTTTATTGACACATGCAGCATGCAATGAGGCATAATAGCATTTATTTAGAATGAAAGTCTATCGTTTTAGCTCTGTTCTGGTCTAATTCCTGAGTAGTATGTCTGGCCCTTGAGCTGCTGAATACAACGTTTTGTAGCTTTAGTCTTTTTTTGGGCAGATATACAAGATGTTGGTTTGGAGAGAATATTCCACCAGCCGTCCAAAACAATTACTCAAAGGACGCTGTAGCGCTACGTGAGGGATCTGCAGAGTTGGGTGGTAATTCCCCCGAGGGCCATAACTTTGACATGATCTGATCTATTGGTTATATAAAATATATCCATTAGTGCAGCTTTAAGAAACTATAATGATGTCAAACAACCATGTTCAGGTTTTACTGAGATATAAGCAGGATGCAACGCTCTCCTGCAGATGTTTATTTTAGGTCAATTAAGAAAGTTCAGGTCTGACAGTTTATAATTCAAAAAAAAGAAGGAAAATAAATCTGATTATTGCCTTTTGACCATTGTACACATTTAACAGTTGCTTCTTGTCCAAATGGTGTCTTTAATGTGTTACATGCTGCATAATAAATAAACTATTTTGAACTTAGAACTTAATATGAGCTAATTATTACCTCTGGTTAACGGAATAGTCACAGTGTGTGAATGTATGAGTGAGTGAGTGAGAGATATTATTTGAGTTATTGTTGCATGGTTTTACACTTTCACTCATGAAGAAATCATGGTGTGATTTCACAATAAAATAAGTATAATATCTCCCTTTTAAGAGTGAATTAAAATACATGGATCTCTTTTGTTTTCAACCTTGTACAAACTCCAACAAGGAGAGTTTTTTTATGAGTCTTTATGATAAACTTACCTCGCTTATTGACGTATACTTTTTTCTCTCCTGTTGACTATCATTGACCAAATTGTACTTTAGTTGTTGATTGTTGACAGTGGGAAAAACAGTTAACTAGACTCCTGGTATTAAGCTTTTTAAAATGTAATCAATATTACATTAGTAGAAAATTATATTGTTTTTCGACAGGCTTTTCGACAGGACTTAGAAATCATGAGGCTTCAAGTCTTCTCATCATGTATTTATATTTGAAATCAGTTATACTCTCTGCCAATAATACATGCTGATGATTTTATTTATTATTATTAATTTAGCACAGTAGAGTATATATTTTTTACCTTGATTAATTAATTAATAGTAATAAAGTGCTAACAACAACAACAACAACAAATAACATGTAGACAACATATACATTATAAATGAATAATGTATATGCTGTCTAAATGTCCTTTCTGTTGATGGTTAGTATCCCGCTTTTAAAACATAAAAGCAGCAACGTGTAATCCTGTCCTGAAACTCAAATTTCAAAATTATAGGAGAAAAAAAAAGTTTCAGAAGTCGTCAGAATAGTGACGAGATCTTAAAATTAGCTTTTATTTTGAAAAGCCGATGACGCGCATTAATCGGGTTTTCTCTAGTTTGACACTGGCACCTCCGCCGAGCGCGAGACGGTGTCTGATTGGAGGTGGAAGGAGAAAAAAAGTGAGATTGCGACATCGCGGTTCAAAGGGGAGGTTCTGCGGACCGGCTGAAGCGGAGTGAAAACTTTACTGCGACTCAGTTCAGCGGAAGTGAAGCCCGAGCGAAGTCTCTGCGAAACAGGTGTGAGCTTTTTTTGTGTTTGTGTATGGTTGTTGTGCGACTCCCTGTTTGACGGCGCGAGGGAAAAAAGAAGAAAAAGTTTCGTCCCGTTGAGAAAAAGCAACAACATGTCGAACCTCCGACCCAAGCTGTGCCTGCTGGAGAAAGGAGCCAGCGGCTACGGGTTCCACCTGCACGGGGAGAAGGGCAAGACCGGGCAGTTCATCCGGCTCGTGGAGGCGGACACTCCCGCCGCCGAAGCCGAGCTTCGCGCGGGCGACCGCCTGGCGTTCGTGAACGGGGAGAGCGTGGAGGGCGAGAGCCACCAGCAGGTGGTCGCCCGGATACGAGCCACCGCCGGGGCTCTGGAGCTTATCGTGGTCGATCCCGACACGGCCGCGCTTCTGGAGAAGCGCAACCTGAAGTGCCGGAAGGAGTTCGTCACCGAGGGGATTCTCCCGGCCGCCGGGGGCGCGAGCGACAGCGACTCAGAGCGCGTGGACGCGCAGAGCAACGGCTCCTCGAGGGAGTCCACGCCCGCGCCGCGCGAGAACGGGGACGCGGCCTCGCAGAGGTCCGAGCGGCTGAGCGTCGCCTCCAGCACCAAGGTACGGCCACTCGCTCCATGACGTCACTGCACACGGAATCATAGGCCCCCAAACGCCACATTAAGTTGTACGATATATATATATATATATATATATATATATATATATATATATATATATATATATATATATATATATATCGAGTCTTATCTCTGTTGACCTGTGATTAGGAGCTGGGTGTGAGCAGTGTATCACTCACTATACAGTATCACAATGTTTTCTATTAGAGAGAGAGAGAGAGAGAGAGAGAGAGAGAGAGAGAGAGAGAGAGAGAGAGAGAGAGAGAGAGAGAGAGAGAGAGAGAGAGAGAGCTCAATTTAACAAGGTCCACCTACTTTATATGACATCATTATTTTAGTTTCATCCACAATCCGTTCCTTAGTTTAGTTTTGTTGACAAACTCTTCGGACTAAAGTAATTACGAGTTACGCACTTTATGCATAAAGGAAAATCAACCGCATTAATGCAAAAATCACATTTAAAAACATCGACTATATTGCAAAGTGTTTTGCATTTACAATCCCTGAGTGCACCTGGAGCTGTTGCAGTGATAGTTGCCATGGCGACACTGTTTACCTCTTGATGTGTTGACGATTTTACATCATCTATAAGTTGCGTCACCTGACTATATGTTACATAAGCATCGGGCCAGAGGTCACTCCAACACAACTTCTTCCATATTATTGGAGTCAGATTCACTCGCCATATATTGATCAGCCAATATATATATCTATCTATCCATCCATCTGATCTCTGGTCAGCCCGAGGAGTCAGTGCAGAGCTCTGAGAGGTGGCTCATCTATCTACCGCTCGTCTTCGTCATGCTGATACTGTTTCTGCACTCAGTCTTGAATTCCCCGGCAGGTTATGCTCGTCGGACCAGAGGCTCAGTCACTATGATTCATGTCGGCGTCGATCAACGATTTTCTACTCCCCTATTGTTATGTTTATTTTCTTTGAGAGATACGCGTTGACATAATAGGAGTTAAAAATAGCGCCTGACACTCCTGTCTGAGTTAGACACAAGTTTTCTTTCAGTATTATTATCCTGACACTTTAAAGGACTTCAGGCCCTTGTTGTCTGTCATTGTTCCCTGAAGTCATAAACACGGAGAGATTATGTCGGCCTTTAACTGCCGGGCAAAGTCTGATCACGTGGTGCAGCCGCTGTATGGAATAGCTTTAACTGCATGGCACCCTGAGAATAGGACGTGTTGTTTTAATTTGGGTGCATACAAGAATCATAAAGAAGCATTAAACCTATTGATCATTAAACTCATTGATCATTAAACTCAATGATCATTAAACTCATTGATCATTAAACTCACAACTTGGATCAGCTTAAAATGAATAATGGGAGCAAATCTAACTTTTAGAGGTCATTGTTTCCCTAAAGCCCGATACAGATCTTTTTGTTGTTGATTAAAGCAGCTTGTCTACAAGGATCCAGAATATATATATATATATATATATATATATATATATATTTATTATTTGCTGAAGTTGGTGTAAAAACTATCAAATTCAAAATATTATCCATTTACTTTGTTATAGTAATTTATTGTTATTTGTTTTATTTTTATTCATTCAAAACACACAATTCAAATGATCAGGAAATGAAAGATTGTATTTTTTCACGGAATAATACAAATCTTGTCATTAATAGTTTTGATGATTCATTAAAAGCTTTGTAAATGTAATTAATAATTCCCTCATCTAATTGATCCCTTCAAATTAACCGGTTTATTCAAGTTTATCACCGATACTACATGTTACGATATTACTTTAGACCACATCATTATAAATATAATGTTCCCCTGAACCGAACAGAGGCCTCTTATTGTGAAGGAGACGACATCCTGTCCAGTGAAACACGGGCTGGTTGTTTACATTCCCCCCCCCCGTCCGTCCGTCCGTCCGTCCGTCCGTCCGTCGACACTAGTCCCGCCCCCCTGATGCTGTAAACCTAGGGGAAACACTGACATTGTTACTTTATCAGAGATCAACGAATAGAGAAATATAAATACGGATGTCCTGATCGCATATTTTACATAATATTGGTGGATTATTTCACACTGATGGTTAACGAGTGTAATTAATCCACAGATTGTCAATAACGAAGGTACTGATAGGGATTCAGTGAACTTTCATACTTGGATAGTTACAGATGATCGTTGGGGGTTATTTATTATGAATGTAGACTCTTGCATGAATGCGAAGACGTCGTCATGTTCCATGGAGTCACACTTTGATGTGTTCGAGCTCTAATCTGAAAATAATTGGTATTGGGAAAATTATCACGATGTGGCGCTGCGGTGGAATGTCGTCCTGTACGACGTGTGGCGGATCGTTAGAGATGATTAATGTTTTTGCAGAAGCCAGCAAGCAAACGGGAACAAAGGAGTGTGAGTGCATGAGGTTATTTGTTGTCGCCTCATTGGTGCTCCTACGCACGTCCCCTGTCCTCCCAACAGGAAGTTGAATGGACCATCGCGTGTGCGTTGGCTGGTTACCCAGAACCCTCCTCTGGGTGGATCATCGTGCTCATTTTCAGGAACATGATTCCAGTCACCGTATAATACGCCAATGATTTGTGACAGCAATTTTATTCTACGCCTCATCCCGGAGGTCTGTGCGCACGGTGAGATTAGAGTCCATCTTTAGTGAGATGTTAAACTTTGAGGTTCTAAACGGCGCCACAAAGTAAAAGATTTGCTTTGTGCGAGTCTGAAAACGGTTTCTGTGGAAACGTAGCCCTGAACTCATTTAGACTGTTTATCGGGTTCTTGCTAACGGGCTAACTTCCATGCTAGCCACTGATAGCCGAGTTTCCATCTTCGCTCGGTGCTCATTCGATGTTCATATCCAGAGTTGTAATTCTCAAATTGAAAGTGCAACATAAAAACAGTGCAGCTCTTCTATCGAGTTTTAAAAGCTGCTCCAGCTTTGATGCAACGCTTCATTCATCGTCACCTCCCTGATGCCGTCTCCTAGGTAACGGCAGGTTAGCGTCCGCCTCAACTTTTTTTTGCGGCTTCAACTCTGAATGAAGTCGGTGGACGACGTCGTCGCTTCTCCGACTCGAAATCAACACGGATCTCCGAAAGCTTGGCCCCGGTTCCGCGGTTCTGAAAGGAAGTCCGGTTCCCCTCGCCTGGCCGCCCGGCACTAATCCTGCAGTGAGGAGCTCCGGCTGGCCGGGAGGCGGCAGCCACATTCCTCCCTGATGGGAGTCCTGGCAGAGCCTGACTGACGGTCCTGTCCCGGCCTCTGGGACCGGGCCTCCCCCGGGGGACACGCTCCAGTGGGCTTGGCCCGGCACGACGCAGATCTGGCTCTCCCCCCGATCACAATCCTGGCTGCGCCTTCAAACAATGGCTCCTTTCACGCGCGTCGCCTTCTGGCGAGACTCGGTATTGCAGGCCGGAGCTCCGTCACGCGCCGAGCGGAACGAATCCTCCCCACCGCCGGCCCGGAGGCGAAGGAGCACGTCATCGCCTTACGGTGACATCCTGGGCCTCCGGCGACTCGGCCCTCCTCCTCCGCCGCCGCCGCACCGCGGGCCCTCCTCCGTCGCCATTGGAGACGCCCGGCAGCAGAAAGAGGCTTTGTCTTCCATGTTTGCATGTGGAGAAAAGCACGCGAGGAGGAGGAGGAGGAGGAGAGGACTCTCACGCCTCGACAAGGAAGCCATGCTGACCCTGAAATACCTACACACACACACACACACACACACACACACACACACACACACACACACACACACACACACACACACACACACACACACACTGTCAGTAGGAGTGTTTGTGTGTGTGTGGGGGCCGGTCACCAGATTAAACAGCAATTTGCTCCGTTCTCATAGTCGATGTGAAAATGTCAAACAGACGATGACCTCATGAGGCGTGAAGCTGTGAAGTTTGGGAGCAGATGTTATATAATTGTCACAGCGACTCGCCCCGTTGCTCCCACTCTCTGCAGAGCCTTGAACCCCTCTCTCTCATTGAAGTCCTCCTCCCCGCACGTTGTTGCGTGACGTCTCTTCTCTCCCGGCTCGTCAGCCGGAGGTCGGGCCGTCGATCCGACACGATGAAGGATTCAAGACACGAGAATCGGAGTTTACTTTAATCCCACTCGGTGGAGCCGAGTCTGAAGTTACACTTCAAACACGAAAAGATTTAGCGACAAGCTCATTGACCAATATAGTATGTGGCAATACGTATACATTAGTATGAGTCAAATAAGCCATGTGTGTTTACATATAGGGATGGGTATCGTCTTTTCTTTCTTTTCGATGCCGGTGCTAAACTGGTACTTTCAGGACGATAGCGGTGCCTAAACGATGATTGAACCGATACGTAACAATATTCCCTGTGGCTAATTTATAATTTGTTGGCCTACTTTCATGAAAGCACGACTTGCAATCAGCGTTCCGGTACTAATCTGAGTTCAGGCTACTGGCGCCGGCTTTCTGTAACCATCCCTAATTCCATAGCATTGATATACTGGTTTTGGGTATTCAAATCTATAATCGGCCCAAATTAGCTGTGTGTGTGTGTGTGTGTGTGTGTGTGTGTGTGTGTGTGTGTGTGTGTGTGTGTGTGAGAACTAAACACAATCCGTTGTCTCACTCGTCTCACTCGTCTCTCGGAGGCCCCTCCCCTCTGGAGCCGCTTCCCACCGGGCGCTTCTGGACTCGGGCGGCCGTCCAAAACAAACGCTGCGTGAAGCCGCTGGCGTCACCGGGCCGGGCTGCTCGCCGCCCCGCTGTCGTCTCGGTGTCAAAGTCTAAACACACACGGATACAGAAGAGCCGGCTGCTTCCCATACGGTCCATTTTATTCTCAGCAATGGAACAAATGTAATGTAGTCGTTTGTTTATAAATAATAATAATAAATGTCCCAGAGGACGTGACGGGAGACCCTGGGGTCACGCTCTTCAGCTCGGCCTGAACCGTGACGTCAAGCCGTCCAATGAGACGCCGGCGGGCGCGTCCAGATGGAGTCGTCTTCTTCTGGCGTGACGGGGATGACCAGCACATCTGGAGCGACTGAGGACGCCTCGCTCTGCACAGCTGGACACGCCCTCCTGGGGTCAGTCAGCAGGGAGAGGGCCGTCACCAAACGCTGATCTATACAGAAAGAAGGGGGGGGGGGTCATCATAAAGAAAAGGGGTGTGTTTTCAGTCAGGGTAGGCGTTACTTTACTCTACTTATTAATACCCACCCATGATCACAAGTTGCTGAGTTTCTGTCACACTCTCTCACTCACTCTCTCAACACACTCTCACTCACTCGCCAAACTCTCTCTCTCTCACTCACGCTCTTTGTCAGCCGATGAGCTGTTGGTGTGAAACCACTTCCTGTTGTCTCCTGCAGGTTGATGGCAGTAATACGTTGTCAGTTTATTTAATGACTTCTTCTTGGCAGATCCACGCGTCTCTTTACAGAACCGTGACCCTGATGCTCAACGTGGCCCACAGACCTCGTTGTGAGCCGTTTCATATCGGAACTATATATATATATTTATTTTTCTTCAACACGTATACAGTCAGTAAGTTGTGTAGCATAGAGGCGATGATGCAAGATACCCCAGTGGTAACATACCAGTGTTGGCTCCATAGGATTCAAAAACATACATGTAGATGTTTTTGATATCACGTTCCAGCCTCTGGGCCGGTCTCCGTGAGAGGGGCGGGACTTAGCGATCCTTTGAGTCAACGAGTTTGAGACGTTGCCGTGAGCCGGGGTCCGAGGTTCAAGAGTGCAGGGAGAGCTGTGGAGTCGGTCCTGTCCGCGTTCTGAGGGAACGTGTTTGAGATGCAGCCTCTTTCTTAATCTCTGGTCTCTTTGTGCGCCGAGGCCGTCATAAAGGTTTAACTGGCGTGCCGGTTAGGGCTTCGCCCTCGGTTCAAGGTCCTCGTTACGTGACACCGGGTCGGAGAGCAGGATGTTTAACGACGGCGAGCCGTAAAACCATTAACCTCCCATGTTCAGCGTCGACCTGCTGCCTCCTGCACCAGCGCTCTTAAAGAGGCAGCGCGGCTACGGGCCGGATGTTATGTCACGTGACGGGGCTCTGTGGTTGACCTGTGACCTCTGTGGTTGACCTGTGACCTCTGTGGTTGACCTGTGACCTCTGCAGAGGAAAGGCCCATTTAAACATTTGACGTCTGCCTTTCTTCATGATCAGCATGTTATTGTTGTTGTTGTTTAGTTATAAACTGCTGACCATCGGTATGGGCTGTGTTATCGTCAGAGGTCACGGTGTCACTGTTATAATGATGACATCATCACCGTGGTCAGATCTAAATGTGTGAGGCTGGTGTTGTTCTTTAGTTTTCTTATTGTCAACAAATCATGTAAAAAAAAAAAAGCCCAAATCCAACAATGTGTCCTTTCTGACTTCCTGTTTCCTGTGTTTTTTTAAATTTTTTTTATGAAACATCAAAGATTTTCTATAAATTAACACCTTTTTGTGATTTGTTGAGTGACATCATTAACTTTGTGAAATGCTGCTTTGCGCGATTTAAATAAGGTATTTATTTATTTATAACGTGGGCTTTCTCATTCATTTTAATAAGTTACAGAATTGTTCATATAATGTCTAATAACTAACACAGATAAGGGAAACAACAATGTGATCGCTCCAGGCAATCGTTAACAGACTGTAGGGCCGGTATTCTTCTTATTGTGAAATATGACTTCATCATCATTAAATCTTAAAGTATTCTCAGAATACTTGTGTTGGATATGTTCTGAAATGTTAAACTTTTAAACAATTAAAGGCCAGAGGTTTATAATTATAATATTTATTCATTAGAATTAATGAATTAAAAGTGCCGCCTGCACATTTTAAAGGTTTATTTTTTTTAACTAAAACACACAAAACGGGAGGAACAGTAAATCACTCCCTCTGCGTGTCGACTCGGCATTAATTAGAGAACAGAACTCCTGAGAGCCTGAATTTTATTTTGTTTTTATACTTTGAAAACAACAACATTGTTCTTCTCTTAATTTCCCCCTCCACGTTTACGCATCGTACCCTCCGCCCTGAACTCGTCGACCTATAGTGACGACCCCGGCCTCTTCGCCGTGCCGAGGCCTGGGCGGGTCTCCGTCCGCCGAGCGGCGGCGTGTGACCCGGCGCTCGGCCCGCGCTGCACTTTGCTCCTCACCTGTTCCCTCGTCCTTATCGGCCTCCGCTCAGCGGGCGTGGTCCGAAATATACGAGTCCATCCAAAGGCCGAGATCACGCTGACTCACTCGGAACATGTTGGGCAATCATCAACCTTATGGGGGGGGGGGGGGGGCTGGGGGGGCAGCGGTTGATTCTTTAATGGTCACTTTGAAGGGAATCATTAACAGCCGGACGCTGATATCGGGGCGCGCGGTAGACGGCGGTGGGTTTCATCAGGCAGAGAGGCGTGAAGTTTACATTTTTAATCTCAGCCTCGATGTCCACACCTGGGAGCCGCTCGGTGTTCAGGGTTTGGACGTCGACCCTGTGACTTCTAACCGTATCTATACGTGTGTCTGCAACACCGCCAGGCCAGGGTGTGAAGCTATCTCACTAATGATCTTGTTGCACGTCTAAAGGTCAGCTGGCAGCAGCAACGATAGCTGGTGATGGACGGAGTGGAAAACGCCGACATCGTCTTTTATGTAATCGCTAACGATCCATCGGACGTCTCCGGGACTCGGCCGATCGGAGCCGGAGCTCGTGCAGCGGTGAAGGGGTTAAAGGAGGCCGTGGGATTAAACTCTCAGCCGGGCTCACGGCAGGATTAGCCACCTGCTGCCCGTCCAGGCGGGCAGAGGAAGCCCGCTGACTCCTGCAGCCCGCGCCCGTTTATGACCTCGGGTCAACGTGTTGCGCAACACTCGATGCCGCGAGTCACTCGCCGCAGGGCGCGTCACGCACGTGTGTTTTCATTCTAACGAATCACAGCCCTTCAGGCCGCGAGCGTCTGAGTGACGGTCACTGTGTGACCATCTGCTGGTCGGTGGTTTGTGGTTGTTTTATTTTTCCAAGTGAAAGTTCCTCACCAAACGAGAGCTCAGCGCCGTGTAGATCTTAGAATGTGATGATGTGGCACACACACACACACACACACACAGCCCAAGGGTGTTGTGCTATATATATATATATATATATATATATATATATATATATATATATATATATATAAAGCGTGTATCTGCTGTGCCCCTCTGGTGACCTGTGTGTGTGTGTGTGTGTGTGTGTGTGTGTGTGTGTGTGTGTGTGTGTGTGTGTGTGTCGTGCTCCAGGAGGCGTTGGGCGGGCCGCGGCCGCGTCTCTGCCACATGAAGAAAGGCGCCGGCGGCTACGGCTTCAACCTGCACAGCGAGAAGTCCAAACTGGGCCAGTTCATCCGGGCGGTGGACGACGACTCCCCGGCAGAGAGGGCGGGCGTGAAGATACGGGACAAGCTGGTCCAGGTACACACACACACACATACACACACACACACACACACATTAGTTTGTTTTCCTCCCTCGGCGTGTTTGTGTGGGACCTGAACGTGGCTCAGAGTTAATCCACTTACTGTGTCTGTTGGCTGCATTACCGCCTGCAGGGGTACACACACACACACACACACACACACACACACACACACACACACACACACACACACACACACACACACACACACACACACACACACACACACACACACACACACACACACACACACACACACACACACACACACACACACCTCTACTTACGCAATGGGAGCTTTAAACGGGACCAACGTGGAGGTTCTCTTTAGAGGTCGACTCCTGGAGATGGGATGAGTCCATTAGCTTTTCCAAGGTCACAGGAGAGGAATGCAGTGGTACCACACGGTGGGAGTCAGGCTGAGAGATTCCTGAGGGCTCTCCCACCTAGACCCCCCCCCCCTTCCCACCGAGGAATTCCTCAGTCCTCTCCCCTTGATTAGTCTCTGGGAGTCGGCTCCTCTGCGCTGTAACAACACGGTTACCTAACGGTCTTCATTAGTTCCCCCCTCAACATAAACCTCCCCATTCACTCATTTTCCATTCCTTCCCCCGTCTCCTTCTCCTGTCTCCTTCTCCCCTCCTCCCTCAGGTGAACGGCATGTCCGTGATCGGCATGCAGCACACGGAGGTGGTGGCGGCCATCAAGGCGGGAGGAGACGAGACCGCGCTGCTGCTGGTGGACGAAGAGGCCGACAACTTCTTCCAGAGATGCAACGTTGTGCCCACCGAGCACCACGTCACCGGTAGGACACGCACACGCACACGCACACGTTACACGCACGCGCACACAACGCTGTGAACGGATGATGAACATCATGACTTCTGGTTTGAGTGAATTCAGATGAAGTGTTGTCTCTCCTCCTGCAGGAGCTCTTCCTGAGCCGGCGTCAGAGAGAGCATCAGAGGAGGAGGTTGGTACACACGCACACACACACACACACACACACACACACACACACACACACACACATGCACAGACATTCCTGGTAGCAGATTAGGAGTTCTGGACAGTGTAGTGAACTCTCTGTCTGTTTCCTGTTTCTCGCTTCTCGGAACTTTAGAAGTTAAGTAGGAGACGTCCTCAAACCTCCCTTTACTCTCTCACACCCACACACACACACTCACACACAAAAGTGGATTGGGCCCTCCGGTGACATTGTGGCTGACCCCTCACCATGGCAACCAGAGTGGTGTGTCTCCTCCTGGAGGATCATGGGATTGAAGTGGCTTTAACTCTCAGGGCAATTTGGGGATTATGCTAATGAGGCGACTAACGAGCAACAATCACTCATTCAGTGTGTGTGTGTGTGTGTGTGTGTGTGTGTGTGTTATATCACCATAGATTAACATAATGAGACTATGATGCATGTCCGGAGGTTGTGCTGCCTCCTGCTGGACAACAACTGAAACACACAACAGGTTCTCTTGTTTCACTAACAACAACAACAACAACAACAACAACAACAACAGTTCAGTTTATTAGTGATGGACCCTGTGTGTGTGTGTGTGTGTGTGTCTCTCTGTCTGTCTGTCCCCAGGCTGATTGGACCCTTTGGTCTCCGTTACCATGATCGTGTGTTTTCTCCTCCAGGCGCCGGCGGAGCTGAAGCCTAAAGTGTCGGTGAGCTCGTCGGCCTCCTCCGCCTCCTCCACCTCCTCCCTGCCCAAAGCCACCAGCAGCTCTCCTCCAGCTGAGGTAACAGCGCCACCACCTGGTCTCCGATGGTCATTAACACAACAACAGATTTCAAATAGCTTCCTGATCATAATGTTGATGCTTTCTGTTTTACTGAAGCAAATATATATTTATATATTATTTTTATATATATATGTAAATATATACATTTATTATATATATATATATATATATATATATATATATATATATTTGTATACCATTTTTATATATATATACAATGTGTGTATATAAATATATTTTATATTTATTATATTTATTTATTATATATACCATTTATATATGTATACCATTTTAGTATATATATACAATTTATATATGTGTGTGTATATATATATATATATATATATGTATATATATATATATGTGTGTGTGTGTGTGTGTATAGATATACTTGGTAGAACCCAGAGCATGTATCTCAGAGCTGCAGCGCGGTGACACCGTCACACGAGTCTTGACTTTGAGCGATCACTCGCTGCCTAACTAACCGTTAATTTTACTATTGATTCACTAAAACTCGTCACACAGCGTCTCGCTTCCTCGAACCAAAAGCCTGAAACACAACAAAAATGTATCGACTGTTTCACAAGAAGAAGAGTCAAGGAGTTGGAATCAGGAAGTGTGTATCTGATCTCTGAATAGTGTGTGTGAGCCCTTGAGGGTCTAGAAACGACCAACACGCTTTAGATGAGGAACAAAGGGACGAAGGTGACCTCTGTGGCGCAGTATTTAAATGCTGCTTGTTTCCAGGTGGAAGCTCCGCCTCCTCTGGCGGCCGGCGGCCTGTCTCTGGGGATGACGCTGGCCCAGGCCAGAGACCGAGCCCGCCAGAAACGAGAAGCCAAGAAAGCCCCGACCATGGACTGGGGCAAGAGGAACGAACTGTTTGGCAACTTGTAATCATCATCACCATCCTCATCCTCATCATCATCATCATCATCATCATCATCATCATCATCATCATCATCACCATCACCACATCCTCTCCTCCTGCCGGTGTCTGCTCTCTGAATCTGCTTCCACGTGACGCTCATCTTCATTTTGAACATTTTAATCTCATGTTCTTTAGTATTATTATACGATGATTTGTATTTGTTTTAATCTTCAGTTTTGCCACTTGATGTGTTTTTTTAATAACGTCTCACACACACACAAACACAGGAATGAATGTTAATATATTGAGGAGAGTGTGTAACAGGAGACCTATATCATTGTAGCGTCTGCTGTGAACCGCGTGCCGAGTGAAAAGGAGCAAAAGGTTATCGGCGGATATTAAGAGATTTTTTTAATTTTATTTTTAAATCTACAGTTTTAGACACGATTCATATTTTGACGTCTGCGATCAGCAGCGTGAACGACGGTGTGTCTCTGGAGGCCGGAGGACTCTCCGGAGCCGAAGCGCTACGTTCCCTGTTCAGTGTTGTCACACGAGTGAAGCCTGGGGTGAAAGCTCTGGTTCGCCTCACTGGGAACGGTCTTCAGGGGTTCACGGCCTCCCAACAGAATGACATCATCCCGTTTCCACTTTGCTCTTAACAGACATTTGTACATATTTGATTAAACGATTGAAGATACTTTATTTCGACCGATTGAGAGAAATGAAGCTCCTCGGGAAGTCGTTTTGATTTAGCTGAAATGTGCAGGAATGAAACTGCATCAGTTGGCCTGGGTCTCCAGTACCAGACGTGAACACATGAATGTACCGACGTGTTGTAATGCTCTGACAATAAAACATGTTGACGCACTGTTGCTATGACTACACGTGTCTCTGGTTCACCGTGAGCTCGTTGCACGTGCCTCTGATGGAGAGCAACGGGTTGAGCGGGGACCGTCGGCCGGCGTATACGCACTTATTCTTCAGTCAGCATTGCGTGCACCCACTTCTCAGTCACCGCTGGTGCCTGGTGCGCTTTATTTATAAAACAGGGCGTTTGAGAGCCAATCAGCGCTGAGCTGCTCTGCTGTGAGAGCCAATCAGCGCTGAGCTGCTCTGCTGTGAGAGCCAATCAGCGCTGAGCTGCTCCGCTGTGAGAGCCAATCAGCGCTGAGCTGCTCCGCTGTTGGATCTAATTGGCTGCTGCTGCTCACGTGGCGCTGGATGCGGAAGTCATTCAAACCGGGCGCTAGATGTTCCGACGTGTGTGGCATTTTCCACAAGAAGTATATAACGTAGAAAAAAATTGGTTAATTATTCCGTGTCCTGGGAACGCCCGCCGAGCGTCAAGTATTTAACTAGCAGTTTTAAATCTTAGCTTTATCTGAAAGAAGAAAATTAAACATGATGTTCCTGTAGGTACATGCTGCACAACATCTGGAGAATACGACCTCTTCTTACCCAGAAGGCGGCGCAGGTTCTGGTCCAGGCTCTGGTCATTTCGCGCCTCGACTACTGCAACTCCCTTCTGGCTGGTCTAAATGGCTGCCTAAATTCACCCACACCACTCCGCTCCTCCGCTCTCTTCACTGGCTACCGGTGGCGGCCCGCATCCGCTTCAAAACATTGGTTCTGGCGTACCGTGCTCTGAATGGATCGGGCCCCGGCACGTTACTTTCTGTATTCTTGTTGTTCTTAGTTTGTACTCTAGGTTGAAATGCACTTATTGTAAGTCGCTTTGGATAAAAGCGTCTGCTAAATGACATGTAATGTAATGTCATATATATTATTTAGGGTGACCAGACGCCCTCTTTTCCCCGGACATGTGATGAAATTGACCACGCTATAGTAAAATAAAGATGCTGACCTTTTCATGACCTTGACCTTTGACCCGATCGATCCCAAAATCTAATCAAATGGTTCCAGCATAATAAGCAATCATGCCACCAAATGTCATGCAATTCGGTTTAATACTTTTGGACTTAAGCGAATAACACGCACGCACACACACGATCAAAACATTACCTTCGCATTGAAAATGGATTCGCATAGATAAGTGCATGTACAATATTTTGACACTTAAACATTCAAATGCAAAGACAGTTATTTATCGATATGTTTGGGAGTAGTTTAGTAGTTTAAAGAGCAGCCATCGCGATGCGTGACCTCTGACCTCACAGAGCTGTCCGTGGTTCTGAAGCCGCCTCCTGAGCCTCTTGTTCTCACATGAAGGTCTGAAGGTTTGAGAATTCAGTACCAAATGTCTGTTATATTTTTGTGTGACATCATCATCCTCCAGTTTATATCAGGACTCATCTGATCAAATGAGTTTCATAATACATGTTTATGTTTTAGCTTACGATTATTTTCAAGGCCAAATTATGCGTGAGGACAAAACAGTTTTTCTTTTTTCTATTTACATAAAACTATTTTATTCGGACCATTTTGATATTTATGACTTTAAAAAAAATAGAATACTTCGTACATATTCCATAGTTTACTTTTGGCTTTTTTGTTGATACACTACACTTTAATTGTTTTATGACTTGATTATTTTATATGATTTTTTGTAATGTTTTTTGACAATTTCCTATTTTAAGATTATTTCAATATACTATACAATTATTAATTTCTATGACTTTTTCCCAAATGCTATGTAAGAAATAATGAGGCACATTGTTGGCAGATTGTTAAAACATTATTATATGTACATATATGATAAATGAGGACTTGACTAATTAAACATTGGATCAAAAGGAATCAATCCATCACCTTGGAAAGAGTCATTTGACAATAAAATAAACTTAAAGCTGCACAAATTATATTTTCCCACTTTGTCAGTATAAATTCTCTTTTTAATGATTTCCAGATACAGAATTCAACAAAAATATTGCAGAACAAAAGAATAAACAGACATCGAAACACAATGGAGGGATCAATAGTATTGAAAACACGAGTTGATGTAGGAAATGTTCACGACTCTAAAAACATATTCAGGATAAAAGAACCGCACGGCGAGCACCGCATGGCACCGGGTCGATGAGGATGAAGATTAATGTTAAAAATAGTGAGAACTGCTCTCATAAAAAGAGAGGGATGAGTGAAGGTGAAGATTACGATGTCTGGTGACCAGCTGGTCCTTTTAACTAGTTTAGTTAAATTATTATCCATACATATTTTATTTTATTTAAAATCATATTGCATCACGTCTTTGAGATTGTTCTCGTGTAAAGAGCCGAGCCCAACACCAGAGGCCCTGATTGGCCGAGCTGCTTAATGCTACCGGGCGTCTGGCCAATCAGAGCTCTCTATGGGTGGAGCTCCACTCACACGGGACACAGAGTACCCAGCATGCCCTGCAGCAGCAGATCTATTTACACTTTCAGTTCCATACTGCACACTTACAGAGCTTTGTGCTATTTAGTGTCACGTTAAAAAGGAATCATTAATAAATTGATCATAATTACATCTGTTGAAGTCATTCATGATTCCCGTGGCTCCCGATCTCTTACAGTGTTCAGTCACGTTTAGAAGGTCGACCGACTCTAAATGCTTTGTAACAGTCCGAGTGTGCAAGAATCCTCCGTCCTCTAAACGGCCCCTTACACACATTACACAACTTACACAACTTACACACCTTTTACTTACAGTGAATTCCTTTGGTAGCACCCTGAGGCGACCTGGACTCCACCGTCTGAGGCTCGTCTCTGAGGCTCGTCTCTGAGGCTCGTCTCTGAGGCTCGTCTCTGAGGCTCGTCTCTGAGGCTCGTCTCTGAGGCTCGTCTCTCGTTTTAAAGAAACAATGTTTCCTCACTTTGGTAAAAAAGCAACGTGTCAAATCATATCTGGAATATTCGTCTTTCAAAACAATAAACAAAACGTTCCCCGTGTTATAGACAACAAGCAGAACAATATATACACCAGTTATGCTCATATACACTCGACTGATGGAACTCCATTTGTTAAAAAACAAACATATAGAATTATAAATATACTCAGTATAAAGATATCAGACAACAACACAGCGCCACCAGAGACTCCTGGACACACGGACAGGTAACGTGGAGAAAATGGACCCTCATTCCCTTTAGTGATACGAGAATGAACACACACACACACACACACACACACGCACACGCGCACACACACACACACACACACACACACACACACACACACACACACACACACACAGTCTTTAGTTGCTCCAATAATTCCCAGGTGTGTGTCCTGAGGCTCTGAAGTGCTCGCGTTGAAAACACTGGGCAATATTGCGAAAAGGTTGTGCAGGAAATCCTCAAATGTGCACTTCTTGAGAACCCCCCCCCCCTCGGGGGTTAAATAGAGTATCTATTTTATTGATCCACCCGGTCACGGAGAGGAGCCGACCATCTCCCCTCCACCGGGCCTGTGATGTCACTCCAACATGGCGTCCAGCTGGTCCGCCAGGTCGTCAAACATGTTGCCGATGTCGTCCAGAATGTTCCCCGCTGCCGCCACGGTGACGCCGCCGCCGCCGCCGCCGCCAACGCTGTGGACCAGAAGAGAGCATTACCAGTGAGTAGAGTTATGTCCTACTCGCCATTCAAGGATACTGGTTTTGTGGACATCCGATATTTGAGATATATTCTTCTCAGGCAGAACGCACAAGGACTTTTCCAGACCTGGAAATAACAACTTTTTTATTCCATGAGTTTTCAGGTTTTCCATGACCGACTCAAAATGTCTTAAGTATAACCTACAGGAATAAATAAACACAGGACTCAATGCTTAAATAAATGTATTAATAAATAAATGCTTAAATAAATGTATAAATAAATATATATATATATACAAGTTACACCTAAACAGGACATCATTAAATGAATCTATTTCTACATTTCTGAATTTCTTCATTTATTTATGTCCGCCGCAGCTCATTTGCATATAAATGTCACATAAATAAATGAAGAAATGCGTGTGACACATAAATAGAGACATAAATAAATGAAGAAATACAGAAATGTAAAAATAGTGATTTATTTAATGATGTCCTGTTTAGGTATAACTTAATATTTATTTATTCCTGTATTTATTTAAGCATTTATTTATTTATTCTTGTATTTATTTATTCATTTAAGCTTTTTTATTTATTTATTCCTATATTTATTTATACATTTATCTAAGCATTTATTCCTATATTTATTCATGCATTTATTTATTTATACTTAAAACATTTTAAGTCCTCCATACAGAGGAGCTCTATGTAAACACATGTATGGACCCAAGGTAAACCCTGGGGAGTCATGGCAACGGGACCCGTGTGAGTTCCCCTACCTGTCCTCGCTGCTCCCCTGGGCCAGCTGGTTCTCCAAACCGGCACCGCAGCCGCGCTGCTCAGCCTGACTGAGCCAGGCCTAAACCGAGGTCGAGGTCTGAGGAGTCGAGTCGAGGTCGAGGTCAGGAGAGTCTGAGGTCGAGGTCGAGGGGAGGTGAAGGAGTCAGGTCTGAGGAGAGTCGAGTCGAGGTCGGGAGAGGTCGAGGTCGAGGGGAGGTAGGAAGGAGTCGAGGTCGAGGGAAGGTACGAAGGAGTCGAGGTCGAGGGGAGGTACGAAGGAGTCGAGGTCGAGGGGAGGTACGAAGGAGTCGAGGTCGAGGGAAGGGAGGAAGGGGGCGAGGTCCAGGGAAGGTACGAAGGAGTCGAGGTCAGGGAAGGTCTGAAGAGTCGAGGTCGAGGTGGGAGGTAGGTAGGAAGGAGTCGAGGTCGGGTGGGAAGGTGAGGAAGGGTCGGGGAGGTCAGGTGGGATGGAAGAGGTCGAGTCGAGGTCGAGGGGAGGTACGAAGGAGTCGAGGTCGAGGGAAGGTAGGAAGGAGTCGAGGTCGAGGGGAGGTAGGAAGGAGTCGAGGCCGAGGGGAGGTACGAAGGAGTCGAAGTCGAGGGAGGTAGGAAGGAGTCGAGGCCGAGGGAAGGTAAGAAGGAGTCGAGGCTGGTGGAGCCGGAGCGGTGAACACCACGCTTTGGACCAGTAGCAGGTTCAGGCCTTTGGGCGACAACAAGTGAGGGATTAATTCATTCATTATTTAATGCATATTGTCCAGTAGAAGGTCGGCCGTGTCCGTCGCTCGGCGTTACCTGATGCCGGCGCCGCGCCGCGCTGAGGGAGCCTCGATGCCGCCTTCTTGTGGCCCTCCGGCTGGTACCTTACCGTCTGCGGGTTCCCGGCGACACACGTGTGTGTGTGAACGACGGCGCCCAGCTGCTGGGAGACCGTGTGAATCTGCACGTTGGTGAGTTTGGGGATGGCCGTCTGGCCGGCGCCTTGACAGGAGACGGACTTCCGAGGGACCGCCGGTCTGCTGCCGCCAGCCGGCTGCTTGAGAGGACTGGAAGGTTTGGAGGACACCGGCGGCTTCGGGCCCTTCCCCAGGGAGCCGACTCTCCGGAACACATTCCCCGGCCTCTGCGATTCGTCGTCGCTCGGCGCCCTCTCCTCATTGGTCCGCGGCTGTGCGTTCTCTCTGTTGGGGGACGCCGCCTCCTCGGGCGTCGATGCGTCTTTGGGTTTGTGCCGCCTCTTCACCGTGTCCGACTCCTTCAGGTTGAACTCGGGGAGCTCCGGGCTGTTGGGGGTCTTGGCGTCGGCGTCGGCGTGGGGCGAGACCGCCGCCGCCGTCGCCCTGGGCCGCTGTTTGATCGTCAGGTTTCCTTCCTCGGCGAACGGGAGGCGCCCCCCCGAGCCGTGCTTCGGAGACGCCGCGGCGCTCTTGGACATCCTCTCCCCTTTGTCTTCCAGGGAGCCCTGCGAGCCGCCGCCTCTTTGCCTGGCGGCCTCCGCCTCCGTCCTCTCGCTGCCCGTCCTCCTCAGGCCCGCCACGCCGAGGGCGGGGACGTGTTTGTAGTGCTGCAGGACGGCGTGGGGACTGGGAGAGGGAGCGGGGACGAAGACGGGTGAAACCTGGACGTCAGTTGGTGGGATGTCGATCCTCCGGGATGGACTGCCGCCACCGCCGCCGCCACTCCCCTCCAGCCGGGCGGCGATGCTCCTCACAGAGCCCGCGCCCTCCGGCTCCGCCCCTTGCTTCTCCTCCGGCTCCGCTGCTTTCCCGTTTCCCGGTCGGTGCACCGGGCTGCCGCTCACCGAACTCATCCTCTTGGGCGGCGGCGGCGGCGGGCCTTTGCTCCGGGACCGCACGGCGAACGAGTGGCTGCGGTTGAGCGGCCGCTGGGTCCCCGAGGCGCCCGTGTGCCCGCGGCCTGGCCGCCGCGACAGGGTGGCGTAGGCGGGCATGGCCGAAGGGGAGGCGGCGGCGCGGGCGGCGGCGAGGTCGTCGTCGTCGTCGTCGTCGTCCGGCTCGCCGTCGGACAGAGCGTAGCGAGTCAGGCTCTGGGCGCGCTTTTTGTTGCCGCCACCGGGGGCGTGTCCGGGCCGGGGGCCCGGCAGGGGCGCCGTTCCAGGTTTGGAGCGTCCCCACGGAGCGCCGTCGACCCCGTGAGCGTGGAGGTAGCTGAAGGCCTTCTGCATGGGGGAAGGCTGTGGCGAGGGGGAGGGGGGGGAGGAGGCCGGGTGGTGCTGAGGCTGCTGGAGGCGGGCGGGGGACTGGAGGTGTTGGTCTCTGGGCGGCGCCGCCGGGTGGGCGAAGTGCGGCATCTTGCTGGGCGTGAGCGGGGGGGTCAGGGGGGAGAAGGGCAGCGCGTTGGGGGTCGTGGAGCGACTCAGCTGCTCCCACATCTCCGTGGGTCTCGCTCTACTCCTCCCCGGCTCCTCCCCCGCGGCGCCGCCCAGACTCTCCTCCGACCGGCTGGACGTCGGCGCGGCGCGGTGATCTTGAGAAAAGCTTGAATTTGAGTTCCCCGACTTCCCCGAGCCGCGCGACCGCACGCTGATGCTCTCCTGGCTGGACGACATGGCCGCCGCGGAGGCCGCGCCCCTGACGCCGGACGCCTCGGCCGCCCCGCCCCCGGCCCGGCCCTTCATGGCGCTCTGCAGCTCTGCGCTCAATTCGCTGTCCTGGAAGGAGAGCAGCGCCCTGGGGGTGCGGGGGGAGGGGCGGCAGTCGTCGGCGGGAGCGCGAGACGCCGTGTTGTGCGTCGGCGCGTGCTCGATGGCCACGATCTCCAGGGCGGCGGGGGGGAGGGTCCGTCGGAGGGTCCCGCCTCCGGCTCTGTCGCCCTGGTTACGGGCGCGCTGCAGGTCGCAGAGTCTCTTCACCGCCAACATGAGCTTCTTCTGGTGGCCTGAAACAGAAAGGAAGGACACAGAGCGTCTCAGGAACATTCACGGGGGACTTACGAGCTTCTGAGAGTCTTCCTCGTTGAATAGTTCAACAAGACTAAAACCAAGTCAACCCTCTCTGAGCGATTAATGGCCATCAAACGCTGAGTGGCTCCTTCAGCTAATGGCTAACAGCTATCAGCTAACGGCTAACGGAGGTCCGATTGACACGTATTTGTAGCTACAGTCAGAAAAATGTGTATTCATAACATAACATAAATGTATTTGAAGAGTAAACGGTAAAAGAACTGGAGGAAGCCGATCCCCAGCTGAGGTCATGGGAGGACGGGGCGACTGCTCACCCAGTTTGGTGACGCCTATCTCCTGCAGGTCCTCCCAGCTGATGTCCTTGACGATGGTGATGGAGTCGTAGCCGTTGTCACACAGTCTCTTCTGGTACTGCGGCAGCCCGATGCCACTCAGCCACTCGCCCAGGTCCGGCTGAGCAGACAGAACACAGTCACAACCAGCGTCGCACAACACACCAGAGAGAAGCAGCAGCCGTGTGGACGCCGTGTTTCCTCACAGGGACGTAGTCAGGAAGCCACTCTGGGATGCTCAGCTTGCCGATCTCCAGAGAGATCTTCTTCCTGTGGCCGGGTTTGGTCACTCCGATGGCCGTCAGGTCCTGACCAACCAGACACAGGTATGACTTTCATGAATATGAATATGGATGTATAGATATAAACCGATCATCTCATTCATATATACTCGTTATTATTTGACTTCAGAAGGAGAGGACCGGTCTCTCCTCCTCGGCTGTTAGTTCTACAGATGACAACATGCGGCTTACTGGGAGGAAAACTATGCTGACAAAGCAAGAACATCTTCTGTCTTCTATGGTGGAAGATAGAAGATGGAAGATAGAAGGTGGAAGGTGGAAGATAGAAGGTGGAAGATAGAAGGTGGAAGATAGAAGATAGAAGGTGGAAGATAGAGGATAGAAGGTGGAAGATAGAAGGTGGAAGATAGAGGATAGAAGGTGGAAGATAGAAGGTGGAAGATAGAGGATAGAAGGTGGAAGATAGAGGATAGAAGGTAGAAGATAGAAGATAGAAGGTGGAAGATAGAAGGTGGAAGATAGAAGATAGAAGATAGAAGGTGGAAGATAGAAGATAGAAGATAGAAGGTGGAAGATAAAAGGTGGAAGATAGAAGATAGAAGGTGGAAGATAGAAGGTGGAAGTTAGAAGGTGGAAGATAGAGGATAGAAGGTGGAAGATAGAAGATAGAAGGTGGAAGATAGAAGGTGGAAGATAGAGGATAGAAGGTGGAAGATAGAAGATAGAAGGTGGAAGATAGAAGATAGAAGATAGAAGGTGGAAGATAAAAGGTGGAAGATAGAAGGTGATGGGCAACGAGAGTACGATGGCTAAATGTGCACAGGAAGTAAGCATGTGGCAAATAAGAAAAAACAACACACACACACACACACACCTCAGGGGTCATCCTGCTGATGGTGGGCACATCGTATCCTGCGCTGATGAAGTTGGACGTATACTGCTGCAGCTGGAACTCGTGCAGCCATTGGTAGATGGCCTCAGAGTCCTGGCAACAGAGAGAGAGGGGAGGGGGGGGGGTCAGAGATAACCGGCGGGTAGGTAGTTTAAACATGGAAAAAACTATTTTTACTCCTTCTTTTTGCATCCGGTGTATTCAGTCTCTCTTTCACACTTTCAAAGCAGAGTTGCTGCTTGTTGGAAAAGACGAACAAAGAAGGCGTTGATTATATTTGTGTTTCTGTCCAATTTGAATGAAAGTGTTTCAGTTTTTTGGAGACTTTTGTTATAGTTCATAGTAAATCAGGGTTCATACACATGGTGACCAATCGACTTACAGGACTTCAAACCAAACTTCCATGACCAAACAAAGTGTAATGTGTTGGTGTATACACGAGTAATTAATAAACCTTAAATGACAAATGAATGAGAGACAATAGTTTGATTCAAAGAATAAATATTTGTATAAATGTTTATTCTTTTAATCAAACTACGGAAATGAACATATGAATATAAGACATTTCCAGGACTTTGGGGATTTTTTTAAAGGACTTTTCCAGGCCAGATAACCACCAACTGTATGTTTAGAATTATAATAACCGTCCCAAAGTAAAACTCCTCAGCTCACCTTGCCTTCCAGGAGCTCCTCCGGCCTCACGAAGCCTTTCTGAGACGTGCCGTTGACCTGCCGACTGGAAACACCTAGAACACGCACGCACGCACGCACGCACACACACACACACACACACACACACACACACACACACACACACACACACACACACACACACACACACACACACAGTCAACCTCCAGTATGTCAACCTCCAGTATGCCCCCCCCCCCCCCCGCCGACGGGAAACACGTGGACGCCGCAGGAACAAGAGTGTGTGTGTCGTCTGGTGTCGTGTCTCTTTGAAGGTGAGTTATCTACCTGATCAGAAACACACTGAACACACACACGACTCTCTGAGGAATGCACCTTCCTCCCACCTGCTGCCCGAGGCCAGTGTTTTCATCTCTCTCCCTTTCTCTCAATCCCTTCCCCCCCTTTATCTCTCCCTCTCTCTCTTTCCCTCTCTCTTTATCTTTCTCTCCCTTCTTCTCACTCCCTCTCACCCTCCCTCCTCTTCTTCATCTTTTCATCTCTCCCCCTCTCTCTCTCTCTCCCCCTCCCTCTCTCCCTCAGGGTCAAAAGGGCAATTGATGATCCTAAATTAAAAAATGTCAGTTAAATCAAATCATATATCACATCTAAAAGTATTATTAGTCAAAAACAGAACTTCTCTCTTAATAAGAATAAATAGAATGACGACCTTTCATCGTCTAATGAGCAGCTCCGCACTTTATTTTGAAGTCTAGGACGTACATCTCTGCTTTCCGGCTTCCACAGAGGAGCTCACGTGAGAGTGATATTTGTTGCTGCATTGATTTCCCGGAGCCTCGTCATCACCCTGAGGTTGCCAGGTTTTGCATTTGTGTCTAAACATACACAATATCAGCTGTTTCCCACTGCATCCAATCGTTATGCTAAGCTAGGCTAACTCCAGGTCTACAGCGTGTCCATCTTTCCCCCGACCCGTCTGAAGCAGCGCCCTGTGAGTCCAGAGGTGGAACAAGCTGCTTATCTTTCTGTGTTTTTAATCACTCAGATTCTTTCCTCTCTCTACGTTGCCGTGAGGCTCGGGGGGCTGTCGTCTCCCAGGAGAGTGACAGGCAGCACCTAGTGGAGAGGTATTCGGCCTCAGGGTGAGAGACGAAGCTGTCTGCTCTTCACGAAAACAGAGTGAAACTATGTGAATCAAACTCTTTTCAGGGCGTGTTGTTTTGACATATTCTTTGCACCCGTCTTAATGTAGGAAGGAAAAACACTGATTTGTGGGGAAAAATCTTGTACTGTAAAATTAAACTTTCAAACTCTGAAGAGTATTTTCTCTGGTTTCCCCTCCGCTCGTCTCACTCCGTCCTCCTCTGGTCACACGGTGACAACTCAATCTATCCACAGACCAACCATCACACATCCTGCGCAGGACGTCTTCCCCAAATCAAATACAAGAATAAACAGATTTGAATTACCCGCCAGGAGAAGGGAAAGCGGCGCGGCTCCTGATGTGTGGCACCTCATCCCTCCGTCTAACCGTCACACAGACATCATCTGATCCTTCCCTCTATTCCTCCTTCTCTCCGTCATTTCACAAATGTGTTTTTGCTCTTTTTGTTCCTGTCCCCTCCCTCCAACTCAAAATCTCTCCTCCTTCACTTTACCCCGCCCGAGGTCAACAGAGAGCCTCTGCTTCATATCTGTCACTGCATAACATTTTCAAAGCTCCTTCTCAGCCCTCCGGGGAACAATTGTGCAATGTTCGCTTTCCTACGATTCTTTTTGTTGTTTTTTTGCACCTGCTGTTCAGATCCATAACAATCGAGGACACGCAAAAACACATTTTGGAGAGGTGATCGGGATCTTTTCTGGGTGTTGTGGTTTTATTGGCAAGGTAAGCCTCGTCTCTCTCTTCCCGTCTCATTTCCTTTCAGACTTAGCAATAAAACCTAAATCTGCAGAACAAAGCACCGCTGCTACATCCGTCTAGGACCACATTCCTCAAACAGTGATGCTCAACACATTCATAATATCATCTGTGGCTTTGAGGCTGCGGTGCCCTGGCTATGAATCCTACACGCACATGTATCCAAGTAAAACGGGTCACATTTTAAATAAGAAATAAGTTGGATACCTAGAAATAGTCAATATATTAAGATAAAACAAACAGAATACTGAGTAATTATATTGTATAAATAGTCAAACACTTTTGAGAAAGTCATATTTCATTAAAAAAACGTATGCTCTCAACAGATGAGGACAATAAGTGACCTTTTGTGAGTCAAGTGAAAGATTTGGATGACCAGCAGTTACAGATTTCACAAATAAAAAACTTTTTCCAACATTATTATGGGCTTTTCAAAATAAATTGAATAAGTGACAAAACTTTTTTTTCTGGAATTACAATTTATATCTTCATTATCCCTTTTTTTTCTTTTTTTCTTAAAAAGAAAAAGGAGCTGATAAATCTCATGATGAGAGTGGATTGTTATTAAACCGAGGAAGAAGAGGGAGGATGTTTTATTCTCTGACCAACCTGTGGATCCATCAGCCTGTTTGTGGCGCTCTGCTCCTGCAATGTGGGCGTGGTCTCCTGCTTCACCAACAGAGGGCGCCAGCTGCACACAAACAAAACCAAATGATGAAGGAAGACGCCACAACATCTCTAGAATTCATGAGCTGCACTGCAGACAACATCCAACACGCCAAATCAGATCGTGTTGTGTATTCAAATGTTGGCGATGGACGACTCTAAGGACATCTGACCTTGCCGTTGTCGGCGTTGTGGCGGGTTTGAATCCCGTTCTGTCTGTGGCCGCTCTCTGAGCTCTGGCCGCTGCCGGCGCTGCGGCTGCTGCCCACACTGCCGGCACTGCCAACACTGTTTCTGTCACCTGGGAGGAAACAGAGAGAGACAGAGAGAGATACAGAGAGAGAGAGAGAGAGAGAGAGAGAGAGAGAGAGAGACAGAGACAGAGACAGAGAGAGAGAGAGAGAGATACACAGAAACAGAGACAGAGACAGAGAGAGAGAGAGACAGACAGAGAGAGACAGAGATAGAGAGAGAGAGGGCGAGAGAGAGAGAGAGAGATACAGAGAGAGAGAGAGAGACAGAGACAGAGACAGAGAGAGAGCGAGAGAGATACACAGAAACAGAGACAGAGACAGAGAGAGAGAGAGAGACAGACAGAGAGAGACAGAGATAGAGAGAGAGAGGGCGAGAGAGAGAGAGAGAGAGATCACAGTGTGGGATCAGACTTACATTGGACTGATGCTGATGGTTAGGGAATCGGTAAGAGTGTATTTCACTGAACAATTTAAATTCAAATTGAATTCCTATCCGTTTTAAAGGATTAGTTCAGCATTTTAGGATATAAACATGTTTGAGTTAAAAAGGCACAGGCTGCAGGATTCCAGGTGAACTATGAGCTGAAATACAATATTTATAACTATGTTTTCATGACTGATCCGATCACCTGAAGTGTTTCTCCATGTTTCTCCATGTTTCTACGCTAGCCCAGAAGTAACAAGCCAAACGTGGCTATGGACAGAGCCTTTCATGGGTTTATGTTCCCTGGAGGCCACCATAGCTCCCCAAAAATGCTTGTAAAACTACGGCGACACGACCTTCAGACGCCGCCTGACGCCCGTTGCTCCTGAAGTCGTTGGTATTATGGGATGGCTGGCCTCACGCTACCAGAGTCTTGGAAAGGGAGGAGACTCGGTCGGTTGTAGGTGCCACTGAATCCTACATCCTGTGCCTTTAAATGGAAACATGTAAGCCAATCGTATGCCTGTGGGCGTGTCCGGAGATTAGCTTAGTTTAGCTTAAAGACTGGAAGCAGTCTGGCTCCGTCCAAAGTGGAGAGTTCACCAAGTTCACTAATTATATATAATTAGTTTTTCTTGTGTGATTTTAGAGTCACATGACGTAAGGAACAACAGATAATACAATGCCAGAGTTACAGAATGCACGTTTTAGTTTGACTGAAACAGATACAACACATTGATTAGTTTTATTATAAACTAATCAACAAACAAGCTTTGATTGCTATCATGCTCTTATCGAACTCTCGAAGCGCATTGCCGATCAGATGACATTATCTCTTTGCTTATGAGAAACAAAAAGTGCACATTTGTTTTTCATATTTTGCCGTGCAGTCTTTCAGGGTGGAGGTAGCTGCAGAGACAGGAGGTGTAGAAAAGCTTTTAACGAGCGTTGCGCACCATCATTACTGCTGCAAGGTAAAGGTTATAGTTACAGTATTATTGGGGTGTGGGCGGGAGGGGAAGGGGGGAGGGGTGCAAGGCAAGGTCAAGACGCTGGGATTTTAAGGGATAGAGCTGGGATTAAGCGTCCTGAAATGGCGGGGACGGGGTCAGGGTCGGTCGGCTGCCAGGGGCTCTGGGACCACACAGCCTTACCAGTGGGAGAGCTCCGGAGGACCCAAATGTCCTGAGCGGAGCTAGCAGCACTAGCTGGGGCAGTGAGCTGACTGTCAGGTGGAGGAGCACCTAACAAACACACACACACACTTTAGACACACACACCGTGGCCAGGAGAGGACCTACTGTACCAGGCTGCCACCGGGCAGCGGGGGGGCTGGGACCAGGGGGGCTGGAGGGGAGGAACACGTGAAACTTGGGAACATGGAAGGATTGTGAGACAAGGGGAACCTATGGCACAGACTTGTAAAAGCCCCCCCTCCCTCCCTCCCCCGCCCCTCCTACATAGAGACCTTCAACAAAGATGTAACAAGATGGATTAGCATGGCTTTTCAAAGGGACGCTAAGAACTGCAACATTATGGTTGAAGACTTGGCTCGCCCCCCGGGGCCGTTGTTCCAGAAGGGGCCATTCATCCACTGTCATGACTGGACAATGAGAGGGGGGAGAACGAGGAGGGGGGGCGGGGGCGGGGGCGGCGTCTGCATCAAGATCGTGACCTTACCGAGAGCGTTTGCGTGATCAGATACCACCCTCGTTATGTCCGGAGGGAATTTACATCGGCCGCTCTCAAGGCATCGGTTTGTTGGATCACGGCTTTCGAAGCCTCGAGTTCATCGTGTACGCGTCGCCATCTTGGTTCTCTTGCAACCAAGTGACACGACAGGACGGAGCTTAATACCTGTCAATCACAGTAAGCCCCGCCCCTAAAGCGTCCCCTGCTTTATGGTCTGTTTGACTCCAAATGACCATAATGTACTAAATGATGACATCATGCTGTATAGAAGAAGATTTGAAACTAGAGATTGAGACAAAACTGAGGGAATACATCAAGAGAGAAGTAGAGTCATTATATTGAGTCACCCCCTCGAGGTCAGAAGAGAGAATGCAGCTTTAACACATGAAGCGTAGACTTCTATACAACCAGACGAGTCACCCCCTTGTGGTTAGAAGAGATAATGCAGCTTTAACACATGAAGCGTATACGTCTATACAACCAGAGGAGTCACCCCCTGTTGTTCAGTAGGGAGAATGCAGCTTTAACACATGAAGCAGAGACTTCTATACAACCAGAGGAGTCACCCCCTCGTGGTTAGAAGAGATAATGCAGCTTTAACACATGAAGCAGAGACTTCTATACAACCAGAGGAAGAGGAGTCGCCCTCTGGTGTGTAGCTACATCCGTTTCGAATGGCAGCAGCTGAGGGAGTCAGTCCACCTTAAGAGCTGTGGAGACTGTAGCTTGAGTCTTCACACACGTGTTCTAATACTAATGAGGCTCACGGTTATCAGAGCCTGAGCAGCGGTGTTTTAAACAAACACCTGCACATGAACACCAGCCTGCATTCTGTTTGTGTTTGTGCTAATGAGAGGCACAGAATGCAGTTCTACTACCAGCAGAATGCATTTATATCATTTATACATTATTTGTATTCATTGGTATTCTGATTGTGAATTCATTATTTTAAAATCACCCAGAATATAAATTTGGTGTCTTTTGAACAATGGGAATTATTTATTAGGCTAGAAATCTCAGGGAGAATGTAAATCATGTAAATCATGTCAAACCAGACACTCAGGAGTTATCCGCCTTGTATGTGACAATAACCGATGTAAAGAAGTGAACTTGCTCATGGCTACTCAGATGCCTCCTTGCTTCTTGATTCGCCTTAAGGCAGAAAGATGAGCTTTGAAACACAACAAGAAGCAAGGAAATGTCAATCAGAAACGTAGGATGAAGCCACAGATCATAGCGATGACATTCCCAAATCAGAAACCGTGGGTTAATGGGGAAGTCCGTGCAACTTAAAGCAAAGACGGACATGTTGCACTGCCGGATGTCCAGTATGTGCCGAGCAGAGATACAGGGACAGAGTGGAGTCTAACTACCATGGATTATACACCAGACACTTGTGGTCTGGATTAAGACCCATCAGAGAATACACAACCAGAAATGCTGGGGTCACGTCGGCATCTCTCCCACATGAGTGGAACACTTTCTGTTCACGCTTTGAGGTCAACTCAGCTGCTGAGGAGGTACAAAGGCCCTGGATCCCTGATAATATCCCTCTGCTTGGATAACCACCGCCCAGCAGCACTCCGCTGTCCTCTACCATCATCAAGGACTCTGAGCAGTTAGTCAGATGCTTCATCTCTTCCCTCCAACTCACATTACAATACATTACAAAACTCTTTACTAACTAGCCTTTGCAATCCGCATTGTTTGTAGTCTTCTGAGACTTATTGTGGTTGAACAGTGTCTGTGTGGTCCTACTGTGTCTCTTTGAGGTTGCACAGCGTCTCTTTGAGGTTGTACATTGACTCTTTGAGGTTGTACAGCGTCTCTTTAAGGTTGTACAGTGTCTCTGAGGTTAAAGCTAGTCTTGTTGAGGTCGTACAGTGTCTCTTTGAGGTTGTACAGTGTCTCTTTGAGGTCAAAGCTTGTCTCTTTGAGGTCGTACAGTGTCTCTTTGAGGTCGTACAGTGTCTCTTTAAGGTCGTACAGTGTCTCTTTGAGGTCGTACAGTGTCTCTTTGAGGTCAAAGCTTGTCTCGTTGATCTTGTACATTGTCTCTTAGAGGTCTTAGCGTGTCTCTATGTGGTCCTATTGGGTCTCTTAGTTGTTTTGTTTTTTTGTATTATTTTGACTGACTTTCCAAAAGGAAACTAGAACGGTCACTTGGTAGAGCGCATACCTTCGCATATCACAAGATTGGGCATTGAAATATGAATTTGGCATTAGTTGCATGCCAATTGGATAAAAATTGACTGTGCTATGGTAAAAAGAAGATATTGACCTTTTCATGACCTTCACCTTGACCTTTGACCCGATCTATCCCAAAATCGAATCAAATGGTCCCCGGATAATACCCAATCATCCCACCAAATTTCATGCGATTCGGTTAAATGCTTTTTCAATGCCAAGGTAATAAGTCACCTCAAACAGATGAGGGACCCCAGAACCATTGTATTATTATTTGTGTGTGTGTTTACCTGCGGGATCATAACCAAGGTTGTATGAGTCATCATGGCTTGAGGGAGGAGCTCTGGACGTTAAGTGTTGCCGTTGGCTCGGCATTGAGGCTTGCCGGGAGAGAGTGCCCCCTAGAGTCAGGGAGACAGGTTTGGGTGAGGAGGGCACGCACGAGTGAGACAAAGAAGTTCATGCACATGCATGTGTGCTTGAACTGCAATCACAGGACTGGGAACAGACTGTAGGACGGCAACAGAAAACACCCGTTTGAAGTATTGTGAACACACGTTATCATATATTCTTGTTTAATGTGTATTTGGAACAACGGTGAAAAAACAGCAAGTTCACCGTAAATCCCCGACTGGTGTTGCATAAGAGGCTGAAAGAGATGGAAGATCACCAGCGACGCTTATAGGGCTTACTGTTCCTTTGTGTGTTGTTGGTCCACAGTTGCTGACACCATTGACATTATCACATAGCTCAGGCATACACACACACACACACACACACACACACACACACACACACACACGCATGCATGCACACACTCGCGCACACACACGCACACACACACACGCACACACACACACACAGTTTGCCTCATAAGCAAAGAGCCCGTCACCGACTTAAAGTCAAACTCTCTTTCTCTTGTCTGTTCTCCTCAAGCATGAACACACACACACACACACACACACACCCACACACCCACACACAGACAGACAGACAGACAGACACACACACGCACACGCACAAGCACACACACACTGTGAGGGCTTTAGCACTGAGCTGACACTTTGCAATCTGGCCTTAGTAATCCTATTAATGTGTGTCTCCATGTATGAATATCTACATTTGTGTGTGTTTCCTGCCTTGTTGAGGACTTTGAAATTAAGTGTTCCAGCTTAGCTTTAGTGTGTGTGTGTGTGTGTGTGTGTGTGTGTGTGTGGGTGGGTGTAGATAATATTGGAGGCCTCGCTGTCCCGCTGTTTGAATGTCAGTGGCTTTACAGCTGCAGAACAAACATAGGGATCATATTCCTTTTATTCAAAGGGATTAAATCAGATGATTTACAAGCGTGCTGAAGCGTCCAGTGATCAGAGGACGACATGCCAACGTGACAGATCCTGCTTGTGTACAAGTGTGGAGATATATTCTCAGACCGGATCTATGACTAACGCCCTGGGTGAGCCCAGCTAACAGCACTGTGGTCCCCAGTATGAGGGCGTCCACCGGGCACTGGGACAGAGCGCCGCATGGGGCCAGCAGTGAGTGGTACTTCTTCCTTCTGCAGGAAAACATGTCCCGCAGAACTAAATGTTGAGACGAAGGCTGTGTAAATAACACAATGATGATTAAACTATAGGAAAGTGTTGTCTTTAAGTTATTTGTTCATTATCTCAGGCAGTGGTTCTCAAATGGTGGTACGTGTACCCCTGGGGGTACATGAAGGCCCTCTAGTCTAGGGGGTACGTGAGATTTATTTTAAATATATTTTTAAATGAGCATCCATTAAAAAAGCCTTTGAAAATAGTTATTTAATAAATATTCAATAAAATATAAATGTAAGTTCATAAACTGAATTGTATACATTATATATTATATACAAAATGCTGCATCTTGCATATTTTTTTCAACCCAAAATGCTTTTCACTGCTCGGCTGAAAAAACATATTTCAAAGGGAGAACACTGAAAAAAAGGTAAAAAGAATAATACAAATTGCAGTTTTCAATCAAAATGTTCCCAGATCCAACACATCTTTCATTTCCTGTAGAACGTAACTGTGAAGGCTGATACTTGTGAATGAGGCCGTGCGTGTGTGAGCTGCTTGTTTGTGTACCTGCTCGCCTGCTGAGGACCTCCACCACCGAGGGGGGGAAGAAGCCCACCCGGTCAGTCCCCCGCTGGGTGTCATGGATGTGACCTTTCCAGCGGCCGTCTGAGTGCTGCTCCAGGACCTGACGCCGAGCAACAGACCACAAGAACGTTTTCAGCCGAGATGTTTGTGCGTCGCCGGGAGCAGCGTGAGCCTCGCGGCGACGCACAAACCACATTAAGAAGAGAGCATGGGACATAAACCCAAGCTAATTAGCACACCACGGGAAGACTTTGGTTAAAGTGTGTGTGTGTGTGTGTGTGTGTGGGGGGGTAGTAGTTGAGACTCGGAGGAGTTTGCTTTCATAACATTTCCCCTCGTCAACGGCACACCGACGCTAAGTGTGTGACTCCTCCAGGCATGTTTTTAAGGCCATCATGAGAGTGGCGTTGAGCTGGAAGGACACTCCTCCATGTGAGGAGGACACAAACAAACACCTCCACACAACAACAGACGAGTCCGTACAGGAGGCTGGGATGGCACAACGATTTGTGTGTAAGATATCGAAATACACAGCAGTAAGCACGTAAACACCACGATGTGATGTGTGTGTGTGTGTGTGTGGGTGGAGGGGGAGGGAACGCGATAACAAGTCGTTAATGAGAGAGCGTCGGCAGCAGGTCTGTGCCTGTTCCTCTGCTGTGGTCTCCGTGCTCAGGGCACACTAAATTACCCCGAAACATCCCACACAAATCCCAACAAGCCTCGCGCTAAGTCTTCGCCGTGTAATTCCCCCCCACTGCGTCCCGTCTGGGTGAAGATGACTTGAATGGATTACGGCTGAAGTCCTTCCCGTCTGGATCGAGGTTCACCTGTACGTGACCCGGCGTTACGGTAATTGCCGCGCGGTCACGGGCGTGAACTAAGCACACGGCGAGCCGTCTCTTGGGAGAGGCGCAGCAGAGTAAACACGCGCGATCGTTAAATGAGATCGCGTGAACGCAACCATTAAAAAGAGGAGAAGACGAGCGGCTCGAGTCTCGCTGAGCTGACGGGCTTCTCTTTTTACAAACAGCCAAAGGGCTGCCTGGAGGATGAGGTCATAGTTGCGATGTTTCAACAACGCATACCGTGACACACACCTAATTTCTCACAGAAGGAGTGGGATCATTATCACTGAGTGGTGTGGGTTCACTAACATCATTCAGTCCTCAGACCGGTGTGATGCATTGCTCTCCTTAGAGACCTGCACGCCCAGGCTCAGGATTATGTAGCTTTAAAGAATTATAGTTTAGAATTAAGTGTTATTAGTTTTTGTCCAATATATATCTTGAATTTAAATAGAACATGTTTATTTAATTTTCATTTAAAAATGTGTTTTTCTTTCCACGGGAGGATTCATCTTAAGTCTCCTTCAACTTGTACACTCAAGTCAAAAGCACTACCCCCTCTATCATCTTTAAATCACAATATAAATGAATAAAGTGCTTTGCAAACGACGCTAACAAAGAGTGTATAGAAGAAAAAAAGTTGTTATTGCAGCGGTTAATTTAACTGGAAGACATGAAGCAAGAGAATGGCCTAAAACTAATCAGGCAGCAACCGGGTTGATGCCAACTTACTGGAGCAGGCAGCCGTTAAAGAGAAGGGTTACTTCGTCTAGAAACACACACAAAAACACACAATTACCATAATAAGATCTCCGGCCCGGAGGTTGAGGGCGGTGGGGTCGTGGAGGTTCCAGTAGTCCTTCAGCGCTCTGACCTGGAGAGAGCTGGAGGCTTCTGCACACACACACACACACACACACACACACACACACACACACACACACACACCATCATCATCATCATTCACCTCTCTTCTGAGTCCTCTCTCTGGCACTCAGCGAGCCCCTCCTCCACACGGTTCCCTCTGCCTCCGTGTCCATCAAGAGAAATCCCCACTTCCTAAGGAGCATCTATAAAAGTCCCGAAGAGAACCCGTGTGTTTTGAAGAAGCCCCTCACCTCTCAGCAGCTGCTTGATCTCCCTGCTGGCTGTGGAGGTGGTGAACTGGTTGACGATGTCCAACGCCGTCTGGTTGTACGTGTTGCGCATGTTCACGTTGATGCCCGCCTAGAAACACACACACACAAACAAACACACGCCGTGGGATTACTGTGGGGTGGAGGTTCGGTTCAATAAGAAAACCCTGCCTCATAACGGCCTCCCAGCTTTATTAAAGGATAACAATTGCGTTGTGAAGTTGTTGTCTTTTAATCTACACCGTCGATGTAGAAACATCAGTGCCGGTCTTTAAAACCCCACATCGGCAGAAGGACGACACGCTTCCCGTCGGGGCTTACGTCGAGCAGCAGCCGCACTACTTCCGTCTTGCCGTAGAGGGAAGCCTCGTGCAGAGACGTCCCGGCTTTGGTGGCTCTGTTGATGTTGATGCCGGCTTTGAGCAGCAGCCTAGGTGATGAAAGCAGATCGGGTGAGGCCGCGGGAAACAGATTCCTCCAGTCGACTATTAGGGACATCTGCAACATCTCATTAAGCCATACCCCCCCCCTCCTCTCATCCGCCCACACGTTAAGACATTTAGCTGAACGCTGTGGGCGCTGTATCCAAGAGGAGGAGGAGGAGGAGGAGGAAGTCCTAGTCAGAGACTCGCCACTAATTTCCGAGGTGGATTCCATCGCTTCTACATCCTTTGCCGTTACAGCAGGTAACCAAGTTAGTAAAAAAATCAAACTTTCATAAGAAGAAGGTCTTTTATATATTTTACAATTCTCGAAACAAATATGTTGCAATATTGCTTAATTATTCCCTGGGGTTGTTCTCTTTGTGATGACTCCTCATATTATGCTTATATCTTGTAAAATAGTCGGTCCTGATCACATGTCATGTCTGACAGACTGTGCACATTATTACTACTACTACTACTACTACTACTACTACTACTACTACTACTACTACTACTACTACTACTACTACAAAAGTGTTAAACTAAGTATTACAACTACAATTGTCTTGTACAATTCTAATTGAACTAATCGTGTCTTGACTTTTTCATGTAAACTGTTATCTTAGGAGAGAAAAAATCCATAATGTAATCAAATGAAACTTTAACTTAAGACTGAAAGCTGACCCATCGTCTCCTCTGTTTACTGTGATGCAGTATTAAAATAAATACATATTATAACGGCATTCTCAAAATATTTTTGTTTTCTTTTTTTCATAGTTTTCTGAAAAACATGAATACAGAAAGAATTAAAAGAATAAAGTGGTATGTTCCAAGCGAGGAACCCTGGAACACATCCTCAGTTGCTGCATAAGGGCACTTGGAGATGGTCGGTACAGGTGGAGGCATGACCAAGTCCTCAAGACCATTGCTGAAGCCATCAGCGCAGGAATGGCGTGGGCAAAGCAGTTCCGACCCTCCAAGAAAACCATCACCTTTGTCAGAGCTGGGGACAAGCCAACTTCTGCCAGAAGAACATCATCTGCAGGCATCCTGACGTCTGCAAGAGACTGGCAGTTGTTGGTGGACCTTGAACATCAGCTGAAGTTCCCCAGCCATATCGCAGTCACCACCCTGCGACCAGACATTGTCCTTGTGTCCGAGTCCACCAAGCAAGCAATGTTGCTGGAACTGACAGTCCCGTGGGAAGATCGCTTGGAAGAAGCCTTTGAGAGGAAGCTCTCCAAGTACGCAGGACTGGTCAGTGACTGCCAGCAGGCTGGCTGGAGAGCAAGGTGTTTCCCTGTGGAGGTTGGATGCAGAGGATTTGCAGCCCGTTCCTTGGCAAGAGCCTTCAGCAGTTTAGGCATCGAGGGTGAGAGAAAGAGGAGAGCCATCCGCAGTACCACCGATGCGGCAGAGAGAGCCTCAAGATGGCTGTGGCTCAAAAGAGGGGACCCATGGAGTCATGGTAGCTAGCTAGCGATCTGGACACAAGCTGGGGTCTGATCAGCCCGGGCTGGGTCACCTGGAGGAGGGCGTATGATGTTGAAAGACCCGAAACGTCCAATGATTCCAGGAACATCACTGAAGATGTGTCCAGATTAGGCATCAGTAGATGTATGTACACAGTGAATAATAATCACAATATTCCAGAAGTGTGATGTGTTATTCTCTGTTTACTACAACAGAGTTTATAAAATAAGGATCCTGTAACATAACAACTGGAACATTTCTTGGAATCGTACTCTTCTTTTAATTTTACAACTTCACAAAAAAGAAATTACAAGAATAAAGCCGAAGAGAGACGACGACAATGGAGTCTCGTAAGAGGTTTATTCCAAAAATAGTATTTTTTTAGTATTCTTAGTAATTTATTCTAAGACATGCCTCTTTTTCTTGGCAGTGGTCCTGATGGTTAAGATAAGAATAAATGATTCTACTCCAGAAAAGATGTCTAAATTAGCAAAGATGAAACCTACGCGTTCTTGCAGTGGTGAGTTATTGTACTATAAACAGATACGCTACATAAACTGTGAATAAATGTGTGCATTAGGTTTAGAATATGCCGTGGCACAGCTTCTGAACATGGGAGCTCCTTCGGTTTTCAGGACCAAATTCCAAATCTTGTCTCATTTTCCCTGGGACTAATTGGTATCTCTTGCTTGTCGGTGTGCACATGTGTGCAGCTCCAGTTCTAACCAGACCCAGAAAACCTCTCTGGCAGGATAAGACGTCTGCTGTGTAGGAGACGGAGACTCGGAGGAGACATTAATCCCTCAGTGGGAGATCACAGGCAAACTATGCCGAGTCAACTCTGAACACACTTGTGTCCTAATGCAGCCATCTTTTTTTTCCTAACACGTTTGTATGTTGAAAGCTCGTCTTCCCTCCTTCACGACTAGGAATTGTCCAAGTTCAGGAAAAGGAGAGAGGAGGATGGAGACGGTGTTGCAAAAGATATCCGATAATGCTTAGCAGCCGGCGCCTGAGAGGTAGGGTGGAGTCTCTATGCTATGCACATACATATTTACACAGATATGCTGCCACACACACACACACACACACACACACACACACACACACACACACACACACACACACACACACACACACACACACACACGGGTAACTGTGAAGTTACTGGGATTAAATATCACTGCAGTATACACTACCGTTCAAAAGTTTGAGGTCACTTAGAAAAAAGAAAAAAAGCACTGTTTTTCCCAATGAAAATGACATTAAACTAATCAGAAATACACTCTATACATAGATAATGTGGTAAATGACTATTCTCTGTTTTTTAATGAAATCTCTACAGAGGTGTATAGAGGCCCATCTCCAGTGTTCTAGTGGTACATTGTGTTATCGCCTTAGAAGACTAGCAGAGGGTTAGAACCCCCTTGAAACCCTTTTAAAAAATGTATAACTTTTTATTTTGCATTTTCCACAAACAGATTATTCCTTGACGTTGAAACTCTTTTTTTGTGAGCGCAGCTGAAAACAGTTATGCTGGTGAGAGAAGCTCTAAAACTGGCCTTCCTTTGAGCGACAAGTTTGAATAACAACTTTAATATTTCAAATAAAAATCATTATTTCTAACCTTGTCAATGTCTTGACTATATTTTGTATTAATCTTGTAATCATTTAATAAATAAAAGTGTGAGTTTTCATGGAAAACTAAATTTTCTCGGTGACCCCAAACTTTTGAACAGTAGTGTAGTTTGTTCTAGTTGATCGGTGAGATGGTCACCGCTTGTGTTTCATGAAGCTACCTGAGGGGAAATGTTGAGCACCTGAATATTAAAGTCTGACACGCATACGGTAATCTGTGAAGTGGACTGATAATGGCAATAATCGGGGTGATATCAGCAGTAACACAACATGTACTGAGGTAGCAGCAACAGTAGGAGTACTAGCCCTCACTCCCATAGTTAAGGCGATCGTACAGTAGCAGTAAATACAGCTGCTGTCGTAGAACAAGTTGTAACTGTGTTGTTTTATGGTGGCATCAACAGTACCAGTGGTAGCGTAAGCTGCTTTTGCTTCCACCGCTACTGTTGTTGCCACAGAGGTTGCCAAAAAAATCAAGATGGCAACAGAAGGAATAACAAAAACAATGGTCAACATCACAGTGACGCCACGACTTCTTATATACAGTTCATGGTTGGCGCGGACGGCCCTGGCTATGAGGGTAGCGGTTGCAGTAAAACATAAATGTAAGTCCGGTTATAGCAGCAGCAGCAGCAGCAGCAGCTGGCATACGGAGCAGTCGCTGTGGGGAAGAGGAGAGGGCCCACATGACCACGCGTTTCCAACACCGTGCTGTGGGCTTACTTGATGATGTCTTTGTGTCCATTCCTGGCCGCCAGGTGCAGAGGCGTGGTGGCCGGAGAGTCGGCGTTCTCCTGCCCGCTCGCCCCTTCCAGCAGCGCGGCCACCATGTTGCTGCTCAGCAACAGCTGAGCCACCTGAGGAGGAATCAAAAGGCACCAGGAGGAAGATCAAGAGTGAGCCGTGAGAACGGAAGTGGTGGCAGAATCGGGGGAAGAAATACAGCGTGAGGAGAACTTAAATGTAACCGCAACGCCATGAGGTTTGGAGGTAAACATATGAGGATTGAAACAATATATATGGTGACTTACAGTATATATATATATATATATATATAGGGTCAAGCTAGTACAGAGAGGCTTATCCACGACTCAGCGGCCGTCTAAATATACCATAGTAAACTCACTCACTCACAAAGTCTGTGTGTCACAAAGCAGCCCGGAGCCTTCTGTTCTCTCACGGCTAAACTGCACTCAGACCTGACGACAGAACATTTAACAGGCGTAGGAAGTGTGTGTGTGTGTGTGTGTGTGTGTGTTTGTGTATGTGTGTGTGTGTGTGTCTTACTTTGAATTACAGGCCCAGCTATACATTTCTTAGACAGACTCAACACACTGCAGTGTGCAATTATTTTAACGTGAACTCGTGCATCCAAAACAGAGCCACTGAAGACTACTTTGCTTTCGCTCATACAAGCTTCCTTTAGCTCTGGGTCACTTCATCTAAGCTGTGGCTCGTGTTTTCACATCGACAATCCCCCATCCAAAAAAAGGGCCAAATAGGGTGTTTTCACATGCTAATAATTGGATTAGAAGGCCTGCATAAAAAAGGCCAATCACTACAACTCTGTAAAACATCTTTGTTTTTGTGCATATACACGCCTCAAGGTTTTAAAGACTCATACCGATATTCTTGTATTGATGATGTTCATATTGGCAGTGAGGAACATAAACCTTGAGGGCTGCAATCAAACAGATGGCGCTAAATACATAATGCGAAAGGTGGCTGATCTGATAATACGCCTCATGCGGTAATGTTCTTTTACATTTCTCTTATATTTTCTATACTGTATATACATATATATATACTGTATATATGTATGTATATAGAAATATACATACATATATAAATACTGATTCCTCCCCGGTGTCTGAGGGAGAGGAACCACAAGTCCTTCCTCCCTGCTGCTGTCATGCTGCACAACACGCTGCAGTAGATCACTGGAGATCCTGGCAAACTCAGCACTTTACTTTGTTTTCCCCCTGTATATTTAGTATTAGTATTTAGTTTTTAGTATTTGGTTTAGTGTTTTATTTTTATTTTCATTGATGCTCTGATGTGCACCGCTGCTGTGATTTTTGAAATTTCCCCACTGTAGGACGAATAAAGGAATATCATATCATATATATATATAAATAATTTAAATATAGATATATATACTGTATATATATAAAAATATAGATATACTGTATATATATATATGAATATATATATGAATATCTATCTATCTATCTATCTATATATATATATATATATATATATATATATAGATAGATAGATAGATATATTAATCATATAGGGTTTTTTTGGGGACTACAATAGATTGGAGGCGTGTTAATCATATATATTTATTTATTTATTCATTAATCATACATCATTTAGTTTTTTGCGGGGGGCTACAATAAGAACATTTTAAATATATATTTGTATTTATTTTGTATATTTATCAATATTTTCATACCTTCAGTCTCCCAAACTCGCAGGCCAGATCGAGAGGTGTCTTCTTTCCCTTGTTCATGAGGCAGGGATTGGACTGGTGCTGCAGCAACATCTCAGACTGGGGGAGAAAGGGAGAGAGCATGACGCAAGTGACACGATCTTGTGTGTCTTATGCACACGCACACGCGTGTCGGTCCTCCCAGCCCACGCTGCGTTGACGCTCCTTCTTGGACCTGGAGACAGGAACATACGATAGCTCTGTTGAGGACCGTCTTTTCATCGTGTTTGATGGCGTACCAAAGGGGTCAGACCTCCATGTGGGCTATACGACAGCTTCAGGTGTTGGTATCTCTCCATTAAGAGACTCCAGGAGCCACGGGGATGAGGCTGGAGGAAAGGAATGTGTGCGCGTTCGATACCTTTACACTTTTGTGAGAAACCAGTGTCGCGGCATTACCGGTATTGTTGGCGGACAATGCCGGCCCGGGATACAAAAGGGGGTTGGATTTCAGGGGACCGGCAATGCCTTGCAGCTCATGTGCAGGTGTGTGAACTCACCACCTGGTAGTGTCCGTACTGAGCAGAGAGATGTAACGGCATCTGTCCGTCGTTGGAGGAGGAGTTGACTGACGCTCCGGCTCTCAGCAACAACAGGACGGAGTCAGCTTTGCCCTGCCACGCCGCGTAGTGGAGGGGGCGCATGCCTAGAGACGGGAACACGGGACAGAGCCCGGGAGATGGGAACAGGAAGGCTGTGAGATGTGTATTAAATACGCTAAACCAGTCATGATATCCTTGAATACGTGAACATAAAGTCCTCAGGGACTTTGAACAGAAAGCTCGAAGCAGGAAGGGTCCATCGAAGGAAGTGTGGGGTGCAAAACCTCACATCTCCTAAATCAGGGTTCTTACAAATGTTGACCAATGGATTTCCATGACTTTTCCATGACTTTTCCATGACTTTAAACCAAATTTCCATGACAAAACTGAAATCTCGGTATAAACCTGAACAATAAAAAAAATAGCTTACATTTTGAGCGTCTTTCTTTAAAAAACATATTAATTATTTCAAACTTGGCGTAAATGAACACGTGATCATAACAAATTTCCATGAATTTTTCAAAACTTTTATGATTTAAGTTT